>JACEEZ010018782.1:219543-239543 GCA_016584305.1 Chionoecetes opilio
CCCATCACCACACACCCATTCACTCACCCATTACCCATCACCACACACCCATCACCCCCCACCTATTTCCTCACCCATCACCCATCACCCCCCACCCATTCACTCACCCATCACCCCACACCCATTACCCATCACCCCACCCATTCACTCACCTATTACCCATCACCCTACATCAAGGTTTCCTCAATTCTCGCAACCCACTTTTTTTCTTCACAGTTCTCGCTAATAGGCTGCTAAAAAAAAAAAAAAAAAAAGTGATCGGATCATCTTATAAGTGGGCTTAAAACCTTCCCCTGGTCAACCTGATTCCAAAACTGTGACATATGATGGGATTCCGCCACAGGGGGCGGCACCTATCGCGGACAGACAGACACACACACACACACACACACACACACACACACACACACACACT
Organism: Chionoecetes opilio; assembly: GCA_016584305.1. NCBI lineage: Eukaryota > Metazoa > Arthropoda > Malacostraca > Decapoda > Majidae > Chionoecetes > Chionoecetes opilio. Next base: position 219,959 of record JACEEZ010018782.1, read on the forward strand.
TTCGCTTATATTATTATAGATACATGGAACTAAACCTTGAGGAAATTGGCTGGTATTTAAACGAAAAGCTGTAAATGCCAGATAATTTTGATTTATGATAAACATGGATAATATGATAACCGAGATAAATCGATAATCCCTGATAACCCGAGGTGGCAGGAAAGGTGGTGGAGGCATTGCGTGTAATGGATGATGATGATGATGATTGAATATTTTATACAGTGGTGTTGCTTTGTCTTGGCTGTGTTGTTACTCGTGCAACAAACTGTGTAATTGATTGCCTCCTTTGTGTGCGTGTGTGTGTGTGTGTGTGTGTGTGTGTGTGTGTGTGTGTGTGTGTGTGTGTGATGCGCTATACTGCCCCGACGGAGATAAGCCCCGATACACATGAAGCAAAGTGCTCATCTTTCCTACTCTCTCTCTCTCTCTCTCTCTCTCTCTCTCTCTCTCTCTCTCTCTCTCTCTCTCTCTCTCTCTCTCTCTCTCTCTCTCTCTCTCTCAACCCCTTGGAAGTCATGCCTTTCCGCCGTCCCCATTGCTTGCCTTCCTCCTCCTCCTCTTTATTTTTTCTCATTTCCTCTCCTATCGAAGTTATTTTCCCTTTAACAAACATTCCATTCCAAATCCTTTTCCTCCTCTAGGTTTTCAGCAATAGTACTTGTTCAAAATTCAATCAGTACGTAAACACACACACACACACACACACACACACACACACACACACACACACACACACCACACACACCACACACACACACACACACACACACACCACACACACACACACACACACACACACACACACACCACACACACACACACACACACACACACACACACACACACACACACACACACACACACACACACACACACACACACACACACACACACACACACACCACCACCCTTCTCTCCTCTCTCTCTCTCTCTCTCCTCTCTCTCTCTCTCTCTCTCTCTCTCTCTCTCTCTCTCTCCAGCTGGCATGGATTCCCCCCCCCCCCTCCCATTCATTGACTTGGCAAAATGGCCCACCACAACCCCTTCTGGTCAACCCCTCTTCTCTTCTCTTGTCCTCTCCACTTCACTTTCCACTATATTCTTCCTCCTTTTCTTTTTCTTTTTATGTTTATAATTGATTTTAACATCTGATTTCCTTTCTCTCTCTCTCTCTCTCTCTCTCTCTCTCTCTCTCTCTCTCTCTCTCTCTCTCTCTCTCTCTCTCTCTCTCTCTCTCTCTCTCTCTCTCTCTCTCTCTCTCTCTCGTGTGTTTACGCTGCGATAACTTTGGAGTGGCGGGAATGGAGGGGGGGAGAGGAGAATGCTACTACTGCTTTAAAGGGAGGAAAGGAGAGAAGCAGGGAGAGGGAGGGGTAACAGGGCGTGAAGGAGACCAGGGGGAGGATGGGGAGGGACGAAGTAATAATGGAGGGAGGTAAAAAAAAAGTAGAAGGGGAGGAAGAGAGAATAGGAGGAAGAGGAAGAGAGGAGGAGGGAGGGGCATTGAAGATATGTACAGAGTGGGAAGTCAACGGAAGAATATTTCACGCTAATATTGTGCAGGAAAGAAGTGAGGAAAAATAAGTAAATAAATATAAATTAACTACACTATTAGGGTGAGTGAAAGGCAGGTACACAAGAAAAAATGGTGCAGGAAAGGTGCAAATTGGACATTTAGGGTGCAAAATCCGCTTGCCGGGCGGAAGGGCAAGTTTTCACCTCTAAAGGTACTTTTAGGGTGCAAACATAGAAAGGTGCAAAACTTGCACCTTTCTTGATATTTATACAAGGCGGATGGGCCAGGGGAATATATTAAATATTTTTCTGTTGTTATTATCATTATTATTATTGGTATCATTATTATTATTATCATTACTATATATTTTTTGTATTTCTATTATCCTCATTATTATCAATATCATTATAATTCATCATTGATATTTATATCATCATTATTTTTGTTATCATTATAATTGATATTATCATTATTATTGTTATTATTATCAACATCATTCTATAAATTCTTATTATCATCATTATCATCATAATTGATATTATTGTTACTATTTTATCTATTATAAATATATATGGTATAATTGATATTAATGATAATAATAATATTATTGTATATTGGTAGTATACTATAGTGATTGAAACAATAATAATTACTTTATTGAAAACTACAATAATAATAATGATGTAATAACACTAATAATAATAATTAAAACACTAATACTAATTATTACAATAATAACAACAGTGATAATGATAGTCATAAAAATAATGAACAAATTGAGTGGTGAAAATAGTATTAATGATAATGAAAATAAGAGCATTTCCCACTATAACAAATAATAATTATCAATATTATTAATAATATAATTAGTTATCATTAATATTATTATAATTATTATTACTGACATTTTCATTATTATTATTATTATTATTATTATTATCATTATTATTATTATTTTTATTATTATTAGTCTACTACTATTATTATGCTTATTATCATCATCATTATCATTATTGTTATTCTATTTTATAATCATAATTATTATTGTATTTATATAATATATCATTATATATTATGTAAATTATATGTATATAATCATTATCATTGTGATCATTATCATTATTATTATTATTATTGTTATTCTTTTTTTATAATCATAATTATTATTATTGTATTTACGTTATTATTATTATTATTATTATTATTATTAGTGTTAGTAGTAGTAGTAGTAGTAGTACAATTGTTATCATTGTTATCATCATTACTAGTATCAGTATTTTCATTATTATCATTATAATCATTATCATTATTATTATTATTATCATTTTTATCATTATTATTATCATTTTGATTATTATCATTATTGTTATCAATATTATTGTTAGTATCATTAATATTGTTATTATTATTTTATTTAAGTTATTATTATTATAACTTATTATTATTACCGAGTCCTCACTCACTCGGATTTTTCCCGGATAAGCGGCCGACCCGACCCGACCGACCGTCACGCTTTCCAGGAGCTTATATCCTTGGAATCCCGCTTCCGATTGACAAGTGGTCTTCGCCATCTGATAGCCGCCCCATTCAATCCCTATTTGTGCTTGACATGTTTTGTCTCCCGTGAGGGGTCAGCATGGTGCGTGCCGCGTGAGGGGTGTCAGACAACGTTATCTTGCTATAGCTGAGAAACGGCTGTATCGAATAAGTTGAAATTTGGTGTGTGGTTTGAAACCACACACCTTGCAATGTCACACAGGTCAAACTCCGGATGACGCCGCACGTGCGCACGTGCGGCGGGTTTCTACGGGCTCGCTCGTCCTTCGCCGATTAAGGTGTCTTACTGGTCATTCATACCACTGACATTATTATTATTATTATTATTATTAATATTGTTATTATTATTATAATCATTATCATCATTATTTTTATTTATTACTATTATTATTGTTATTCTTTCAAAGGCGTAGACGAAGACACGTGTAACGCAATATCTCCCCTAAATAGTTGGTACAGATACGGGGGTCAGGTCGTCGTCGTATCTGAGGTGTGAACATTCAGAGACACAAACACACTGTTCCTCCAACATTTGTCATGAATAGTTCATTAATTTTTTTTATAGAGAATGATTATGTATCGTACTACACACACACACACACAGACACACACACACACACACACACACCAGAGCCGTAGATAGTGAGAGTTTGGCCACTCACTTCTCAGGTGCCATGTTGCCTCTATGCCCGCGCTCCCAGCCTGCCTCCCACCCCGCGCTGCCACAGTGTTTGTTCACTTTGGCCTTTCATAAGATATTCATTTAAGGTACTAATGATACTTTGTAATTTTTTTAAGGACTTCATTACAATATACATAATTGGAATCATACAGAAAAAAATGAGGGCTGTTGATCAGTCTTCTAATATAATGATTTTATTATGAATATACCCAATACCTCTCAGCAACGTACACCCTGTATGACTGTTTCATATATATATATATATATATATATATATATATATATATATATATATATATATATATATATATATATATATATATATATATATATATATATATATATATATATATATATATATATACACACACCCCCACGCCCTACACACCCACGCCCCTACACACCCACGCCCCTACACACACACGCCCCTACACACACGCCCCTACACACACACACGCCCTACATACACACGCCCTACACACGCCTCCCATCCCGTGCTGCCACATCGTCTGTTCACTTTGGCCTTCCATAAGATATACATTTAAGGTACTAATGATACTTTGTAATTTTTTGTAAGGACTTTATTTTAATATACATAATTGGAATCATACAGAAAATAATTGAGGGCTGTTGATCAGCCTTATGAATATACCCAATACCGCTCAGCAACGTACACCCTGTATAACTCCTGTCTCATATATATATATATATATATATATATATATATATATATATATATATATATATATATATATATATATATATATATATATATATATATATATATATATATGTTGGTGATGGTGCCATCAACACTACCATCACCACCACCACCCGAGAGGGAGAGCGAGAGGCAGCAGCTTCATAGAGGCAACATGGCACCTTGGAGTCACGTGATCTGAACTGACCAATCACGCGCGACCTGATTTGTCGGAGCATGGCCAAACTCTCCCTATCTACAACTCTGAAACACACAGACACACACACACACACACACACACACACACACACACACACACACAACACACACACACACACACACATACACACATACACTCACACACTGCGGGTAGACCATCTGAATATAGGGTGTGGTGGAGGGGTAGGGAATGCGGTTAAGTGTGTTGGGGGGTTGGGGGTTGTGTTTGGGGCTGTATAGGAGGTGATGTGGTGGTGGGGGTAACTTTAGATGGTGATAGGGACGAATGCAGGAAAGAAAGTAACAAGGCAGCAAAGTATCGGAAGAAAGGTAACAGAATAACCCAACCTAAGACTAACCTGAATTTTCCTCCGTTACTTTTTTCTCTATTTTTTGCCGATTACTGTTGTGGACGTGTATGTGTGTTGGGTTGCGGTGTGGGTGTGGGTTGGTTAGTGCGAGTGTACTGGTGGGCTGTGGCCTGTGAGTGGACTGGGATGTTGGTGGGTCGCAGTGTCAGTCAGTCCTCACTGCTGGCACCACCGATGGACAGTTGTTGTAAGTAGTAGTAATAGTTGTGTGTGTGTGTGTGTGTGTGTGTGTGTTAGGTAGAAATATACGGGAGACTGACCATCACTCCAACGTAATAATTGTTCCTCTCTCTCTCTCTCTCTCTCTCTCTCTCTCTCTCTCTCTCTCTCTCTCTCTCTCTCTCTCTCTCTCTCTCTCTCTCTCTCTGTCCCCCCCTCTCTCTCTGTCCCCCCCTCTCTTCGTCTCCCCCCTCTCCTCCCCCCTCTCTCTCCCCTCTCTCTCTCTCTCTCTCTCTCTCTCTCTCTCTCTCTCTCTCTCTCTCTCTCTCTCTCTCTCTCTCTCTCTCTCTCTCTCTCTCTCTCTCTCTCTCTCTCTCTACGTGCGAGAATAAAGCACAAAACAGCATGAAGCACCTCAATGAAGTATGCTGAGCTACAAACACTATTATCTTTGGTTGTCAAGCCCAAAATAGATATATGACAAAAACATCGTTAGTGAGACAGCCTGAAACAACTATGACTCGGGTGATCGTGTGAAATAATATAATGGAGGAAGTGTGGATGTTTCAATCCCCGCGGACAATAACAAGGTGGATGTGGAGGTAACCAATGTGTGTTCCTGCCTCCCTTGTTGTGCCTGGAGTGTGGGAACTTTGGGAAGGTGGCGGGAAGGGTCGTGACATCCTGTTCCTCCCTCCCTCCCTCACACCCAGCCACGCAGCAGTGTCCGGGCGTCACGCTGGGAGGGAGTCAGGCAGCTGCTGGGTCTTGTTTGTGACCTGACTTGTTCCCACCTGGCCTGACCTATACGTGTGTGTGGAAGGTTTCTGGTAATAATAATAATAATTTTTTTTTTCGAGAAGGCATAAACAGCAACAACAAAAATCACGTAATATACATACATAGAAAAAGTATATACTGTGGCTCCCCGCGATAGAGAGAGAGAGAGAGAGAGAGAGATGTAAAAGTATAGATGTACTGTACTCATAAATACGTTTCAGTGACACGTGACAGTGATGGGAAGGGGGTGGGGGGGCTCGTGTGGAGGAAAGTGGAGGTAGTGGGAGAGGGAGGAATGGAGAGAAGAGTTGTCCTCCACTCTACCACTTGAAGGAGGGGTGAGGGGAGGGAAGTTTGTCATCTGGCTGGGGGGGGGGTGCCCCCCCCCCTCATTCTCTCCCTCATTCTCTCCCTCTCCAGTGTTTTTCTCGTAAACACAGATGTCCAGGTTTGCTTTCCTCGTCATTATGGTTTACTTCCCTCACTTATGAATGGATTACTTTTTTTCTCATTTAGTTTTGGGGTCAGCCTTCAGTGATTTGTTTATCCATTCATTCATACATTCATTCACCAATTAATTAAACCCTTCAATTATTTATTCATCAGTACTTAAAAAAAAAAAAATCTTTTCATTCGTTCTTTCTTTCGTTCCAGGCTTCATGTTTCCTGTTTCTCCTTCGTATAAATCCTCGGCAGCGTTTATCAATTTAACGATTCATTTATTTTTCCTGTCTTAATTAGTTAAGCTTTGTTTGTTTGTGCGTGTCAAGGTTGAGGAAACGTGCAAGGCGGTAGGTAATACAAGCTTTATGTTACCCCGTTAATGAGGCGTTGATGGAAATTCATTATGTCGCCCCGTTGATGACCTGTACTGTATAAAGTATCACTCATTATGTTATCAATTCGTAGAGTGTCGCGTTATTACTTTACAAACTAACTTGCTATGGAAACATTTTTGTTGTTTGTTTCAATTGCTAGACATTTTCTGGGCTGTAAATGTTACTGTAACGTATAGTGAAAAGAAGGTAGATATTTTATCGTATATTAGCAGCACAGAATGATGAAGTTTCTATACACTGTACAGTGTTGAATAAATGTATGCAGTTTATTTTTTTTTTAAGTGTGGCAGTACATGCATTAAAGAGTAGCTAGTTATATGTTAACAATGATAATAATAATAAGTTTATTTCTCCCGAAGGCATATAAAGCAAAAACTAAAAATAATGTATATACAAAGAATAGGAAATTAACTTAAACTAAAACAAATAAAGGATAATATGTACATACATGAGGGCAATTAATACACTGATATAATGCATGGAGTGGACGAGGAAGAGGAGGAAGCTTACTCGCCTCTGTCAGCTTGAGGTGGAGGGGCGTGAGGGTGGAGGAAGGTGGAGGGGCGTGAGGGTGAAGGAAGGTGGAGGGGCGTGAGGGTGGAGGGGCGTGAGGGTGAAGGAAGGTGGAGGGGCGTGAGGGTGGAGGAAGGTGGAGGGGCGTGAGGGTGGAGGGAGGGGCGTGAGGGTGGAGGGGTCGCCAGGCTGCTTACGATGCGTCGCCTCGTGGTCCAGGCTTGACGCGTCCATAACTTGAAAGCAACATTACCTTCTGCCGGGTAGGGGGAAGAGAGAGATGTGTGTGTGTGTGTGTGTGTGGTGTGTGTGTGTGTGTGTGTGTGTGTGTGTGTGTGTGTGTGTGTGTGTGTGTCCTGGCCAGGTGTGGTTGATGTGGCGGGAGTCCAGGCAAGGGTGGTGGTGGTGGTGAGTACTGGCGCCAGGCTGATGGCCGACCCGCTAGGTCTTGGCGTGTGTGTGTGTGTGTGTGTGTTGTGTGTTGTGTGTTGTGTGTGTGTGTGTGTGTGTGTGTTAACGTGCGTGCGTATATGTCCTTGATGCTGCTACTGCTGTTACTACTACTACCACTATTACTACTGTTTCTACTATTGCTGCTGCTTATACTTTTAATTGTATCATCGCCTAGAGAGAGAGAGAGAGAGAGAATTAATTACGTGGGACCAAATTTCCAGGTAGCGTAACCACAGATTGGGGTGGGGGCAGGGGGGGGGGAAGAGGCGCCGGGCACATGGTCACTCCCAGGGCGCCCCTCTCCCGCCTCGCCCCTCGCCGCCACGCCGTCGCCGCTAAAGCCATACACGTCCCCTCCTTCCCTTGTCCCCTCCTTTCCGGCTTTCCCTTCCTCTTTCCTCCAGTTGTTCGTTCCCTCCACCGACTTTTTTTTCCCGTGATTGATAGGCTAGAACAGGGGTTCTCAAACTGGGTGCCGCGGCACCCTGGGGTGCCACGGACAGCGCCTAGGGGTGCCACAAGATTGCCATGAATTTTGGAAATAATGGCAATAGAATGTAATGACTCCTTGCGAAACCAAATTTTCTTTGTTTATACGCGTCGGTCGTCCAGTACCTGATCGGTTCTTGCCCCATTTTTGTCAGTGGAGGCCACTAAAACATCGAGCTGTACGTGTGTATTCCTTGCTGTTTTCTGATATTCTGCAGCTGTATTGACTTGCAATGGATAAGTTTGTCTTTAAAGAAGAGAAAACATGGAGATAGGGGTTGAGGGTGAAGAAGGAAACGAAAGTGAAGTACGAGTAAAAAAGATTTGGCCATTCCCACAGCAAAAAATCAGCTTCCAAAAAAAGCAGGAAAAATCGCTCCTATTTGGATAATTATCTAGATTTGGGATTCTTTTGGTGGGGCCCGATGAGGTTAATCCTACACCACTGTGTTTTTTATTTGTGGTGATAAATTAGCTAATGAGGCGATGGTACCCAGCAAATTAAAGAGGCATTTATCTTTGAAACATGGTCATCTTGCCAACAAGCCTCGATCCTATTTTGAAGGACTTTTAAATGGGGCAAAAAAAACAAGGGTATGCTTTCTAAAACAGTCACAGTTTCTGAAAAAGCAAAAGAGGCCAGCTACTTAGTTGCAGAGTTAGTCGCTAAAAGCATGAAACCTCATACAATAGCAGAGACACTAATTCTTCCGGGCTTGTAGTGCCATTGTAAAAACAATGTTTGGAAGTGAAGCAGAAAACAATGAAAAAATTCCCTCTCGGATAGTACCATCAGCAGACGGATTCATGATATGTCAGCAGACATAGAGGAAACTGTATGTGCCTCTGTAAAGGAAAGTGAAATGTTTGCACTTCAGGTAGATGAGTCCACAGATATTGGGGGTAAGGCTCAACTATCGGCATTCATTCGCTACATTCCCTGATGTTAAAATAGTGGACCGTTTTTCTGTTGTAAGGGAATTGAGGAAAACAACAACAGGCAATGATTTTTTCGCTACATTAAGTGAGTAATAAAATCATTGGTTTGTCCTGGCAATCTTGTGTAGGGATTTTTGGTACAGACGGGGCGCCTGCCATGATTGGCTCAATTAAGGATTTGTGTCACTAGTGAAGAAAGAAACAGCAGTGTCATAACAAAACTTTGCCTTTCCTCCATCGTGAAGCGCTGGTTGCTAAGACAATTGGCAATGATTTGAAGTCTGTACTGGAGAATTTGTAAAAATGGTGACTTTATAAGAGTCGGCCACTTAAGACTCGTCTGTTTGCTAAGCTGTGCGAAGAGGTTTTAGGCCAAAAAATGTGAATCTTCTTCTACACACGGAGGTGAGATGGCTGTCAAAGGGAAAGTATTGTCCACGTGTGTATGAACTGAAGGAAGAGAGCTTACTTTTTTCACCCTTGAACAACAAGAGGGAAATTCTGTGACTTACTGGCAGATGACACTTGGGCTGCCAAATTGTCTTACTTGGTAGACGTATTTGAACATTTAAACAAGGTAAATTCCAGCATGCAAGGGAAATCAGAAAAAATCTTATCTTCCACTGATAAATTAACACTCTTGAGAGAAAAACTGCGATTGTGGGTTGCAGAGTAAAGAAAGCAATTGGATATGTTCCCACATGCTGCAGGCAGCAACAAGCGGTAGACGTAGACTTCGTAGAGAGATCATTTCTATTATTTCTGAGCATCTTGAGAAACTGGGAAAAACACTTCAGCACTATTTTCCAACATATGCACTGAAACTATGACTGGATAAGAACCCATTTTTGCACCAGTATCAAACCCCAATCTCAGCTTACCGGGGGCCTTACCCTCACGGAAGAAGACAGTTAGTGGAAATGCGTAAAGATCGTAACCTGAAGTTATTGCACATGCAGCTGCCTCTTGACGAATTCTGGGTTCAGATGAAGGCTAAGTATCCTCAAGTTGTAAAGAAAGCTCTGGTAATCCTTATCCAGTTCTCTACATCTTACCTGTGTGAGCTGGGATTTTCTGTTCTAGCAAACATTAAAACGAACAAGAGGGCAAGATTGCAAACTCTTGAAGAGAAATGAGAGTATGTTTGTCCACTATTCAACCCAACTTGAAAAGGATCTGTCAGTCACATCAAGCACATGTATCTCACTAAATCAGGTTAGCTTTTGTTTGTTTTTGCTTATTTGACTATCAGTGATTATCATGCCTTTTTTCTTCTTCTTTTTATGCTACTTTGCATTTATACTCTTAAGTTAATCTAATATTCTGAATCTAATTCCACTGATGAGTTCTATGTTTGGGCATGTACTACAGTAGCCTACATCATATGTTAATTTTGGTTTGAGTACGGATAATAATTTTAAATAATTAATTAAAGTAATTCCAACAGGTACAATTTATATCAAAGTTAATTCATGTGAGGAGGGTGATGGTGAAAAAGGGGTGCCACAGAAAGGATTATATAATCCAGGGTGCCATCACTGACAAAAGTTTGCGAACCTCTGGCTAGAAGGTAAATCGGCAGTAAGAGAGGATAGTCTCTCTCTCTCTCTCTCTCTCTCTCTCTCTCCCCCTCTCTTCTCTCCTCTCCTCTCCTTCTCTCTCTCTCTCTCCTCTCTCTCTCTTCTCTCTCTCTCTCTCTCTCTCTCCAAGGTAGCGGGTAGCGGTAATTACTCTCCTAACTCGAGTCCCTCGCTGGCTGGAGGAATAAGGTGGGAGGGAAGGGAGAGAGCAGGGGAGGGGGGGCGTTGCTTAAAGGGAGCCTGTCTTTCGGCCAAGGAGGGTAAGGGGGGGAGGGGGGGCACCATCCTTATAGCCTGGAACACGTGATGGTGGCGGCCCTGGTGGTTGGGGGGTGGGGGGGCACACGGAAATTATGCCTCCAGTCCCCCTCATGTTTCTTTTTTTATCTCCTCTCCTTCTGTTTCCTTCCTCTGTCTCCTTTTGTCTTTTACCTTATGTTGTGGCGCGGCGGTCCATGTGTTCGGGTAACGCCGCCTTCACGCGTGGCGGCCTGGGCTGGGCTGGGCTGCGTTAAAGGCCTCGGAAGGGGAAGGCGGATCGCTGTCTTCTTATGTCTCCGCTATTCTCTCGACGGATGTCCTGTGGCGGGTTATATTTTCATGACATCTGTGTAACATCTTTTTCTTTCTGCCTTTTTTGGTTAACATCTTTTAGCTTACCTGTTTTTGGTCAACTAAGATGAAGGAAGATATATTGATCCATACCTATCCCAATCAAGACTCGTGGCTGAGATAGGGAGGGAAGGGGACTCAGACTCAGACTAGAGGTCACCTTTCGCGTTATTCATATTAAAGAAAATGAACGTTAGGTAATAATTAAAGAAAAAAATAGATTGTTTCTCCTTAGGTGGAAGTACTTACCTGACGATATTGTAACCTTCAGATAGTGGTAGTAGTGGCAGTAATAGTGGCAGTAGTAGTAGTGGTGGTAGAAGTAGTAGTTGTAGTAATAGAATTAGGTAGTAGTAGTAGTAGTAGTAGTAGTGGCAGTAGTAGTAGTGGTGATATAAGTAGTAATAGTGGTGGTAGAAGTAGCAGTAGTAGTAGTAGTAGTATTGGTGGTGGTAGCAGTTGTAGTAGTAGTAGTAGTAGTATAGTAGTAGTAGTAGTAGTGGCAGTAGTAGTAGTAGTAGTAGTAGTAGTAGTAGTGGCAGTAGTAGTAGTAGTAGTAGTAGTGGTAGTAGTAGTAGTAGTAGTAGTAGAAGTAGTGGTAGTAGGGTTGGTGGTAGCATTTAAGCAACATATGAGTCTGGCATGTCCCTAGAAGGCTCTATATCCCGCAGAAGGCAGGTGTTAGGCCAGCGGGGTTCCAGGAAGGATAAGGGGAGTGGGCCAGCATTATGGACGGTGTGTTTGTGCCTGTGTGTGTGTGTGTGTGTGTGTGTGTGTGTGTGTGTGTGTGTGTGCCTGTGTGTGTGTGTGTGTGTGTGTGTGTGTGTGTGTGTGTGTGTATTGAGGGGGTATCGAGCCTTGGAAAGCGGAGTAAGGGAGTGAAGGGAGGGACTGTAGAGTGTGTGGGTGAAAGGAGGAAGACGAGCGTGGTTTGTTAGTGCAAGAGGAAGGAGGAGGAGGAGGAAGGGGCTGGATGAATTACCATAAGGAAATAGTGAAGGGAGGGCGTGAACGAGTAAGGAAAGCAGAATTTAAATGATACATGAAAGAAATTGATGTTTTCTTACAATGTTGAGTGGTGTGAGGTAGAATGGTTTGTTTCATCATGGATTTAAATGTTGATGTAAAAAAGTGAAGTGATGAAGTGCTTTTCTCTATGATCTTGGCGCATCAAACCCGGGCTTAACCCCTTCACGCCGAAACCTTTCCTTTGCTATATATAATCTTCTGTTGTTAGCCATAAAATTACGAAAAATAACTGAATATACCAAATTAACTAGTGAACAAGGATACTAAGCAAATCATATCTATTAAAATATTGCTTATAGTCACTAAAAATTGTCTGATGGTATACAAATTATAATTGAAATTACGTTGGGGGCCTCAAGGGGTTAAGAAATACATGTTCTTACGGTTGAATTATTTGTGCAGCTATGTGATATACAAACTCATTATTATGTGCATTAAGACTAAAACGTTGCTGCTTTTATTAATGTTGTGGCCTTGGTATATTTTCTCCCGTAATTATGTATAGGTAGTGTTTCAGGAGGCTAACTTGATTGACGTATTGTGGGAAAAACTCCATTGTGGGGGATTATTATTATTATTATTATTATTTATTATTATTATTATTATTATTTATTATTATTATTATTATTGATATTATTATTATTATATTGTCATTATTATTATTATATTGTCATTATTATTATTGTTACTGTTATCACCCCAGCAATCCCCTCACCCCTGTCTCCCATGTATCTCTCATCACCCCATATCTCCCCTCCTTCACTACCACCCCAACACCACCCCATCACCCCTCCCCTCCACAGCTCCATAACCCCCTCACATCCCATCACCCCCTCCCTTCACTCTCTCCATCCCCTCCTCCTACTCCCCACACCCCCCAGTCCACTAACCAACACCCCGTTCCCTACCTCCCCCTCTCTTCTCTCTCTCTCTCTCTCTCTCTCTCTTCTCTCTCTCTCTCTCTCTCTCTCTCTCTCTCTCTCTCTCTCTCCTCTCCTCCTCTCCTCCCCCCCCCCCCCCCCCCCCCTTGGAGCTAGGATCTTTACTCATGAGACTCACGCCCATGTTTGTGTTGCAGGGGAGAAGGGGAGCAATGCGGGTGCGGGCGGTAGCGGGCGGGAGCAGCGGAAGTCTGACCCGGGGGGCGTGGCGGCTCTGTCCAACCACGCCTCCTCCCCCGCCAGCACCTCCCCCGCCACCGCTAACGCACGCCCTCACCGCCCACACTTCAGCCCTCGCCGGAGACCTTCCCAACAACGGCTCCGACGCCTTTGAGGAATACGGCTCGCCAGACCCCTCCTCGCCCGGCTTGGGACCCCCCGACCCCTCGTAAGTACTGTGCCCCCCCCCACCCTCTCTCTCTCTCTCTCTCTCTCTCTCTCTCCTCTCTCTCTCTCTCTCTCTCTCTTCACTCCCCCATTTCTCAAGTACTGTGCACCCCACCATTCTCTCATCTCTCCCCTCATTCTCTCTCCTCCCCTCTCTCTCTCTCTCTCTCTCTCTCTCTCTCTCTCTCTCTCTCTCTCTCTCTCTCTCTCTGTCTCGCAGTGTCTTTAATATTTCAACCCTCCTCACGGGGGCGCTTCTCCCTCCCCCTGCCGTAGCCACGCTTGCCTGCCTCAGCATGTCTTAAAGCTGCCGTTGCACCCCCCGGGCTATTTCCAGACCTGTCAAGACCTTCGCCTCGCGCCACTTTATTTGCCAATTGATTCACTTTACCCGCCACTTTGCGCTCTTTTTTTGTATTTGGATTTTTTTGTTCTTTTAGTGTTGTAGCTGATTGATTTTTGTACCATCCTGGGATCGCTGGCGTGCGCGCGCACACACACACACACACACACACACACACACACACACACATACACACACACACACACACACACACACACACACACACACACACACACACACTTACGGGTAATCCGTGGTGTAGTGGTTAGCACGCTCGGTTCACAACCGAGAAGTCCCGGGTTCGATCCCCGGGCGGAGCGGAAACAGATTGGTTGTTTCCTTAAAACCCGAGCCCCTGTCCACTCAGCAGTGAATGGGTACCGGGTGTTATCCGGGGTTTGTGACCTGCTACACACACACACACTTACGGTAATCCGTGGTGTAGTGGTTAGCACGCTCGGTTCACAACCGAGAAGTCCCGGGCTCGATCCCCGGGCGGAGCGGAAACAGATTGGTTGTTTCCTTAAAACCCGAGCCCCTGTCCACTCAGCAGTGAATGGGTACCGGGTGTTATCCGGGGTTTGTGACCTGCTCTCCGGGGTGCTTAGTGCTTCGGCCAACACAAAGCACTAAGGATGAATGATACAAATGTTGAAATGGAGACGGGGCCACACGAGCATTGCTCTGGCCCTGTAAAATACAACTAGATTAATACAACTAGATGAATACACACACACGCACGCACACGCCAGCTGTCTAGATTTATTCAATTTCAAGCAAGCGAGTGAAGAATTATGCCAAAACGTTCAGGAGACTATTTAGTGAAATTCAAGTTTATTTAATAGTCTGTCATTAGATGTTAATGAAACTCAACCTTGAGGGACAGAGACGTGGTATTTTCTAACGCAACAAATCCCTCCCTTGTACCACTCTCTACACTGCACAATCTCCCCTCACTAAAGAACAGAAGACAACAAAAAGTAAATACGAAACTATGTAAAACAAGGAAGCTTAGAAGAAACATGAACACAAACTTATGGGAAATACACACAACTGAAGTATTTTGACGCTAAATCTCACTCTCTCTCTCTCTCTCTCTCTCTCTCTCTCTCTCTCTCTCTCTCTCTCTCTCTCTCTCTCTCTCTCTCTCTCTCTCTCTCTCTCTCTCTCTCTCTCTCTCTCTCTCTCTCTCCCCCCCCATTAAAAATAGTCAAACCAGGAAGTTTAAAAAGAACAAAGAAAACATATGAAAAGTATATACACACGCTCTCAAGTTTAATATTATGCAGAAGATTATAAAGTTTTGACGCCGACCATAAGAGAAAGAAAACAGTTTCGAAAAATTGAAGTGTAGATATAGAATGAGTCCTTCCTTAGTTAGAATCCTTACACCTGCACAGAGCGAGGCGTCAACCCCGGCTGTGGCGTGACACGTGTTGCCTATAGGCGCGTAGAAACACTCCAGATCACGGTTAACCCTTTCATGCCCTGATCTTTCCTTTGCTATAAAAAAAATCGTCTGTTGTCAGCCATACAATTACGAAACGTAACTAAGTATACCAAAGTAGTTAGTCGACAAGGATACTAAACAGGGCATATCCATATAATATTGCTTATATTCACTAAAATTCGTCTCATGGCAGCCAAATTACAATGGAAATTACGTTCTAAGTCTCAAGGGGTTAAGGTCTTTAATTACCCTGGGCTCAGTATTTTCCGTATATTTACCTTATAATGTATGGTGATGATTTACCAGATGCCAGATTTCTCACAACCGATAGGAATGCAATTCGGATGACGTAATGGTGTGGGTGTGAGGGTAGCTGCTTCGGGGACAAGATCGAGGAGGTTCGTAATCATGTCACCCTTGCCTGCGCGTACAGACAAACAGTGGTGATGCGTGGACGGCAGGGTGGTCGTGACAGACAGAGGCGTGGACCACAAGGCTGACACAAACACCTGCCAGGCTGCCATGCATGAACGGGGGAGACAAGACGCCCTCACAAATACGCCGAGTGAGAGACCTGCGGGAAAACCTTGGTACATGTCCAGTTTGACACCGAATTCAATTTGGTGGACGAAACTATTTTTTCCTGGTGAGTTTTGATGCGTTTTGCATTGTTTTTGAATTGAATTGTTTCTGTCGCAAATCACTTTTTTTTCTTCTTTTTTCTAAAAGTTATTTGCGACAGAAAAGGTTAGCAGATTAATTCAAAACATCAAAACTCACCAGAAAAAAATTGTTTCGTCCACCAAAGTGAATTCGGTGTCAAACGGGAATAATACCAAAACCTAAGTCCTGTGGTTTGGTTAAGGTGGTGGTGGTGGTGAAGGGAAGGGTGGACAGGCTGGCCTGGTCGTGATGGGCGAGGACTGGTCGTCACGAAGGAGATACAGTATTGGAATGGCTAACCCAAGTGTCGTGAATTACAAGTCACTTATTCTTGAAGTTATTCCAAGTTGCTTAATGAAATGAGGGTATTATTCCAGAAGAACACCGAATTCACTTTGGTGGACGAAACTATTTTTTTCTGGTGAGTTTTGATGTGTTTTGAATTAATCTGCTAACCGTTTCTGTCGCAAAAATGATCATTATAGTTAATTTTTAGTTAGATAATGGCTAGTTGTTGTTGTTTTTTTGTTTTTGTTTTTTTAGTTAGGTAAAGGTTAGGTAAGGTATAGGTTAGGTTAGGTTCCATTTGTTTTTGTTTTTTGTAATTTTTGCAAAAAAAACTACAAAAATAAAAAGATTTGCAACAGAAACGGTTAGCAGATTAATTCAAAACACATCAAAACTCACCAGAAAAAAAGTTTCGTCCACCAAAGGAAGTTAGGTGTTCATCTGGAAATTTACCGAAATGAGGAAAGTTCAGCGAAGGAAGTCATGTGCGGTGGCCCAGCGTGCACGTCTGGATTGATCAAGTCTGCCCTCGACATTTTCTGTGGCGCGGCGCGAGGAAGAAAACGAATGTAAACAAGGTGCCGCCTGAAACGGACACTACGCTATTTCTTTCTTTGTGGTATTTCGACGTCTTTCAACATAAGTTAATTAGTGGATGCCGCGCGCGGCGCCCCAGTAGTCATTACGTATTCCCCTCATCCCCTTCTCACCCTCGACGCAGGGTACGATGCGTCAACCTGGAGAAAGAATCGCCGAGTGACCCAACGCCCTCCAAACACGGGACCAGTCAGTCGATTTTTCTTATATGATTATTAATTATTATCGGGTATTCACGTGGTGCCCCGCATGGCAGGCAGGCAGTGGATGGGGGAGGTGCAGGGGGGGCATCACGTGCAGGGATGAGCTGCGCGTAACACCCTGACTGCCGGCAAACCGTGATGAGGTGAAGAAGAGACCGGATATCTGTAATGCTTCGTGATAAGGTGGAGAGAGAGAGAGAGAGAGAGAGAGAGAGAGAGAGAGAGAAAAAAAAAAGCTATACAGTTGAAATTCTCTCTAAAGACACTATTGTGAAGGTTGATGCCTCGTCCATAGATAAAAGCTAATTTTTAAAATCCATTCCTGTTAATCGTATTGTCTCCTTTGGGATGGAGGTTATGTTACTTGTCATCTGTCTGTGTATCCGTGTGTGTGTGTGTGTGTGTGTGTGTGTGTGGGTGTGTTTGTGTTTGCGTGTCTGCTTACATAGCAATGATAATCCTAGTGATATTGGTAGCACTATCAATACTAGTAGCAGTGGTTGTGGCAGTGTTATTGTGGTGCTTGTTGTTGTTGTTAGTGGCGGCAATGAGGTGGTGGCGGGGCGGAGCACAACCTTATCTCTGAGCGCTTCCTGACTGTGTTTAGTGACGGGCCGTCTCTAACACCATCGCCGTGCACGTTGCTCTCTGTAATCTTATTCACCTGTGTCTGCGCCCTTCGAACCCCGCCCTCACCCTCTATAACAGAAGGCGGTACCTAGGGACGGTTTAGTGGCCGCAATAGCGCTGCTGCCCTCAGCATGATGCACCAGAGCGAGCGCCAGCCAGCACCTCGGCACACCCTCACCGTCTTGTGAGACCATGGCGCTCTAGAGGGTGGTACCCGTCAGTGACCTTTAGTGGAGTGAAGGTTGCGCGGCGGTGGTCATGTTTTCCAAGAGGAAATCTAGTGCGGACCATGGGCCTGGCCTTGAGGAGGTGGTGCTGAGGCCGCGCAGTGTCCATCGGCCGCCATCGCCGCGCCGGTCCTCCTTCCACGGGTCGGAGCGTCAGCTAAGCTGTGAAGACCAGCAGCAGTTTAGTAAAGAACGCAAACCCAAGTATCCCACAGCGCCCATCACACACCACCGCTCGGCCTCCTCGCGGGAAAGACCGGTCACGCCCACCAAGAACAGGAACATTCCTCAGCCGACCTACCAGAAGACCTTCATTGCCATGCTGAAGGGCAAGGACAGTCGTGTCAAACGGCGGAGTCAGGAGTTCGTGGAATGCCCGTCGCCCCTGGCCCAGCCCATGCTGCATCCGAGGCCCACCTCCACATCCCTCAAACACCCTTGCCTGCCTCCCAAGCCAACCTTCTACCAGCCCATGCACAGCAATCTGTCCATGGGGGCGCAGCAACTGGTGCACGCCGGCCTCAACCACCACTACGAACAGCTTTATCACGTCGAGCCCATCCCTCCTATGAAACGGGAAACTACTCGCCTATATTTCGGCGCGCAGCTGTAAGACTTGGTTTAGGGCTTTACTTCGCTTGGTGCTGTTTGCTGCCATCAGCCCCAGGGTGCTGAGAGATGCCAGTGTGCTTTAGTGCCCTCCCAACGTGGCGTAGGGATGCCGCGGTGTGGTTTAGTGGTGTATTGGTGTGGTTTTGCAGTGTGTTGGTGTGGCTTAGTGGTGTAACGGTGTGGCTTAGTGGTGTATTGGTGTGGCTAAGCGGTGTATATGTATGGCTTAGTGGTGTATCGGTGTAGTGGTGTTTTGATGCAGCTTGATGGCACTAAGTGGCACTGATGTCTTATAATATGGCTCAGCAAAGGCTTAGTTTGGCCCAGCCAGGCCTGAGTGTGGCTCAATGGGTTCTCAGCATAGCTCAGTGTGGCTCAATGGGTCCTCAATGTAGCTCAGTGTGGCTCACTCTTACTGTGACTGAACAGTCCTCGTTTTAAGGTTTACGAACAATCGCACAGTAAAGAATGCTCACCCCGCCGTCCATGCTTCACGTCCGTCTGTCTGTCAGTCCGTCATGACAACAACAGGAAGCATCACTCTGCCCCGCCGGCTGCCAGATGGGAGGGACAGGCACCTCTGCCTCCGCTTATAACACCTCAACGTTGTTTTTTGTAATTTTTTTCATGTATAAGAGACTGGCGAATGGCTGAGAAATGTACGTGCATTTCGTAGCACTTCGTGGCAATTAAATTGGCAAGAGTTGAGATGTAAAATTTCCGGTTGGGATTTGTAGTAAAGGACAGTCAAAAAAGTTCCGTGTGAGGGCGTGGGAGGGCTGAGTGTTTGAAGAATGGGGAGTTTT
>JACEEZ010018782.1:244543-249543 GCA_016584305.1 Chionoecetes opilio
TTTGGAAGGGGAACTTCCCCCTCCCGTTCTCCCGTGCCCCGCGTCACACCGGGAATTCCCCTCATCTCCCTAGTCACTCCCCCGGGCAGGGAAGACACAGGGGTCACTAGGAGTTTTAGGGGGAGCCACGACCCCCTTTGCTTCGGGTTATCATCAGATCCACATCCTGTGAACATGGTAGAGGTGGGGCGGGACTGGGCGGGGTGGGACGCATAAAACTCCCACCTATGAGGGAGATGAATATGTGCCGAATTGTGGTGTGCGTGTAGCGATGTATTGGCGGCGGTGGCGACGGCGGCGGCCGGCGTGGTGGTGTGCGCGGCAGCGGTGAGGGTGAAGGGTTGGCACCCTGGCACAGCCACGCAACTTTCAGTGTGCTTTTGGCTTCCCTGCAAAGCGGACACCCCGTGCCGGTCCGCCGCGACGTGACCACTGTGTGCTGTGTGGGACTTGTGGAAGGTGTCCCTCGCTACCGGTTCCGCGCCGCCCTTCACCCCCCGGTCCACTCCAGTCACAGCAGCTGCCCTGCACGGCAACTGGAGCGGCAGGCGGTGCAGCAGGTGTGGCGGCGGCCCCCCCGGGGTGTGCGTGGCCTTTGGCGTGGTGTTGGTGGTGAAGGCTGCTGGTGACCTTGTGTGGCGACCCCTTCGGAGGGCCGCGAGTGCTTCCTGGAGGTGGTGGTGGTGGTGGTAGTGGTGGGGAAGAAAGGTAGTGGGGCCAGTGTGGGGATGGCCCCAACCCCTTGTTGGGGTCGCGGGTAGAGAGTGGCAGTGAGGAGGGGGTGGCTGATGTCCTCCCGGTGTGGGCGTGAGGCAGTGTTGTCGGAGAGAAGCGTGGGCGTCCCCGCGTGCTGTAGCCGTCCGCCCACCATGTGCTGCCTGTAGCACCTTGTCGGAGGCGCCGCCCCCACCGCCCGGGAGGTGCCGCCCATGGAGACTCGCATGGAGCGGAACGCCTCCTTCACCACACCCACACTAGGCAGCATCGGCTCCAACGCCCTGCACGAGAGCCGCCGATGCTTCTCAGAAAGGTAATTACAGTACAGGTAACCTTATCCTGGGGCACCAGTACACGTGGGAAGGGTGAGGCGCGTGGTAGAGCCGGGTTTGTCCAGGCGACGGAGGAGTGTGTGGGTGACAGGGACGGCGCGAGGTGGGCAAATGTGAAGGTGAGACCCAGACGGACGGAGTAGGTCGGGGCACGGAGCTGTGATGGGGGGGTGGGGGGGCGGGGCGGGGGACCTGGTGGATGTGACATTGAAGCACTGGGCTGCGTACCTCTGCCTGCACTACTGTAATTTTCGCTTCCCATGATGGCGCTCATCTTATCAGGGTATTGGGTTAGCTGGCGAATGGTTGTATAATGCACATTGGTATACGTTGGTATGTCGTGAAGGGACGGGACTCGCCTGCCTCTGCATTGTAAGGGAGTCAGGCTGGTGCGCCACAGTCGGTGCTCACATACGTTGACCATTGCGTGACGGGAATACAAAGACGTGCACAGAAGCCCAAGAGACTGCTATGACTTGCAGGGCGACAGTACAGAGGCTGCCTTCTCTGCTCCTCTCAGGCGTCAGCGACACTTCCACATCCCGAGAGGGCGGCCAGCGACACGAGACACCACGCTGCACAGGAAACGTTGCTTCTCAAAAATATTTAGTTGACTTTTGTTGCGTCTTAATTCTGGTTATTTATTTCCTTGGTGAGTGCACGTGTGAAGCAAGTATGGGGAAGGGAGACTATACGAAACAGAGATGAATCCCATTACTCCAAGGTAACTGAAAGAGCTTATAAGATACTTTTGTGCCCGTGGACACGGACTGTGGGCTATAAAATATACGTGAAAGAACAAACTGCCAAACGCCAAGAAGTCAAGATAAAGTTAAAAAGAAAGATCACTGATAGGAAAATCACTGAAAATCACTTGAGGTGACTTGATACTTCCATCTTGAAATGCCGTTCCTGTTGAGGCTGAGAGAGAAGAAGAGGAGTATACAGTGGGATCAGGACAACGGGTTACGTGATCCTCCCGCACTCTTCTTTGCCTTAACCCCTTGAGGCCCAGAACGTAATTTCCATTGTAATTTAGCTACTATTAGACATTTTTTAGTGAATATAAGCAATATTTTATAGATAGGACCCGTTTAGTATCTTTGCCCACTAGCTTATTTGGTATATTAAGTTACTTTTCGTAATTTTATGGCTAACAGCAGACGATTTTATACAGCCAAGGAAAGATCTGGGTGTGAAGGGTTTAAAGGGAATTAGTTCGTCACCCCATCATGTGGAGAAGGAAGAGAGAGGGCGGGGAGGGTTAACGTGGTAGGAACGAGTGGGTGAAAATAGAAGAAACAATGAAGTAGGTATAGGTGGGCGGGTGAGGCGTGTGTGGCCCGTGATGGATTAGGAGCGAGGCAGGTGACTTCAAACACAAACAAACCATTGAAATGTAACAAGGAGGAAAAACCAGCGTGGAATCACAGCAACTTTTCATTCCCTGATTGTAGAAAATAAAGAAAGCAGGCTGGTTAAGGATGATGAAAGGACAAGGACGAAGAATCTATGCTAGACAGAAGTTGGATAGTAGTAGTTGATAGTTGTAGTAGTTGTTGTTGTTTCATTCTAGTTAGAGACGTACTAAAAATGAAGACGAAAATGAATATCGCAAAAGTGTGTTGTTATATTATATGGGTTGTTTTTGTTATTACTGTTGTTGGTTGTGGCAGTTTCAGTAAAAATAAAAGTAACTAAGGAGAGAGATAAGCTTTTTTTTCAGTCAGAGGAGCAGAACCAAATGACTGATCAGATTGATGTAGTATTAATTTTTCTTCTCATCCAAAGTGCATTGAATAGGATGATGAATTAATGTGTGATGACAAGGCAATGATAAAGTGGTGTGTGTGTGTGTGTGTGTGTGTGTGTGTGTGTGTGTGTGTGTGTGTGTGTGTGTGTGTGTGTGTGTGTGTGTCCTTCACCTGAGGAAGAGGAGGAGGCCAAGGGAGGGGCAGTGTTTTGAGGAGGTCACGGAAATCTCTGAAGCCAAGGCCAATGTCACACAACCCCCTTTCACCCCCCCTCACCCTCACCACCACCCCAACCTTCATCCAACTCCTCCACCACCCATAACCCAGGGCTTCCTATTCCCATTCCCTGCTTCCCCTCAACCTTCCCCTCAACCCTCCCCTTCCATATCACCATAAACCCTCCTCAGTCACCTCACCCTATAGCTAGTCTTTGGCCTCTTAACACGCAGCAACTATATTGGTCACATAATATAGTCTATTTTTTTTAACGAGGTGAAAAATCCTGACCCCATTGCTGCTTTCTGACTAATATTTGATGCCAGGAGAAGGGAATACTGCGGTTCTTCTAAATTTCAGTTGTATTTTATCATAGTTAACCATATGATCAGGTAAACATAGGCATACTTTTAAGCATGAGACGTTATGATAGAATGGAATTTTTGCCTCGTTAAATAAATAGACTATAGGAATCCCCGTTTGGCCCAGTAGGGGTGTTGCTGTGTAGGAAGAAAAGTACAATACCGGTACAGTTTTTGCGAGTATTCCTCTTATATCTGAACCCTTGTTGGATGGGGTCAGGCATGTGGGCTTGAGGCAATATCTTACAGGCAGTCTCAGAGCCCTTCAATGGTCATTACCTCAGTGTGTGTGTGTGTGTTTTTGTGTGTGAGAGAGAGAGAGGAGAGAGAGAGAGAGAGAGAGAGAGAGAGAGAGAGAGAGAGAGAGAGAGAGAGAGAGAGAGATATGAAGGTGAAGGTGAAGGGAGGAAAGTGAAAGGGGAATGTTGTAGTACCTGTGACTGCTTTCATTACATTGTGTGTGTGTGTGTGTGTATGTGTGTGTATGTATGTATGTGTGTGTGTGTATGTGTGGGGGGGGGGGGAATGGAAGGGCGTAGCTATCCACACCTACCTTACTGATCTGTCTTCATTACCATTTGATCAATAAATGTTGCTTCACCCAGTGGCCTCCTTCCCTCCCCTTCCCTCCTTTCCCTTTCCTTCCTTTCCCTCCCCTTCCTTCCTTTCCCTCCCATTTCCTTTTGTTCTCCTCCCTTGCCTCTCACACTATTTATTCCTGCCCTTCCTTTCACTTTCGTTTTATACATTTTCTTCATTCACCTTTCCATTCTCCTTTTGTCTCGCCTTCCATCCTTCCCGTCCTATTCTAACCTACCTTCCTATCCTACCATCTACTATACTTACTTCTTACTTCTTCTTACTTCTTACTTACTTAAACTTACTTCTTACTTACTTACTCTTCTTACTTCTTACTTATTTTTCTTACTTCTTCTTACTTACTTCTTACTTCTTATACTTCTACTTCTTACTATCCTACCTTCTACTACCTCCTCTACTACTTTCCTTACTATCCTACCTTTCCCCTTTTTGTGTCTATGAATTACAAGGTCACTCTAATCCAAAATCTTTAAGGCTTGCAATATTTCAAAATTTTAATTCTTTTCGGCTTACGGATCGAGGCTTTTATTGCCGTGTTTTGACTCCCCCTGAAAAAATGATGCTATTGTGTACGAGTTTGAGTGTCGTCATACGCTATGCACATTTATGGGTTATAGTAACAGCTTTATTACATCTATCACAGTTTTTAGAACTTTCCCATTTTTGGATGTGCGGTTAACCCCTTGAGACCCAGAACATAATTTCCATTGTTATTTAGTACTACTAGATGATTTTTAGTGACTATAAGCAACATTTTATAGCTATGACCTGTTTAGTATCCTTGTCAACTAACTAATTTGGTATATGAAGTTAGTTTTCCTAATTTTATGGCTAACAACAAAAGATTTTTTTTATATAGCAAAGGAAAAATGTGGGCGTGAAGGGGTTAAAGGATTTTGAACCTGTATTTACTTTTCTTCCCTTTTCTCTGTTCTCATTTTTCTTCTTTCTTTCCTATTCTTCCTTTTACATTTTCTCGTCACATTTTCCTTTTTTCTTTCCTATAGTAGTACCTACCC
>JACEEZ010018782.1:252043-254543 GCA_016584305.1 Chionoecetes opilio
GCCCTGCCTGGCACCGCTGCCAAAGGGAGACTTGTCTTCTGGCACCCGTGGCCCAATGCTGTGCCATGACTCCCGATCCCCCTCTCCCTACCTCCCTCTGTCCCTTCCCTCCTTCCCCCTCCCCCTCTTTCAGCTGTTGGGAGGTAGAAGGGGAAACACCAACCCTCCCACCACCCACAGCTGAGCTTCTCCCTTCTCCACCCCCCTCTCTTTTGCCTCTTCCTCCCCTTCCACCTCACTCACTCTCCCTATTCCATTTAGGGTGTACCGTCCCACCGCCAATGCTGCCGCCCACCGTTGTGTAAGCAAGGCGGTAGGAATGTTTTCCGAGAATGGGAAGGGGGGGGGGGAGAGGTGGCGGGGTGTCTGGTAGCGGTAGTGTGTGTCAAGTAGTGAGTAGCGTGTCAGGTGGCGGCGTGTGGCAGGTGACTGGAGGAGAAGGGAGAAAGAGAGAGAGAAAGGAGGGTAATAGGTAAAATGAGATAAGCACAGGGGTGGGTAGGCCGAGAGTGGCGTGGCTCCAACATTTACATAGGCAGTAGTGGTGGCGCCTGGAGGGTGGCAGCCGTCACGGTGGAGGGGAGGGGGGGGAGCAGCCTTAAGCAATACACCAGCAAGGAAACGGAAGCAGGATTGTCACTCGTAGAAGTCTTGACGTCAGCTGTGATGGCCTGCCAGTGCGGGGCGGGGCGGGGGTGAGGGTTGGCGGGGCAAGGCGAGGCTGGCGTGAGGGGGGTGAGGGGAGTCGGCGCCAGGTAGGATGAGGGATTTAGGGGGAGGAGGGGGCAGGCTGGGTTAGGAAGGTGGTGCAGGGCGAGTGAAGTAGAAAACAACATTTGTAACACTGCTGCGAATGAACAAAAAATATTTCATTTCCACGAGCGAAAGAAAAGTGTGTCATACAAAGTTTTCGGAAAAGGTAAATGAATTTCGAGATAGCGACATCCCATCGTAGTTTTGTAGTTCAACTGTTGCCTCGTGTTGATCGATTGACCTTTTACATATTGGTAGGTTCCTAAATACACGCGTTCAAAATATCCATGAAAATGTGAGTCCCTAAAGGAAAAGGAAAACACGAAAGTAATCGCTAAGGACCGCCACTTCCGATCGTGTAGTGTTGGTGGTGGTGTTCCTGAGGGTGGCGAGGCCTGAGGGTGAGGTAGTGATAGGGCGTCATGATGTAGGTGATGATGGAACAGAGATGACCAGAGGAAGCCGGAAATGGAAAGGAGGGAGTAGGAAGGGAAGGCAAAGTAAGGGAACAGGAGTATAGATGGATGGATGGGGCGCGGAAGGAAGGGAAGCGAAGGGGAGTGAATGTATCAGTGGTTAATGCACTCCCGCGGCCGCCACACGTCGGTGGTGATTACCCTGGCCGAGGAGGGAGGAGGGTGGGGGAGTAGGATCCTTGAAAGAAAGAAAGCAAGGGAAGGGCGCGATAGAGAAAAAGACGAAAGGATAAAATTTCAATTACAAACCAGAGTGTGGGAAGGCCGAGAGGGTGAAGAGGGAAAGTAGGGAAGATTAGGAGGCGAGGAAGGCGACTCCAGGGAAACGTTCTCTTTAACGACGTGTTCCTCGTTACCGTGCAGGTGTGTGTGTGTGTGACCATACAAAATATATCCTGGAAATGAATACAATTTTGCTTTAACCATTTCAAGATTTTCGCTCACCTTTTCCATGAAAGAGAGAGAGAGAGAGAGAGAGAGAGAGAGGAGAGAGAGAGAGAGAGAGAGAGAGAGAGAGAGAGAGAGAGAGAGAGGGGGGGGGGTAGGTGGGGAGGACGGAGGGATCACTGGTCAAGGTCAGGACCCCGCCCTCGTGAGACGCGGTTGGGTCATCATGATTTTGTGGACCTCCTCGTGTGTGTATGTGTGTGTGTTTCTCTCTCTCTCTCTCTCTCTCTCTCTCTCTCTCTCTCTCTCTCTTTCTGTTGTCGGTTACTGTCCCCCTTGAACAAGGGGATGGGGTGTGTGTAGTGTGTGAGGTCCCAGCATTACGTAAATATCTGTCACTATGAGCTCCAACCTCTCACCGAGAGGGTAAAACTGGCGATCGCGATTCCAGCTCGCGTGAGCAAGACCGTGGGTGAATACAGGTGAAGGGTCATCTTTGCTTTCCACCGCACTACTGGCAACCACCTCACCTTACACCTGTACACGCCCTGCCACCACGCCCACCAGCCACATGCTGTAGCACATCCACGCACCCTCAGCCCACGCTCGCACACCATTTCAGGACGCACCCCCGTGCCAGGACGGGACAAACGCCTGCACGCCAGGACGGGACACACTGCCTCGTAACACATGAGTCAAGACGAGCTGAACTGATAACACGTTCTGTTATTGTATCTTGATGTCCCAGGCGTGTGTGGGCAGAGAGGAAGCAGGTGTGTGTGGCGCCGCGGGAAAGGAGGTGAAGCGGGCGTGGGGACGGCAGGGATGAGGGGGCGTGGCGCTGGTGAGGAGGCGAGCAGGAAGGCTGCTCCCCGCCAGATGAA
>JACEEZ010018782.1:259543-292043 GCA_016584305.1 Chionoecetes opilio
ATATCCGTCCCTTTACGAGGCTCAGTAACGGTTTGTGTTGAGGCCACGACACCCACACGCCACCCCTGCCACGCCCACACCCACACGCCACCCCTGCCTCGCCCACAACCACACGCCACCCCTGCCACGCCCACACCCACACGCCACCCCTGCCTCGCCCACACCCACACGCCACCCCTGCCACGCCCACACCCACACGCCACCCCTGCCACGCCCTCACCCACACGCCACCCCTGCCTCGCCCACACCCACACGCCACCCCTGCCACGCCCACACACACACGCCACCCCTGCCACGCCCACACCCACACGCCACCCCTGCCACGCCCACACGCCACCCCTGCCACGCCCACACCCACACGCCACCCCTACCATACCCACACGCCACCCCTGCCACGCCCACACGCCACCCCTGCCACGCCCACACGCCACCCCTGCCACACCCACACGCCACCCCTGCCACACCCACACGCCATCCCTGCCACGCCCACACCCACACGCCACCCCTGCCACACCCACACGCCACCCCTGCCACACCCACACGCCACCCCTGGTACGCCCACACCCACACGCCACCCTGCCACGCCCACACCCACACGCCACCCCTGCCACACCCACCACACGCCACCCCTGCCACACCCACACCCACACGCCACCCTTGCCACGCCCACACCCACACGCCACCCCTGCCACGCCCACATCCACACGCCACCCCCTGCCACACCCACATGCCACCCCTGCCACACCCACACGCCACCCCTGCCACACCCACATGCCACCCCTGCCACACCCACACGCCACCCCTGCCACACCCACATGCCACCCCTGCCACACCCACACGCCACCCCTGCCACACGCACACCCACACGCCACCCCTGCTACACCCACACGCTACCCCTGCCACACCCACCATACGCCACCCCTGCCACACCCACACCCACACGCCACCCCTGCCACACCCATACGCCACCCCTGCTACACCCACACCCACACGCCACCCCTGCCACACCCACACGCCACCCTGTACCACAAGTCTCCTCCCTCCTCCACACCACGCCGTCTCTGCCACACCCACGTCCTCCGCGGTGGTCATTGTTTTCCTTCGTCGTATGAGTGTTACAATTGGTGCAGAAGTTACCTTTCCTCCCGCCGCCATTCCTCCTTCCCCTCTTCCTGTCGCATCGAGACGAAGCCTTGCCCCACCACGTGCACGTCTGATATGTAGTGCCCCCACCCACCCCTCGCATTGGGTCGAGTACGGCTTGCGCGTGGCCTGTCTTGTTGAAGCGCCAGTGATGGGGTCGAGCATGTCTTAACTTAATGGGTCTTCCTGCCCCGCCTCACCGCTGTGAAAGGAAACACTTCCCTACACACATCCAGGCGGGCCGGCGCGAGGCCCTCCGCTGGTGTGAAGATGTGGCCCACTGACCCGTAGCAGAGCCTCACTTTGGAGTAAGGCTCTGCCTGATGACAACTGTTAGTTTATAAGAAATAAACCTCAGATACACGGGACCGTTCACGCTGGTAGTGAAACAGTCAAACTGTCTGGCGTAGTGTGGTGTGTGACCTCGGTTTCCCCACTCGAGGAGTAAGGAAGCCAGGCACTGGCTGCCGCCGTGGCCACGCTCCAGCACGGTTTCCAGGGCGCCATCGACCTAAGCGTGGTGGAGGAGCGACGGTATTCTTAATTAAGGATACAAAGATACCGACTCCTCACTTTGCCTAACCTGACATGCAACAGATTGCTGCCCTTAGCTTTTCCTTCTTTTCACTGAGACTCTTAACACTACACGTTTGCAATGTCAGATCACTGCCACGGTAAATGCGATACTTTTAGTGCTCTTATTTTGGAGAAAAGTCATCTTTAGTGGAACAATAATATGTTGTGTCTCCCAACATGCCTTTATTGCTCGTATAGTGTACGTAAATAGAGGCCTTTGGGCGGGAGCTGACTTCCTGACTCAAGCCTTGTCTGGCGTCGCATCATATTCTCACATTTGCTGTCTCGAGGCTACCGATTCACGCCCCGGGGAGACGTCTGCCGGGCGTGTAGTTCCTTCAGACACCCTCCTCACTTCATTACAGGATCCTCGGCGCGGGTCAAGGATACCCTCAAAGGAGCTCAAGCCCTTGCATAAATCCCTGGGTCAATACCTCGAGTGTTGCCTTGCACTAAGCTGCGAGAGTTGACCTTGGTGAACACCCACATTTTGGTCCTTGTCCTTCCAGGAGCTAGAGTGGTGGTGGTGGTGGTGGTGTAACAGGACCTTTGGACGCCGGGGGAGGCTGTGTTCACTGTTTGTGGAGGTTGTTGAGGCTGCAAGTATCTTTTTTTTCTCTCTCTCTCTCTCTCTCTCTCTCTCTCTCTCTCTCTCTCTCTCTCTCTCTCTCTCTCTCTCTCTCTCTCTCTCTCTCTCTCTCTCTCTCTCTCTCTCTCTCTCTCTCTCTCTCTCTCTCTCTCTCTCTCTCTCTCTCTCTAATACATTTATATCACAAATTTTCATTCACCCAGTTTCCTGAAGATACAAAAACGAAAACAACGGGAACGAAATTATTGATGCGAGGCAATGAGAGGGAGCTACACAGACGATGGTACAGCTTGGCGTACGGCATCTTTGACTTCTTGCCGTTCTTTGCCCCGCCCCTTGGCATGTGTAGAGGGGGGAGGGGGTGAAAGTGGGGGATTTGGGGGGTGTTGGGCGACCTGGGACAGACGAATGAGAATGAGTGGGGGGAGAGGGGACGAGTAAAGTTGTAAAGCCTCCCACTTGCTTTTCATAAATGAATTCACGGAAAAGTTACGAAAGGAAAGAAAATGCTGCCTGATATTATTATGAGAATGATAATAATTATTGTAAAGGAGTGTAGGTGAAGGACACGCAGGGGAATGCTGGTGTCACGAGAAAAGTGTTGTAAAGCTGTGTGTGTATATATATAGGTTCAGAGGGGTCTGTTATATAGCTGTGTGTGGGGGCTGAGTGGGGTGTGTTATGTAGTTGTGTGGGGGCCGAGTGGGGTGTGTTATGTAGCTGTGTGGGGGCTGAGGGGGGGTGTTATGTAGCTGTGTGGGCTGTGGGGGGCTGAGTGGGTTGTGTTATGTAGCTGTGTGTGGGGGGTGAGGGGTGTGTTATATAGCTGAGGGGGGGTGTTATGTAGCTGTGTGTGGGGACTGAGTGGGGTGTTATGATAGCTGTGTGTGGGGGCTGAGGGGGGGTGTTATGTAGCTGAGTGGGGTGTGGGGTGTAACTGTGTGTGGGGGCTGAGTGGGATGTGTGTGGGCTAAGTGGGGTGTGTTCTGTAGTGGTGTACGGGTGTAGGGACAAGCTGCCGTCTAACCCTGTGTCCCCCCCCTTTAGTGATGTGGACGCGGACTCCAGCCTCATCCCGGACAACTCGGGTAGTTCATCCAACTCAAGTCTTTCGCCGAGGTTAGTGTTGCCGCCCTTACCCACCTCACCCTTGCGGCTCGACACCCTCACAGGGGCAGTCACCTCGCAGGATCTTTTTTTTTTTTTTTTTTTACAGACAAATACGTAAATTTGTAGACAACACGTACTTCCCCATTACAAAGAGTATGCACACGACTCTTCTCCATTCACATAAACATTTCCTCTCACGCACACACAGGCGGAGTGAAGTCTTTCCTTCCTTGAATACAAGTTGTTTGCCGTTCCTTCCCTTACATGCAGGAACACAGTAGGATGTTGTTGGTGACTGAAGAGTGTATGTACGAATAGTGACTGTATAGTGTGTGTGTGTAATAGTGCGTCCAGGCAGTGGCCAGACTCACAGTGGTGCCACGCCCGTGGTGGGCACTCACTTTGGCAACGCTGCGTCCCGCTCCTCTACTCCTCTCAGTTAATTAACAAAAATCGCTAAAATCATTGATGAGAATCCTTCACTAATAACAACCTGGATGTCACCACGAGGTCTCACGCCAGACCCGCGGCGAGGGGCGCCCGGCTCATCACCGTGAAGGAAGGCATCAGCCGCCGCCCATTAGTGGCGGGCGTGAGGATGGCGACAGTCCACGGCCACGGGCGGCAGGTGGGTAGATAAGTGGATGGGTCTCCTCGGCAGGGGAGTAATAGTCGGGTCGGAGGGAGTATTGATCACTGCTGATAATGAAGGCTGGCTGCCGCTGTGAGTGAGGCGTCTCCCTCCACCGCCACCCCGAGGCATCCCAAGCTGTACCCTGGGCAAGCCTGCTCAGCCACACGCCTCACCTGGGTACCAAGACCGATAAAAACAACGTGAATGTTTTTACTGTTGTTGATTTCTCAATATTAATTAACTTATCGCCAGCAGCTGTCTCCGGTAACTCAGCAACTGAGCCTCCAGACACGCTGAGCCGCCCTAACATCCCCTGCCGAGGGTTCACTCACCTCTGGGCTCAGTCACCGTTCGCTTTCACTCTAAAGAAAATGACTTGCATTACTTACGAGTATGTGGCGTCCACGGCCAGAGTAAGGTGACTCCAAGGTCACAGCCGACCACAGGTAATGCGTCCTGGGCACCGCAACAATATATAGCCTCGGAGAATACCAAACTCGCCTTTCCGCCACAACTTCTCCCATATACATTTTTTTAGCCATTTGATACTTTTGTTAATTACTGATTAGAGTAAATTTCTGGTCCATGAGTGATTTTGGTATATCATGTAATTTCTTTCTATGCATTTTTGTGGACAATAAATTATCTATATCTATCTATCTATCTATCTATCTATCTATCTATCATGTCAGGAACAGACCGTTACACGTTACAGCGAGTCACTCAGCTCAAAAAATTAAACCAGGATGTTTAACGTCAAAGCAGATTATTTGGGTGGCGAGTGCAGTGAAGTTAGAGTGGACGCCTCGCCTGGCGCTTCTGGAGCATACGTGAGGGCCGCGAAGGACTTGTAGGGAATGGCTGGGAGGAGCGGGGCGAGGGTGCCGGGCAGCGCTAATGAGGAGTGGTTAAAGGTGGTGTTCCTGAAAGGGTGGTAGGGAGGAGTGAAGGGTGCAGACAGTACAGTGGTAAGCCTGCCTCCCTTCTCCAGCCTGGAGAGTCCCAGTCACTCCTTGGAGCACGTGTCGCGGGAAGGACCCGTGCCCGCGCCGGCCCTCGAGAACGACTCAGACATCGAGTGCGAGGCTGACCTTCCCAACTGGCAGAAACTTGTGCCCAGCGACGAGGTCAAGAAGCTCAAGCCCAAGCAGCGGAAGAGGCAGGACACTATCAATGGTGAGGCCCCTGTTGTTGTTGTTTTTGTTGTTGTTGTTAGCGGTGGTGTAATCCTACTTTTGTATCTATCAGTGAACTGTAATAATGGAATTTGGAAATCTGAAAACCCTCGAAAAGTTTTTACTCCTTTGCCTAGATCCCTAGAACCAGATTTTCACTTTTGTGTTACAATAGAAACCTGATTATTTTCAAGAAACTAAATTGTCACCAATTTTTTTTTAATTTATGTTTTAAGAGCAATCAAAACATTATCTCTCTCTCTCTCTCTCTCTCTCTCTCTCTCTCTCTCTCTCTCTCTCTCTCTCTCTCTCTCTCTCTCTCTCTCTCTCTCTCTCTCTCTCTCTCTCTCTCTCTCTCTCTCTCTCTCTCTCTCTCTCTTTTTTCAAGTTGAGAAACCATCATCATTGAGGCCATCTATAAGTTTCATCCAGTTAAGACTTACTGTAATTTATAATTAATTTAGATTTTTTTTACTACGGTTCGAATTGATACAGAATCATGACTAAGTCCTTTTAACATAAACCTTATGTTTCTTGAGAATTACAATTTTCCTTCAAGAGATTTCAGTCTTTTAAATCATCCTTTCATCTCATCAACTTTTGTGCACTTCATCACCACACATGTCACCTTTCATACATCCCCCTTCTGCCCCTCACACCACCAACCCTCACAAACCTCAGACCACCACCACCACACAATACTACACCAACCCACCTCACATACCACCCACCACACTACCACCTCACACACCACCCACCACACTACCACCTCACACACCACCCACCACACTACCACCTCACACACCACCCACCACTTTACCACCTCACATACCACCCACCACACTACCACCTCACACACCACCCACCACACTACCCACCACACTACCACCTCACATACCACCCACCACAGTACCACCTCACACACCACCCACCACACTACCACCTCATATACCACCCACCACACTACCACCTCACACACCACCCACCACACTACCACCTCACATACCACCCACCACACTACCACCTCACACACCACCCACCACACTACCACCTCACATACCACCCACCACACTACCACCTCACACACCACCCACCACACTACCACCGCACATACCACCCACCACACTACCACCTCACATACCACCCACCACACTATCACCTACACATAACCCACCCACCACACACTACCACCTCACATACCACCCACCACACTAACCACCTCACACACCACCCACCACACTACCACCTCACATACCAACCACACCACACTACCACCCACATACCACCCACCACACTACCCACCACACTACCACCTCACATACCACCCACCACACTACCACCCTCACACACCACCCACCACACTACCACCTCACACACCCACACCCACCACACTACCACCTCACACACCACCCACCACACTACCACCTCATATACCACCCACCACACTACCACCTCACACACCACCCACCACACTACCACCTCACATACCACCCACCACACTACCACCTCACACACCACCCACCACAGTACCACCTCACATACCACCCACCACACTACCACCTCACATAACCAACCCCACCACACTACCCACCTCACCTACCACCCCCACCACACTACCACCTCACATACCACCCACCACACTAACCACCTCACTACCCACCCACCACCACTACCACCTCACATACCACCACACTCCACATACCACCCACCACACTACCACCTCACACACCGCCCACCACACTACCACCTCACACACCACCTCGCATACCACTCAAGACACTACCACCTCAGCCTCACATACCATCCACCACACTACCACCTCACATACCACTCATGACACTACCACCTCAGCCTCACATACCAACCCACCACACTACCACCTCACATACCACTCATGACACTACCACCTCAGCCTCACATACCACCCACCACACTACCACCTCACATACCACTCATGACACTACCACCTCAGCCTCACATACCAACCCACCACACTACCACCTCACATACCACTCATGACACTACCACCTCAGCCTCACATACCACCCACCACACTACCACCTCACATACCACTCATGACACTACCACCTCAGCCTCACATACCACCCACCACACTACCACCTCACATACCACTCATGACACTACCACCTCAGCCTCACATACCACCCACCACACTACCACCTCACATACCACTCATGACACTACCACCTCAGCCTCACATACAACCCACCACACTACCACCTCACATACCACCCACCACACCAACCTCCTTAACAAGCCCCATATACCACCTCTTAACACCACCTTCCACACATAAACATACAACTTTATAATCTCAAGTATCAGAAGGCTCACTGACATCCCTCGACCCTTTCAGAACTCTTCCACACGGAGAGGACACATGTACGGGTCTTAAAGGTCCTCAAACACCTTTTCCAAGTGCCGATGTCAGACGCGGGGCTCCTATCAAGACAACAACTGGACCTGCTCTTCCCCAACCTGGATGAAATGTTGGATATCCACATCACATTCAACCAGGCCATGAAGAAGAGGAGACTAGAGGAACCCATTGTGTCCAGAGTGGGGGACGTTCTCATCAACATGGTCAGTGTCAGGGTCTCACAAATAGGGTGATAAATGATTGTAATGGACTCAGTAGACAGGTAGTTAGTGCGGAGTCATTAGGGAGCTTTAAAAGGAGGCTAGATAAATTCATGGATGGGGATGAAAGGTGGATGTAGGTAGTGTTAAGTAACAGGAATTACCTCGTGTAGGTCTCACGGGCTAGCTTTCTTATTTTCTTATGTTCTTCTTATGTTCTTAGTGTTAACCGGGATCTACAAAGTCCCTTATAAGTGTTGGGGTTCCAGGGTCTCCTTAGCCAGGCATGGGGGATTGGTTTGTAAGGGAGGCAGTGTTGTGGGAGGGGTGCTGTGTATTAATGTTGCCGAGGAAACATGCATGGAGAATTTGTGGTGTGTCAAGAAAACCTGATATTTTGCGTGACCTTAGAATGTGTACCCAGCCAACAGCCCTCTTGCTCCTCCCTGTCCCTTGCATTAACCTTCAATGTAAGGCTGTTGCATCTCCCTCACCTCCCTCTTCTCCACACTTTCACGTTGTACATATATTCTTACTCCATAATCTCTCATGGCCACAAAAGCCACTAAATATTTTGTTGCATTTTACCCGAAATTTATTCCAGTTCATCCAGAATCACAGTCTCATATTTCCTCCACACTTCTTCCTTCGTTGTTTCCCCGCCTCTTACATCTGTCATCCTGTGCATCACTTGTGTTATCTTGCTTTATACCATATAAAGCATAAAGTACCTGAGCTCTTGTTTCTTTGCTCATTAACCTGCCACTCACTCACAATATCAGTCCACTCTGAAACACGTTGCTGTGAATTCTTTGAAGGGATCACAGCGGTAGAAGTGTCCTTGTTTGACCATGTACCCCATAGATAGATAATATAGATAGATAGATAGATATTTGTTGTCCACTAGCATATATGTAATGTACACTCAATTCTTTTATTATCTCCTTTTTTTCATACAAGTCTCATTATTCTTAATACCCACCCAAGGTACTACATACTTGAAGCACTGCAGGAATGAACATTAATAGAAATTCACATCACCTCAACCTGCTGACACACTCGGTGATCCATGTGCATACAATGGGCAATACATAAAGGCCATTATTAGAGTAAAGTAATCAGAGATATTTCTGATTACTTTATAGATTTAACCTTAGATTTCAGATGCTGCAAGGTGCTTGAACTGCCTTGAAGCACTTCAGAACAGTAGTGTGAGGTGGTCTTTTCAGTAGAAGATATGAGTTGTTGGTTGGGCTGAGATGGGTGTGGTGGGGCTCATGTGTTTGTTCTGTTGCAGTTTGACGGTGAACAGGGTGACCATTTCCAACAACAAGCAGCAGAGTTTGTGCGGTCACAGTTCCTGGCGCTGGAGAACCTGAAGCAGCAACAAAAAAGAGATCAGAGATTAGCAAACTTCCTCCAGGAGCAGGAGAACAACCTGGTGTGCCGGCGGCTGCAGCTGAAGGACATGCTGCCAGCGGGCTTCCAGAGGCTGTCCAAGGTGAGTACAGAGCATCTCCCAGACACACCTGAACATGCAGGGTGGGACGTGCTCATTTTGTGCAATCTTCTGTGTCCATGGGATGTAGAGTGAAGATCAGAATCCTTTATAAAATCTTTGACCTTAGCTGCAAAATAAGGGAAATATGAATGGGGTGATGGAGGCCTGAGGCAGAATGTCAGGGCCGGCCTACTAACCTGATAAGTTAAGCTCTGGCAACACAATCAAGGTAAAGATCAACAAACCATCTTATCAGAGACTTATTGGTTGCTTCATTCATCCATGGCCCAGGAGTTGCTGTGGCAGGGTTGTCTTTCATGGCCTTTTATTCATGATTTGTCTGTGTACGTAGAGGCTTTCCCCGAATTACAAATGTTCAGGTTACGTACTCGGAGACGAAAGCAAACCTGTCGGTATATATGAATTGTGGTGTTCACAAATATCTAATCACCCCAACATGTCTGAGGAGCATTACAATGGAGCCAGTGGTGATGGTAATAGCAGGAAGCTTTTAGTATTGTTGAGGCTGGTAAAATCCTGTGACAACTCATAGTGGATGGTGAGAGTGAGCTGATCGGTGTGAGATATGGCAGGAGTTGAGTCTACATAGATTGAGAAATATCTTCCCATTTTGACTTCATCTGTTATTGTAGACAAAACCATTTCTGCCATTGATTGATTACGTTCTATAATAAATTACATGAGGCAAGTAAGCGATATGTCCGCCACTTATATTTGTGTTGACCTTGATATGGGTTGCCAAGAAGCTGTCCTGTATGCTCAGCTCTCGGTGCCTGAAGGGATGCAGGTATTAGTGTGAGCGAGCATACAGCAGTGCAGGGTCTGTAGTCCATGCTCTCTTTCAGGAACTTTGCCACTGAATATCTTTCTGTACTGTATAATGATGGAGAGAGAATCATTGTGGTTTAAAGCTAAGAGTGAGGAAAATAAATAAAAAAAGCTGCGATCAGAAGTCTGTGTATTTATCATGTCATATAGGGAATAGGGAAAGAAAGAAATAGGGAAAAACTGATTCACAAATAGGGTGGTAAATGATTGGAATGGACTCAGTAGACAGGTAGTTAGTGCGGAGTCATTAGGGAGCTATAAAAGGAGGTTAAATAATTTCATGGATGAGGATGAAAAGTGGATGTAGGTAGTGTTAAGTAACAGGAACTACCTCGTGTAGGTCTCACGGCTTCTTGTAGCTTCCTTATTTTCTTATGTTCTTTTCTTATGTTTCTTAATCTACTAACATCAGATTTTGCTAATGCGTTGGTCTCATACACCAACCAAACACTTTCTGTAGTCAGCTGTATGACCTCTGAAAGTCCTATTTATGTGTATGGTGAAAAGTCTCATGACAAGCCAACTTCAGTGACTAAAACACATATGTAGTAACTTTGAAATCATCAGCCATAATGTAATTGGAACTTTGATAAAGAATGGATTATTGTGACAAGTGCCAGTAACATGTGGTTTATATCTTTATTTGAATTTAAATATCTTATTCCAGAAAAGTATTCATTTCATCTCCCCTATTTATCCCACACGAGATATCCTGCTGTTCCTTGTCATTATTATCAGTATCAGTATGCTAGTCTTTGGTGTTAAGGTATAGGTAGTGGGTGTAACCACACTACCACTACACCACAACAGGTGTCACCACCTGTTGTGTTGCTGCTTGATGGCTGTCGTGTAGGATGAACACTTCCTTCATGCCTCCACTGCTCCCCTGCTAAGTGCCGCCTCCCCCCACAGTACCCGCTGCTCATAGAGTCCCTGCTGGGCTACACGGACAGTACCGCCCACCCGGAGGAGTACGAGCAGCTGTCCCGGGCGCTGGAACGCTCCAAGGAGATCCTGGCGTACGTCAACACGGCGGTGCAGGAGGCCGAGAACAGCCAGCGCCTGCACGAGCTGCAACGCAAGCTGGACCAGTCGTCGTTAGCCAAGAATAAGCATGGCCAGGTTGAGGAGCTAAAAGGGGTATGTTATATAATTCACTTCAGTTACAAACAAGTGACTCACGGCCTTAATTTTAGGGTTGCCCTGGACGGAGCATAATGCAATCAAAGTATTTATATTCATGTTAATGTAACAAAAATGCTTTGATAATATATGAATCAAATTTTAAGAAGAAATTATTTATTTATCAGTAATGCTGAGGTACAGTACGTGCTTGGGGAAACAATTGCTGCATTATTTGGTGTAGGTAAATGATATTCTATAGATACTCATTTACTCACTATATTTATTTTGTTATTAATCCGAGAACATTCTGTTGCGTCACATTTATTGCTGCAATTATTGATTCCATTGATGTAAATTTGATTCAGGTAAATGTTTGTAACTTTTATTCTATGACTTAGTTTGTGTGCTAACACATGGTATGGTGTCGTCCACTCATCACCGGTGCACGTCTTACTTTGGTGTAGAAATGTATGATTTCAGTTTCCCTGAGAAATATGTCGTACCTTTTATTACCTCATTATCTGTGAAGGCGATATTATTTATTTTTAATTTTATTTATTTATTTATTTACTTTTATTATTGTTATTTTCATGGAACAACCCATACCCTTCCCTTAAGGGCGAAGTTTTCAGCAGAATTATTGACAACTGGTAAAGCAGAAATTATCTACAAACCAGTCAAATGCTGGCTTCCATAAATTAGAAAATAAAGTCAGCCAATGTGAAGTTAATTGTGCTGTATAGAAATAAGCTTGCTGGCAGCCACCCAGCATTATCATTGACTTCGTATTATATTAATGTAACTTTTACCTTCATATGAAATAGAAGAAAAACGGCAGTAAGAGTATTAATGTTGATGAATAAGCTTAAGAATATAGGTTTTAATGTCAATCCTAATGTGATCTTTGTTTGCAGAACTTGGACCTGACCAAGCACAAGATGATCTACGAGGGGACCCTGACGTGGCGCGTGGCCAAGGGACAGAAGAACATTGACCTGCTGGTGCTGCTGCTCGATGACTTCATCGTGTTGCTACAGAAAGCAGACGACAAGTACATTCTCAAGAACCACTCCATCATCAAGTCTGCGGTGAAGGACGAGAACAAACTGACCCATTCCCCCATCATCAAGTACGGCCCGTCCATGCTCTTCCGGGCGGTGGCCACAGGTAAGCACTGGGGGAGCCCTGAACAATGTGTCATTCGGTAGCTACTCCCTTCCATGGGTTGCCCTCCAAGGTATACAACATTTACAGCAGGGGAGAACAAGAAGTAACGGATTCAAGCTGGAAAAGCGTAGATTTAAAAAGGAAATACGTAGGGAGAAAGTGGTTCAGAAATAGGGTGGTGAATGATTGGAATGGACTCAGTCATCAGGTGGTCAATGCAGAGTCTATAGGGGTCTTTAAAAGGAGTCTGGATAGATTCATGGATAGGGAAGAGAGGTGGATGTAGGTAGAGTTAAGTAACAGGAACTACCTCGTGTAGGTCTCACGGCCTCTTGTAGTTTCCTTATTTTCTTATGTTCTTATGTAACATTATTGTAAGGAATCGATGTCACCAAATCTATTGACCCAGATGGCATTCCTGCATCCTAGAATCCTGCGCCCCCATCCTCCAGGCCATCTACACCGCCTCTTTACTGTCCCCTCACTACCCCTGTAATGTCCTTGGTTACAACCCTGTGTGTTACCAACGTCCAGGTTAGGGTAGTGAACTAGCGGGGGATATTCTCATACTCCTCCCGCATACTTCTTTATTGAGTTCTCTAATCCTCACGTATTTCTTCCCCATTTCCTTTGGGTCTGTTCTATGCACAACACTTCCTTACAGTCTTCTCTGCACACAGCAATGCCAGTCTTCTCTTCATGCAACAATGCCTTACTTTTACTGTAGCAACTATCAAGTGGTGTCAGAGCCTTCCCTGCCACTCTTATAGCGAGTTGTTGTAAGTTTCTGGGGATGACAATTCTGGATCTGCACACTACCACGCCCTGTTTTGTTGTCTGTTCGCTCCTCACATGTTTGAACGGTTCCGTCACCTTGTTGGTCCAATCATTCGTTTGGATCGTTTCCTCTATCGCCCTTAGGGTCGGATCTTGTTTGGATTCATCCATTATTTCTGATAGAGGCAGGGCTTTTGGAACGCTGTTGGCCACAATGTGGTTAATAAATCCTTCCGCTAGCTTTTCTTCAGCTGAAACCTCCCCGTGATACTTCAGAGGTTGTCTTGACAGTATGTCAGCGGGATTTTCACTTCCTTTGATGTGCTGTATGGTGTAATCATATTGCTGCATGCGTAGGATCCATCGTAGTACGCGTGCGGAGGGCTTGCCCTTGGGATTGAAACTTACTGTCCGTGCTTGATGGTCGGTCATGATCACAAATTCTTTCCCATACAGATAAAGGTGGAACTTTTCACATGCCCATACTATGGCTAGCGCTTCCTTTTCCGATTGTCAATACCGGCGTTCCACATTCGTCAGGGTCCTGAAGGCGTAACTGACGGGCTTGAGTGCGCCTTGATGGCTTTGGCAGAGGATAGGTTCCAGTCCCACTGGCCTGGCATCCACAATGAGCGACGTTTGCAGTTGTGGGTCGAAGTGTATGAGTGCTTCGCTATGTATGACTGCTTCTTTCAGCTGTTTGAAACACTCCTCCTCCTCCTCTGTCCATCTCCACTTGGTGTTCGCTCTAGTCTAGTTCTTCAGAGGTTCGCTGAGTGTTGCAAGTCACGGAATGAATCTGGTCAGGTAATTGATCAGACCCAGGAAGCTGTGGACTCCTGGACTGTCTCTGGGCGTACAAAGTTTCTGACTGTCTCGATCTTTGAGTCTGTAGGTTTGATGCCCTTATCGGGCACCATGAAGCCATGGAATTCAACTTCATCCGTGTGGAACACGCTTTTGTGTTGAGCTATGGTCAGGTTGTTGTTTGTCAATGTCTGTAGTACTTTTTCTAGGGCTTTTTCATGTTCTTCGGTGTCCTTACCCCAGATGAGGATGTCGTCCGCACCGTTCCGGCAGTTCGGACGCTTCTGGATGATCTGTTGTAGTAGACGTTGCCCTTCCTCTGCTGCTGAAGTTATTCCCATGACCAACACTTTGTATCTGTAGATACCAGAGTCGCATGAGAATGCTGTGATGTCTCTTGATTCAGGGGCCAACTCTATTTGGTGGTAGTATGAGTTCAGATCCACCTTGGAGAACTTTTTTGCCCCCTTTACCTCACTGAGTAGTTGTTCCACTGTCTGTATCGGATGGTGTGTGCGTTTCACTGCTTTGTTTGCAATCCGGAGGTCAGCACATATTCTGACGTCTCCATTTGGTTTTGGTGCTGTCACCAATGGAGAGACCCACGGTGTCGGGCCCTCCACCCTCTCGATGATGTCCTTGTCCAACATGTCCTGAATTTTCTGTTCGACTGCTCCTCGTAGGTGGAATGGCACTCGGCGGGGTGGTTGTGCCACAGGTTGGATGCTGTCGTCGATCTTGAGTTTGAGTTGGAAGTCTTTCATTCTCCCTGGACCATCGAGGGCTGGTAGGTTGCGATCCAGTATCTTCTTTGTTGACGGTGGGATTCCCCTGACACTCACAGTCTTCGCCTGTTGGACTGTCAGGAAGCCCAGTTCTGTACTGGCCCGTTTACCCAAGATGTTACCTCCTTGACGTGCTTTTGTAACCAACATTTTGTGTGCAATCCTTGTTGATCCATTAGTCAATGTTGCAAAGAATTCCCCTTTCAGTGGTATGGGGATGTCTCCATAAGCTTTCGGTTCCATCTACGTCTGTTTGAGTACAATGTTAGGACGTAGCTGGGTGACCTGGTCGAAAGTGTCGCCATCAAGAAGGTTGACATTTGCTCCTGAATCGAGCAGCATTTTAATGGGGATATCGTCTATCAGGACTTGTTCTTCCAAGGAAGCGTCAAATTTCACCCTGAAAACATAGGAGTCGCTGTCTGTTGCTTGAGTGTTTTGACGACACGT
This sequence comes from Chionoecetes opilio, assembly GCA_016584305.1. Lineage (NCBI taxonomy): Eukaryota > Metazoa > Arthropoda > Malacostraca > Decapoda > Majidae > Chionoecetes > Chionoecetes opilio. The sequence goes on from JACEEZ010018782.1 coordinate 274,833, forward strand.
GGCGTACGTGATCATCGTCGTCGGATGAGTTATCTTCTTTCAAGAAGTTGACCTTTACCTTCCGCCTGTAACGTTTCTTCATACAGGCTGTTGTGAAATGGTTCACAGTGGTTACATTTTCTCCCATATGCAGGGCATTTTTTCTGACCGTGTATGTGATCCGAGCCATTACACCCGAAACATTTAATTGCTTGTTTGCGTGCCGTGTCATCTTGTCTCCTATTTTTCTCCCAGGTGTTTCTTTTTTGTTGCTTATATTTTGTAGTGACCTTGTGGACATTGGTGCCTTCTTCCTCGTGTTTTTCCATCTAACTTGCCTGAGCCTCTGTTGCTTCATATGTATAAGCTAGTTGAAGGGCTTTCTGCACTGTCATGTCTGATTCTTTCAGGTATGCTCGTCTCATTTTGTTTGAAGTACATTTCTCCGTCAGCTGGTCGATGATGGCTTTGTCAAGGTTGTACTAGGCGAAGTTGCCTTTTTTTGCATTTACTGTTCCTTCCTGGGGTTTTTGATACAATTCTTAAGTTTATTCTTCACAATAAGGCACCAATATCTGAAACACAAAGAACTGAAATAAATATCATCGCCATACATTAATTGTGTGCTATAATCCTCATACTATAAACAACTCCCAACACTCAAGACAGCACAAGTAGCATCAAATGAGTGTGTATATCTGTGGAAATGTAAAGTACACAGATGAGGTACCACCTTTTAGATGTAAAATTGTGTGATATAATGAAGAGTTGTTGACTATTCCTGCTGAGTGGTGTTTCATACGTCACATAGACATTTAAATCTTCCTGTCCGTCATTTCCCTGAGAATGGTGTTATGTCTGGGATCATATTCTGACTTATCAACCCCTGCCTATGCAAACCTGTGATGGGAGTCTTGGGTCTTTGTAATGTGCCTCTTGTATTCCTGAAGGCATTTGTCAGATGAGTTGCAGGTTTGAAGTAGTAGTTCAAGAAAGTTTAGGATCAAGTATCACACAGAGATGGCGTGACAGTGCTGTGGTAGGAATGCTGTGGACGTGATTATACGTCACAGCGATGTCTGTTTCTTTTATGCACAGCTAACTTTGGGTGAAACTATTTATTTGCATAGATATGTACTTTTCTTCTTCTTTTTCTTCTTAAATAGATAGTACTCATGGTTAGAACGACTTTGGTGGAAGGAAATGTCTGGTATTGTTTCTTGATTGGCAGTAGTTTTTGTCCACTACCAGCCAGACTTGTGGCCGTCATCATCTTGGTGAGTGGGGTCAACGACGTCCTGAATTTTCTCGTCATAATTTTTTTTTTTTTTTTTTTTCGCAAGGATTTTTTTTTTTTTTTTTTTTTTTTTTTCCCTTCTTCCTACAGTGCCTGTAGGCATTGACCTCCCGGATTCGGATGGTAGGCCCTGGAGATTTACTTAAGGGCTGTGATGATTGGCCCTCGCCCGTGGTGGCGCAGGTAGGATTTTTATAGTGGTTCCTGTGATTAGAGGCTCATGCCGCCCCCCTGTGTCCTCCGATGCACTCGCAGTCGAAGGTTGAGTTAATGGGCAGCATGTGGGTGTTCTTAGGCCACTCGACGATTGCAGAAAGATTTTGGCATCCCTCGGGTATTGAAATCGGTGAGGCACACCGAGCACGCCACTTGTAGGCACTGACCACTCTGCCACCTCCTCTCCAAACACTTTTTACTTCTTAATTCTTATTAGGAAGTAAGATATTAATAATGGACATGAATACTTTCAATTCTAACCATTTGTAGTTAATTAGTCATTACTCTGTACTTGTGTGGGAGCATTCAGGTGATGTTTACCGCTTCAGGGTAAAAATTCTGTACAACGGTGATGTAAGCATTGGTCATGCTCCACCTTCAGGGCAGAAAAGAGCATTAGTCCATAAATGTATTTGATCTTAATCAAGATGTCGATGATCAGAGTGATAGTGACATCTCTCCTCATTCATGGTCACATTTAATCTGTGAGGCATTTATCAGCAGCATTGTTGCCTGTCCCCAGACACAGACACATGCATGGCACTGCCCGTCTTGCACAGGAAACACAGTGCCTATCATTATCACTAACATCTTGGTCAGAGAGGAAGTTGTAGTTTAGAATAAAGGAAAAGTCATTAATGAAAAGGGAAATACATTACCTAATGTATTAAAGCCTCCAAATGCTGACTCCATTCCTTAGTTGTTTTATACTTTATCTGTTTCTTCATTACATATGATTTTTGTTGTAACGTTTTGGAAACTTCAATCTGTTCCAATAAAAAGAACCAGATATGCAATGACACGTAAGCATACTAAATATGAATGAAAAATTGCACATATGCTCTTTTTAGGTTTTATGCCAGAATGTTTTGTGCCTGTATGTAGGGAGTGATGGAAAGCAGTGTGGGAGGCAAAGACTGAAGCAGCAGTGCATGTCGGGCAGGGGAGATTTGAGCACATGATAAAGGCTTAGTTGGGGACATCCTGTTGTAACCATCTGTGTGGAGAGGAGGAAGCATCATGTATTATGTAGATGTATGCTAAGAGGCATTAATAAATGCAAGTCATCAAGCGTCATCCCCGCCCATTACTCAGTCGTCAGATAGTTAGTGCGGAGTCAATAGGGAGCTTTATAAGGAGGCTAGACAGTGTTATGGGTGGGGATGAAAGGTGGATGTAGGTAGTGTTAAGTAACAGGAACTTCCACGTGTAGGTCTCGCAGCCTCTTGTAGCTTCCTAATGTTCTTATGTTCCTATGTTCTTCCCTGCAGACAACTGTGCCTTCTTCATCGTCACCACGCAGTCCGTCGGAGCGCAGATCTACGAGCTTGTCGCCTCGACCCCGGCCGAGCGGAAAGTGTGAGTACAACCTCCTTGCCATTCCTGTGTTGGGTGTGAGGCTCCTGGATCACAGGCAGTCATGGAGGTATTGAGGTCCTCCCTTAATGCCTCCATGCATTCAGTAGTTTGTTTACTCTGTTAACACGTCACTCATTTGTTGGATGACTTGAGGCCACTGATGTCACTGCCGGTTTTATACTTCCTCATTTTTGGTTTTATGTTTCCTCATTTTGTGACAATGAGGATTATAATGCCACTTTTAAATATTCACCTTTTTGATTGATATAAGCAGTGATAACTTTCAGTGATATCCTTATTGCAAAAATACTGATTGTGATTAGAATTCTTGGCTTATTGGCTACTGAATGGCTACTGAATACGCTCCAGGTGACCTCAGGTTTGGGAAAGTTTCTCTTGGTATGCAATGAATGCATTCCATGACTCATACTTGTGTGATTGTGGCCGCTGCATACAAATGTGGGCCTGTGTGCGTGTATTCTAGGGTGTCATGTGCAGAAATATCTCATTTTAGCTGCACTGTCTTGATATCGTCGCTGATATTAAAGAGCTGTGAAGCACTCCATGGTGTGGTAGTCTATGAGGCAGTGAAGGCTGGCCAAGGGAACAACTGTAAAAACAGTACAATACTTTTTACAGCAAATCCAACTTTGAAGAATTATGGAAACAAACACAAAAGACACTGGGGTTTTATCGGAGGTGGTGCATCCTGATCCCATTGTGTGTACAGGACAGTGTAAAGGTTCACTGTACAGAGGGAATAAACACTTAGAGAAAGAGCTCCAAAAACAGCATGCTTGAATAGAAGAAAATAACCCAATAATATGGGTTAGTACTTAACTATGAGCATTAAGATAATTATTATGTACAGTATGCTTGTGTTATATAAACATTCAATATACGAGAATTCGATGATACGAGATTGGTGAATTTACAGCCATCTTCGTTGTGCGATCATTTATTTCGATGGTGCGATTGTTGCAATGCAACAAAGCATAATTATCTTTCTATTGTTGTTGTACTACTGTTCAAAAATATGATAATTGGATATATCAAAAGACGGGACATTACGAGCTTGACACAATCCTCCTGTAAATATTCAAGTAGGTAAACACACACACACACACACACACACACACACACACACACACACACACACACACACACACACACACACATCGCGCGATGGTCAGGTTGATAGCGTGCTGGCCTGCCATTCTATGGTAGCCGGTTCGAACCCTCGCTGCTCCCGGGGATTTTTCACTTGACAAATTCGGGCGGTTACTGTCCCCCTTGAGCAAGGGGATGGGGTGTGTGGTGTGTTAAGTCCCAGCATTACCCTAAGATCGGTAAGAATGAACTCCAAGCTCGCACCTTGAGAGTGAAATGTGATCGCGAGTCCGACTCGCGTGGACAAGACCATGGGTGAATAACACACACACACACACACACACACACACACACACACACACACACACACACACACACACACACACACACACACACACACACACACACACACACACGCACGCACGCACGCACGCACGCACACACACACACACACACACACACACACACACACACACACACACACACACACACACACACACACACACACACACACACCGCCCCGTCACGGGAAGTGTTTTGCATAAATGTCACAGTTGTCCTCTCCTTTGTGTACCACCGGAAACACCTGTGTACAAGGCTTGTCTGAATTTTCTTGTAATGAAATGTAGGCTACAGCACAACAACTGCGTTGGGGGGGGGGGAGGTAGAGTGGGGGAGACATGACAGGTCACAGGGGGCGGCGGCGGTCAGGGGAGAGAGACTCCTGACAGCCCTATCAAAGGAGAGGTTAGCAGGGCTGATTACGCTTGAGAAGTGTATTGTGTGTTGTGCGGCGTTGCCATTGTGGCAGGAGGAGCCTTGAGGCGCGGACGTGGCGGGGCAGAGGTGAAGAACAGAGCCGAGGAGAAAAGAGAAAAGTCAGCCTTGCCTTGCGTTCCTGCCTGTATTGGAAGCCGAGTTGTGGCTGCGGTGCGACTGAAAGCTTAGACAGAAGGGAGGGAGGGGAGGGGAGGCAGGTGACATGGTGGGGAGAAATACGATAGGTCATCAGATAGGACCAGCCACACCACCTGGACTCGTCTCTGGGCAGGTGAAGATATCTTGATGTTCTGTGGGGAAAAATTGAGCTGCAATCATCGTCCTGTTGAATCGTTGATGAGTATAGGGATGAGGAGGGCTTGGTGTGGCAGTGGGCGTGACAAGAGAGTAAAATATGAGAAAATAAAGAAGATAGAGAGAGGTATAGGAAAAGAACAGGGGAAAGTGTGAGATGATTGTAGTCAGTTGTATGGAATGAAAGGGAGGAGTAGCAGGACAGGGAATGGAGCCTCGCACGCCTCGGAGAGAAGTGCAGGAATCAGATTGAATGTTAGATAGAGCGGGTTGCTTCCTGTGTATCCTCGTGGTACAGGTTCTCAGCCTCCAGTTGTCCTTGTGCGCGATACACCAGCACTGAGCAAGGATATGTTTTGATGCTAGTTCTGAGTTGATGTTAAGAGAGGCATCGATTTCATAAGTTAAAGTAATAGTAGTGGTAGAAGTAGTAGTTAGTATTATTATTAGTAGTAGTAGTAGTAGTAGTAGTAGTAGTTAGTAGTAGTAGTAGTTAATAGTCGTAGTAGTTAATAGTAGTAGTAGTAGTAGTAGTAGTAGAAATAGTAGTACTAGTAGTAGTAGTAGTATAACAGGAACTACCACGTGTAGGTCTCATGGCCTCTTGTAGCTTCCTTATTTTCTAATGTTCGTATGTTCTTAGTATTATTATTATTAGTAGTAATATAAGTAGTAGTAGTAGAAGTAACATTAATAACAGTAGAAGTAAGTGGAGGATGAGAAGTAGGGATAGAAATTTGATCGGATATTCGCACACAGGTAAGAAAATGCTACGCTTCAGGTAGATGCTGTTTACGCCGCTCACTCCGAGACCTTCACGGCGTGGTGCTCTGGGGGACGTGTGTCTGAGCATTGCTATGTACACTGTTTGTTTTATTTCTCTATTTTAATTAACTGTGTTTGAAAAGAAGAGAAAAAGCAAACATCTCGAGGAAATTGTCAAGAATGCCAACGCCACACACACTCTCTCTCTCTCTCTCTCTCTCTCTCTCTCTCTCTCTCTCTCTCTCTCTCTCTCTCTCTCTCTCTCTCCTCTCTCTCTCTCTCTCTCTCTCTCTCTCTCTCTCTCTCTCTCTCTCTCTCTCTCATATTAGGTACAGTTTTAATCATTTGGAGGTGAACGGAAATTAAGTCATCGTAAAAACTGGGACAGATACACATAAAAAGAGAACCGGCGAGGAAGCATTTGTTGCATCTCCTTTTTAGACACGTCCCACCGTCACTACTAAACTCCTTCCTCCTTCAAGTAACCGATTCGTTCCCTCCCTCCCTTCTTCTTCTTGTGACCTCTTCCGCTTAGGATCGCTTCGTAGGTCCTCTCCTCTCCTCTCCTCTCCTCTTCTCCTCTAGTGTTTCCTTCTTCTTTGAGACGCCCCCGTGGAGAAGCGTGCCTCAGTGCCTCCGTGCCTCGATCCGTGCCTCCAGTATTTTACTCGTGCCTCTCAGGGCGTTAAGCCCCGTCCACACTACCACTCACCACCGTCGGCGCTTCCCGTCGAACAGTGTTCGTCACTCAAAAGTGGCAGTGTCTACACTAAATGTGACCGTCGGCGCTGCCCACCAACATTCAGCAGGTTTAATATTGGGCGGGCATGCCCGTCACTCACGGGTCAGCGCCGAACATATGCTTCAAGTTATCGGCAGTTTTCACCATCTAGATATTTTTGTATTGCTATGTACCGTATACCATCAGAACCAAGAAAGTCAGCTGATTACGAATATGTGATAAAAAATTAGATGGGAGAAATAGTTGAGATATTGCAGCGAGTTGAAGACAAAAAAGTGAGAAAAATGTGTGGACACAACACTGGCATCGGCGCTTACCGACGGCAAGCGCCGACGGTGGTGAGTGGTAGTGTGGACGGGGCTTTACGGAGGCTTGGGTCGCGATGCGTATATAGTAATCCTGGCAAGGCTTTCTCACCGACACTTCCTCTTGTGTAATGCTGACAGAGGAGACGCTAGTTTATTTTTATTCTCTCTCTCTCTCTCTCTCTCTCTCTCTCTCTCTCTCGCAGGTGACGAGCATTGAAGACATGCATCTGATTTTTCGCGGTTTGGTTAGAAACCCGTTGCGGTTGAGAGAGAGAGAGAGAGAGAGAGAGAGAGAGAGAGAGAGAGAGAGAGAGAGAATGAGTAATCCAATGAGTCACTTATAATACAACACGTCCTCCACGCCACGTGTGTCTACTGTCTGAGCCGCTGCGTGACACACACACAAACACACACACACATACACATACAAACACACACACACACACACACACAATCCCAGCGATATACTCTTCCACCGAGACATTTATCCTTGGAACGTATGTATGTGTGTGTGTGTGTGTGTGAAAGAGATAGTGCTGGAGGATTACATTACCACAACGGATTCTCCTCTCTCTCTCTCTCTCTCTCTCTCTCTCTCTCTCTCTCTCTCTCTCTCTCTCTCTCTCTCTCTCTCTCTCTCTCTCTCGACATTTAAGCGTCTTATTGATCCAAAACCTCATGTACACTTTAATCTGTTGTGGATTGATATAGTAATCTATCTATGTTTTTTTGTTTTTTTTGTGTGTAAATGAATAAGAGATTCCTGGCAGTTATACAGGAAATGTAGTGCCGTGTCCTCGTGGCGGCGGGAAGATATATAGGGAGGGGGGTGTTGGGGGGAGGGGGAAGCGTGGGAAGGCCGGGGTGTGGAAGGTTGTGGGGGGTGTTCAGCTGAGCCCCCCCCCCCCCTGCCTGTCCTCACCTGTCACACACTTTTGAAACTGAAGTAAAGTAAATCATAGAGAAATTACATCAATATAGCGGTGTGCGGACATTGTTATTAGTTTAGCGGCACCAACTGGTGAGATCCAACAGCGAGAAGAGAAGCGTTGCGTTGTCCTGATCCATCTTAACACTCGACGTTTTTGTCACTCACCTGAACACTAATACAAAGGATCAAAGGTGAATCAGGCGTGGCTAGAGTGAAAGTCACCTGCCAACACCTTGCGCGGCCCGTTGAGGAGGTTCCGGGAGGCATCGTAACAGGTTGAATCACTCGTATCAGTTAACATAGCAGCCTGAAGGTAGTTTGTAGGTCAGTTTGTATTATAAAAGAGGGATCGCTGCCGCTGGGAGGAGCCTGCTGCTTGTTCTTAAGATTGAGGTGAGGTGTGAGGGACTCGAACCTACGACCTGCTAGATTACAAACGAGTACGCTAATAAGGCTGGCGAAACTGTGTGTGTGCTGTGATGTGCTGTGCCACGTGTGCCCAGGTGAGAGGAAGGAAGAGGCTGTGGGGGGTGCCGTCACGCCCCACACACCTGCCTCGCCTCGCTACTTATCGACCCAGAAAACCTTTGAATGTTAACTGATGATCCACCCGCGTCATGCATGGCTGGGGCGGGGGTTCCTTGGCTCCCGTGTGGGGCGGGTGACCCTGGCTGCCGTGTGGGGCGGGTGTCCCTGGCTCCCATGTGGGGCGGGTGTCCCTGGCTGCCGTGTGGGGCGGGTGTCCCTGGCTGCCGTGTGGGGCGGGTGTCTCTGGCTCCCGTGTGGGGTGGGTGTCCCTGGCTCCCGTGTGGGGCGGGTGTCCCTGGCTCCCGTGTGGGGCGGGTGTCCCTGGCTCCCGTGTGGGGCGGGTGTCCCTGGCTCCCGTGTGGGGCGGGTGTCCCTGGCTCCCGTGTGGGGCGGGTGTCCCTGGCTCCCGTGTGGGGCGGGTGTCCTTTGTGCTCGTGTGGAATGCGTGCCCCAGAGCCAGGTGAGGGTGTCCGGGAGGGGCGGGTTTGTGGCCTGGGTCCTCCTGCGTGCACGTGGATGCTGGTGCTGGTCATGCGCGCCACTGATAAGGTCGCGGGTTCTCCCTAATATTTAAGACAACCCCGCCCTGCCCCTGGTCAAGTACTGATCAGTCCCTGTGAATATCACCGTGAACATGTGCTATTGTATAGGGGCAGTAGTGAGTAGTAATAGCAGCAGTATCATGAAAGTTGTGGACATAAAGCTGTTTGTCGTTGATTATTAATTTTGTATAATATAACCACAACCACAATAACAACAACGAAACCAAACTCCCTGCGTGTTTTTTTTTTTTATGGTCGGTTACAGCTGTGTTGTGACTGGTTGTTTGTGTTAGTGACTTGCAGTTTTAGTTTATTTTTTTACAACTGTTAGCGAATAGCGTTGACGTGGTGGTTGGAGGCACATTCTAATAGTTAGCACAGTTCGACTGTGGTTGGAGGGATTTAGTGATGACTGATGATTATGTTGTTACACGGAAGCGAAGGACCACGTCGCAGAGGTGTGGCAGGGAGAGAGAAAGGTCGGTAGGGGCGCAGGGGGGAAGTATATCACCTAGGCAGGTGAGGCAGACGAAATGGTATCGCCTAGGACTAGGTAGTATGAGTCATCGTATGGATCGATAGGAACGTTGCGAAGGTCAGTCACATTTGCGCCACACCGCCGGGGCCACCGCGGGCTCCACTCTCAGAAAGCAAGGGCTGAGGATCATTTCCTGTACAGAGCGGTGGGCGTGAAGACGTACAGAGAGAGGCCTCGCCCGCTAGGCTGGCAGCATTCCGGCCTGCTGGATGGCATACAGTAGTGTCACCGCAGGACCGACGGCTGTTGATCGTTGGCTCGCCGGGGAAAGCTGCCTTTTGAGGATTTAGTTTGTTTGCACAAGAGTGAGGTGGAGCCCCGCACCGCCCTGCAGCACACCACTGCAGCACTGTTCATTCCCAGTGCTCACCTTTCCCCCTCGTGCTGGGCTCCACACAACACGCCATTTATCAGTGACGTCACGGATGTGTGTGAACGCTGACGGCGTCATCGATAAAAATTCACCCGTGGAGTGGGAAGCTAAGCAAGAGAGCGGTGTGAGTGAGGTTACTGTGGCGTGTGCTAGAGGCTTCCCAGGCAGTGGCAGCAGCGGTCCTCCCATCTGGCGGCAGCCGCAGCAGTAACCGAGCCTCTGATAGAGGGTGACGTCACCGCATACATCTGTATCAGTTGCCACATTGACAATTTCTGGCACGCCCTGGCCTGGTGTGTTTGGCAAAGTTTGCGAGTTACCGCTGATTGCTGAGGGCGCGGGAATTAGTCCAGCACCCGCTGCCCCCGGGAAGAGTTTTAGGCATTGGTATGTGTGCATTGTCCTGCCCATGGGTTGCCATCGACCTCCAGAAAGGCAGCTGCCTGCCAGCTACGCCTTCCAGTTGTCACTGAGGTGGGGGTCGTAACAACACTCACTCCACGCCCACCGTGGCGCGTAGAGGGGCATCCTGTAACCCATGCCTGCCTCTAGTGCTATCGTAACCAGTGTCGAGTGCGCCAGGAGGCTCCCATGCGTGAGGCGCCCAGACGAGGGCAGAGTGAGGCACCGGGCCCACCACAGCAGCCGTGGGTCTGGAACCCCTCCAGGTTTAGTGACGGCTCGGCGCGGCGCGCAGCCACGGCGGAAACGGATGTGTGGTGGTACGGAGGGAAAAGAGCAGCGCATGAGGACGACAGATAATATTATGTGCAGTGCTGGACGTGCCCGCTTACCCGCATCGCTGAAGTGACACCTCTGCATGAGGCGTGAACGTAATAATATCTTGCCAAAGATAGTGTTACGATAGTGTCAAGATGATGTCTTTAGTGAAGTGATAAGAGAATCAGAAGTGAAGTGATAAGAGAATCAGAAAACCCTTATTCCATAACCTGCGTTGGGTAGCACCACAGCGGGCGCCCCGCCACCATGAAGAAGACCAAAGAACCCGGTGGAGGAGGGGACGACTTGTCCACGGTCGTCCTCCGTCACCGAGACGCTAAAGTGGTGACGCCGCCCAATAAGTTAGGGCCCACTCTTGCTTCGCCTTACAACTTCATGCGGCGTAGCTGTACCTTCGTGGCTGAGAGCAGCCTGGGTCTTAGGAAGTCAGCATCTCGTATCAGTGATCAGTCTGCGGGAGTGCGCACCTCGTTGAAGGGTCCCGCCACGCCCACAGCGGCGCCCCAGAAGGTGGTGAAGGATCGCAGGAACTTGGCCCTGCAAGTCCGCCAGAAAAAAGACATGCTCGAGGAAACTGCCAATGTGGAAAGCCGCGTCAACGGCCGTCTCGAGGGGGGCGTGAGCGGCGGGGGCCGCATGTCACGACTGGTGGGCGGCCTGCGGGCGTGGAGTAGCACTGAGGATGTTCGCCAGAGTTTCATGGGCGCCCTCGGCCGGACTGTTTCGGGGATGAAGCAGAAGCCTGGCTCCCGCAAGGGAAAGCAGACGATCACGCCCACCACCCGCCCCGCCCACTCTCGCCCTGATTCTGCCAAGGTCGTCCCTGCCAAGTCCAACAACATTAAAACCACCACCACCACCACCAGGGCCACTACCAATAAGATCAAGTCAACTAGGCCCGTCGACCACAAGATAGAGAAACAACCAGCCAAAAGCCAGCCTGGTAAATTCCAGTTCGGGAAAACCGGCGGAGGGAAGAACAAGACCTCCGGCCCCAAGCCCACGCCAGCCCCGGCCCCGGCCCCGGATCAGGCCAACCCCAGGTGAGCAAGGGACCATGGATGCACGTGAAGGGTGAGTGATGGGTGTACGTGGATGGCAGACTGGTGTAGGTAGAGAACAAGAGTGCGGGGGAGGTGGAAGGAGTGTAAACCAGTCGTGGGAATAATAAGAGGGAGTGGCGGAGGGTAGGTGTTTCACCCCTGCTCGCCGCACACCTGTCCAAACCCTGCCCCGCTCCGCCCCGCTGCGGTGAGACGCTTCCAGCCTGCCGGGTGAGACTTGCCAGCGCTATCTTTCTCGGCTGTGCTTGCAGACTGAGAGAAAAGAAAAAGTGGGGCGATGTATGCATTATAAAGAAGATGTGTGTGTGTGTGTGTTGCATTGCACTGTGTCCTCTCCTCCCCTTCCTTCACGGGACCACTTAATTATGCGCAACCCGTGACTCACCACTGGAAGTACGCACACACACACAAACCGTGACTCACGCTTTCCCCCCTCCTTCTACCCTCCTTTATTTGCCACTACCATATGCATTCAGGGGAACAACACACTCTAGCGGCTGTGTGTGTGTGTGTTCATCTACTTGTATTCATCTAGTTTTATTTTACAGGGCCTGAGCTACACTTGTATGGCCCCGTCTCCATATCAACATTTTATCATTCATCCATAGTAATTAGTGTTGGCCGAAAGCTACACCCCGGGAGGCGGGCCACAAACCCCCGGCTAACACCCGGTACCCATTCACTGCTGGGTGGACAGGGTCTCGGATTTTAAGAAGACCGCCCGTCTATCTTCGCTCCGCCCGGGGATCGAACCCGGGACTTCTCGGTTGTGACTTGTGAGCCGAACGTGCTAACCACTACACTACGGAGTACCCATAGTGTGTGTGCGTGCGTGTGCAGTACTACATCGTGATGGCCGTCATTAGGTACTTGCCTGCCTGTAAGCTGTGGGGCGTGCTTTCATATTGTTACCTATATTACTTATATACACCACCACCACCACTACTACTACTACTACTACTACTACTGCTTATAATTTTCCGTAGACAGCGATTCATAAAATGTGTAAAAGTAAAGAGTAACGGAGAGAACGAAGGTGCCAGAATACTTCCAGGCTTTCTCCACAATATTACTTGTCATTGATGCTGTTATTATTTTCTCACATCAGCGGAAGTCGAATTCGTATTTAATTAAGTGGAAACATCGATATTGTTGATTATAATAGTATTGATAATAAGGAAAGTAATATAAATAATTATAATGATAGTTTTTTTATTATTATTATTATTATTGTTAGGGTGTTAGCTGGGGCAGTGGTTGTGAGGATTACTTATGGTCCAATGTCGGATTTTTACTTCTTGGGCGAGGAAACATTCCATACTACTGATACATGACTTAAGAGATATGATTGTGGTGTCACGTAACACCGAAAAAACCTTAGTGGCGTACCAGCGTGGATAAGATTATGGCCTGGCACGTCGGGAAAGTTTGCTCCATGCACAGTACCTATCCTATGCGTAGTCTATTTTTTTTTACCGAAAATTCCTTGCTGTCTTAAGGTCTCATGCTTAATTAAAATCATGCCTATTTTTACCTGATAATATGGTTAACTATGATAAAATACAAACTGAAATTTAGAAGAACTATAGTATTCCCTTATCGTAGTATATCCTTATCCTGGCATCAAATATCAGTCAGTAAGCAGCAAGGGGTCAGGATTTTTCACCTCGTTAAAAAAAAAAGTATGTGACCAGTATAGTTTCTGCGTGCACTGTATGTAGTTATGTGCCTTGGAAACACTGGGACAAGACATCAAGATATAATTATTGAAACATTGCACGTATGAAAGTTTGAATTTTATTAAGAATGCGAAACGTAAGGCAACAAATCCGGAAGAGAATGTTGCGGTGTGCAGGGAAGGCCAAAGGTCATGAGAGCGTGGATGGCAGGGGAGGAGGGAGGGAAGAAGCGAAGAGAAATAGTGAGGGGAAAGAAGTTGAAAAGTATAAGAAAAGTAGAGAATAAATGAAAGACAATAGAAGAAGAAGAAAGTAGAAGTAGCAGAAGATGAAGAAGTGGGAAATAAGGCGTAAAAGAAAAAGAGGATAAAATACATGGAAGAAGCAAAAACATAAATAGAAGAGGAAGAAATGATAGTAAAGGCGTAGAAGAAGAGAAGGAGAAGATGAAATATACGAAAAAAGTAAGAGTATATAGTAGGAGGGAAGGAAAAGCTTCGTTCTTTAAGCCCCCCCCCGCCGCCGCCGCCCCCCCGGTTCTCCCTCCCCACATTCTTATCACCGGTGGCATTCCTGAAAACGTTCCATTGGAGAATGTTTATCTTTCTTTTTTCTTTTGTTTCCGGTTCTTGTTAAGTGAATGTTTGAATATCATTAGCTAGTCAGGCAGGCAGACATTCAACCAAGCAGACACAACCACATAGCTATTATCAACAACTGATAGATGAGTGGACGATGTACGTATTTGTATTAGTTTTAGAGTCAAATAAAGTGTTGTGTTATTCATCAGGCTTCAGGATAAAGAATATAATTGAGAGAGAGAGAGAGAGAGAGAGAGAGAGAGAGAGAGAGAGATTAGTCTCATAATCACCACCTTGTTATTTGTAAAACCTACATATAAGAACTATAAAGTAAGGATAAATCAGTTGTAGAGTGCGAATTACTTAATAGTAATTGAGTTAGATGGGTCAGTCCGTCTTGTGATGTGTTCAGTTATTAACACTCGTGCCACACACCCTCTTATGTTGCTGCCAAAGTAAACATTATACACAAAGTATATAGTTACTTTGGTTGCTGCTACACCTCTCCCTCCTCCTCTATTTCAAAGTTATAATCATCATCACCATCCGGCTCCTTTCCCTCCTCCTCCTCCTCCCCCCTCCCCCCTCCCCCCTCCCCCCTTCCCCCTTCCAACCAGCAGCGGCATCAACAACAAGCTTACCCAAGGCGCGGCGGGAGTGCCGCGGCCCCGTCACTTGGGGTGAGCGCCACCCATTGAGCAGCCCTTCACGTGGCAACAGAGGCGGCCCTCACCCCTGCCCGCACCCTTGCCCGCGCCACGAGGGTACGTGTGTGTGGTGCCTCATTCATGGCGGCCAGGGAGGGAGTGTGGGGGGGAGAGAGACGTGCTGGCGAGGTGTGTTGTGGCGGTGGGCGAAATGGCAGCTGGGTGGGGGAACTCATTAACATATAAAACGTAGCCTTTGGATGGTGATGCATTTCTAAACATCATTAGGGAGATAATAGCATCGTCCCACTTCCTATTAAAGCCGTGTTGTCTTGAGGTGCTGGCCGGTCGTGCTGTAATGTCCTTGGCGTCCCTGGTGGCGTGTAACAGGCTTTTCATGGCTCTCACTGGGATAGATTAATTAATGGCGTGCTTAAGCCAAGACATCCTGCTGGTCACGAGACACACCCTTACCCCCCTTGCAGCCATCCCTTGGTGAAGTACACACAGCCTGCGCCCCATGCCTCGCGCCTCTCGGGAGTCTGCCGGGGGCCTCGGTTTGCCCGCCTCTCAGTGCCACATTATAGGATCCTTCAAAAGCAGGAACTAGTCATGTCTTGCGTAAGGGAGGCGTCCGTCGCTCTCAAGGCCACTGCTCCTTGCCTTCCTGACCGACCGATGGAGTGGTGGAGAACAATATTATCTAAATCCCCTTCCTCTCTCTCTCTCTCTCTCTCTCTCTCTCTCTCTCTCTCTCTCTCTCTCTCTCTCTCTCTCTCTCAATCAAAAATCACCGATAGTACTGTACATAGGCTACAATCAAATCTCATCGGACCAATTACAATGTCAAGATTTGGTGTCCTCGGCATGACGCAGGCCTCCCTCTATCTCCTCGGTCCTGCAATGGGAGACGCAGTCTTTTTTTTTATTATTTTTTTTATCTTCATCTCGTGTGTACGGGTAGCAGATGGCGCCACCTCAGAGTACCTACAGATG
Organism: Chionoecetes opilio; assembly: GCA_016584305.1. Lineage (NCBI taxonomy): Eukaryota > Metazoa > Arthropoda > Malacostraca > Decapoda > Majidae > Chionoecetes > Chionoecetes opilio. The sequence continues at coordinate 290,303 of JACEEZ010018782.1, forward strand.
CTAGGGCTGTGGTGGAGAGAGAGAGAGAGAGAGAGAGAGAGAGAGAGAGAGAGAGAGAGAGAGAGAGAGCAGTTATGGTGATAGTGTGGTGTGTTTACCTTCAGCTGTTATGTCCTTCAGCTCCCCTGCCTCCCCCCCACCTCTCTCTCTCTCTCTCTCTCTCTCTCTCTCTCTCTCTCCTCCTCTCTCTCTCTCTCTCTGTGCATGGCAGGATGGTGAGGCAGCCATGAAGTGCGGGTGAAGCAAGACACAGCTTGATGACCTTCCCCGCCACCACCACCGCCCCTCCCTCGCTAGACCCCAAGTTGTTCCTCGTGTCGCTCCCTGATCCAAGGCGACCCTTTCTTTCACGCCTCCATATGTGGCACTCTTCTGAACCAAACACTGATGGTGGTGGTGGTAGTGGTATTGGCAGCAGTAACAGTTGTAATTGTTGAGTAGTAATATATAGCTACAGTGATAGGTGGCAACAAAGCATGGAATAGTTGTGCACGTCAGATCCCCGCCAGTCTCCTCTGTACATCTCCCGTTATTGTCGCCACGGTCAGGAGTTGAGCATGACCAACGCGTGGACCATATCAACATGTGATTAGGGTCAAGGGAAGGAGCGGGGCATAGGGGTGGGAGGGACGCGGACCGCATCAAACATACCAACTACCCGCGTCAGCACAGGGACCCTTCTCGCTGCCTTATGAACCCAACGGCGCACATGGCTCCGAGCAGTGGTGATGGTGGTGGTGGTAGTAGTAGTAGGAGGAGGAGGAAGAGGAGGAGGAGGAGAAGAACAGGCATTTTGTTGGTCTTGTCAGCTGTCTCACAACAAAGAAACGTCGATGTAAAGAACGCCGTTGATGAAGAACATTGGCGTACATTGTAGTGTAAATAGCACTGCCGGGGTGTGCAGGCGTGGGAGGGGGAGGCCACTACGTTGTGACCAAACTTTTTTTTTTTTTTTTTTTTTATGCCAAGGGCACAACAAAAATGGGTAACACAAAACCCGCTTAATTGCCAGTCCCTATAAAGAAGACAGTAAGATAATAAAATAAAAAAGAGGGGTGAGCCAATTTAGTTCGGGAGGTGTCTTGTTACTCCTCTTTTGAAAAGATTTAAGTCATAGGAAAGTGGAAAAATAGAAACAGGAAGAGAGTTCCAGAGTTTACCAGTGAAAGGGATGAAAGAGTAAAGATACTGATTAACTCTTGCATTAGGAAGATGGACAGAATAGGGATGAGAATGAGGAGAATGAGTCTACTCTCCCCTCTGTTGCCCTGTAAGACCAGCAGGGCCGCAGCTCCCTCGGGGGCTCGGGAATAGAAAACATTGACGGAAGTGTTTCACAGAAAATCCTTTTCAGTTGAAATGAAGAAAATGTATATACACGTAATGGAGCCCAGATTGTAATTAAGATGTTTCAAGTTAATGTTGAGCAACATTTTATGGCAGCGCTTGTGGTATATTCTTGGATTACGTGTCCCACAACACTGTGGCGGCAAGGATGTTCCCCACTGTCCTGGTCCATCCTTCCGGTCCTGACGTGCGGCGCGGCGTGTGTCGGGCCGTAGGCGGGGGTCCACACGGCACTATTTTGAGCCGTGTCTCACCCGCACGTGACGCAACAATGACGAACTGCTGGGCGGTGACGAGGGTTAGGGAGTGCCTGGCAATGCGGGCCAGGGTATAGGCATAGGGTCTGGGTACGTTATAAACACCATGAAGCTCGTCAGAGCTACATGATCAGGAA
>JACEEZ010018782.1:302043-474543 GCA_016584305.1 Chionoecetes opilio
CACACACACACACAGGGGAACTCCGTAGTGTAAGGGTTAGCACGCTCGGCTGACAACCGAAAAGTCCCGGGTTCGATCCCCGGGCGGAGCGAAGACAGACGGGTGGTCTTCTTAAAACCCGAGCCCCTGTCCACCCAGCAGTGAATGGGTATCGGGTGTTAGCCGGGGGTTTGTGACCAGCCTCCCGGGGTGGTGGCCTCGGCCAACACTAAGCACTAAGGATGAATGATAAAATAAATGTTAATATGGAGACGGGGCCATACGAGCGTTGCTCAGGCCCTGTAAAATACAACTAGATGAACACACACACCCACCCACCCACCCACCCACCCACCCACCCACCCACCCACACACACCAAACGCTTCTGTAGAATCCTATTTTAATCTCTGCTTCAGGCTTGAGTTCTCTAATGTATAACCCGGATTTATGATGGAGTACAAATTATAAGAGATACTGACGTCACCCGTTGCCCTGCGCCGCCCGGGCTCATCGGTTCGGGACTTAACTGCCGCTGGCTATGCGACTTACTTTTATTCAGAGATATATGAGAGCACACAATATTTTTCCTCTATTTATTTTACGTGGTTCAAGTTGATTTTTTTTTCTTTTTTTCCTCTCTCTCTCTCTCTCTCTCTCTCTTCTCTCTCTCTCTCTCTTCTCTCTCTCTCTCTCTCTCTCTCTCTCTCTCTCTCTCTCTCTCTCTCTCTCTCTCTCGCTCTCGCTCTCTTTTCGCTCTCTCTCTCTCTCTCTCTCTCTCTCTCTCTCTCTCTCTCTCTCTCTCTCTCTCTCTCTCTCTCTCTCTCTCTCTCTCTCTCTCTCTCTCTTCCTCTCTCTCTCTCTCTCTCTCTCTGTCGGCGGTCCATTATATAATCTCATTTTTTTCCTCACGAATTTCTGGAAGGCAATCACGATGTTTTCACAAGGTTAGTCCTGCGAGGAAAGTGGTTTTAGCTAACCAGGGTCTCGTGGGCAACAGATAGAAAACGTGACACGAGTTACCGAGAAGAGAAGGTATCACTAAACTGTTTCAATTGTGACTCTTATCATCGCAGTGATCATTTCCTCATCGATTTCGTGATTCGGGAGGTTTGCCTTTTGATTGTCACGGCGGGTTTGTTGCGTCCTGGTTAACACGTAGCATCGACACGGCTGTGGTGGCCTCGACGCGACCCGAAGGACAGGTTGGCGACACACAAGATGGTGTCGTGCCCCGCTTGTGTATGTGTGTGTGTGTGTGTGGGGGGGGGGGGGGGGGATATGCTGAGGTAGGGCGGGTCAGGGAAGGGACAGGCGGTTGGCACGGCACTACAGAGGCACCGATGACTTGCCCGCCACCACCACTTCCTGTTCCCCCTCGCACCCCCCTCCCCATTGAATTAGTAATTTGTACACTGCGAAGATATCCTGTGTGTGTGTGTTGTGTGTTGTGTTGTGTTGTGTGTGTGTAGTTCAGTGCGGCAGAAAGAAGCTTCTTGGATGACAACGAGTTTGGTGATGGGCGGTTTGGCACAGATCCCAGGAAGGGGGGGGGGGGGTCAGGGAGGGTGTGAGGCCAGGGAAAGACTGTGCGCAACGCCAGGGGCACGCGGGGCAGTGTCTTGGGGTGCCTGCTGACAGCCCGCCGATAGTGTGAGTGGCGGTGTGAGGGCGTCGTGACGGGCCGTGAGGAGCAGAGCCTGTGCCGGGGAGACAGGGTGACGCCCTTCTGCCTGTGTGTGTGTGTGTGTGTGTGTGTGTGCGCGCGTCTCCCCCTCAGCCAGTCCGTCGGCTTACTGTGACTTCAAACACATACGCCATGCTATAGTAACTAAACTATCTTCAGACTATTGCCAGTTCTATTTCTCACAACTTAACCTTCACCATTGCCCTCCTGACTGGCGCGTGCCCATCGCCACCCACACCCTCACTATCTCACACCCATCCCTACACTCGGCCCTCAAAGCACCGCCACAAGCATCACACCGTCGCGGGACGAGTAGAGAGCACGTGCCTTGGGCGTGATCGTCATGCCTCTCCTGAGACTCAAGTCGCCGAGCAGATCCTCCAGCAAGACTAGGTCGACGGATGGTGTGAAGAGGTACGCACCCTCCTCTATCCCCCTCTCCCCCCCTCCTCCCCCATCCTCCTCCTCCTCCTTCCTGCTGTGCTGTGGCACGAAAGGCGCCGCGGTGACGAGGCAAACTGGTCGGGGCGACATGGGCGGGACAAGGACTGGGCAGGATGGAGTCAAGGCGGTATGAGACTGGTTGTGTGGCTGGATGAATCTGTGATATATTACAGACAACAGGACTGTACTGCAGAACAAAGTAAAACGTGAGAGTCTTCGCCAAAGTTGTGTCCCGACGACTATAATTGGAGTGCCTCTTCAGGAAGTTTTAGGTCTTGCAAACGAGGTGTTCATTTCTGCAAAGATGTTTTTCCTTTTTTTTTCTTTTATATATATTCGTATACTTTGGGAAATCATCGCTTTTGAGTATTTGGTGTGTGAGGATCTTTTAAGCCGCAGCACAGGATAGAATGTGACTCAGTATATCACAACTAACTAATACTTTCCCAAGGCTCACACAAGGCTCACTTTCCACAAGCTCATTAATCAACCGCCAAGGGAACAGCCGTTGTGAGAGCTGTGTGGCCTTGTTCCCGTAGACGTAGATTGATAACATCGCAGACTTAATAACATAACCCAAACATCACGGTGGAACCTCGAGGCTAATTTAATTACGGTGTGAATAATACGTGTAGGGTGTGCCGGGGTGGCGGAGCGAACAGCGAGACAACAGACTCGAGAGCCACCCAGAGAATAGCAGACACTCCCTCAGCCCAGCCCGCCCACAAAAACAAACAGTCATTTCTGCAAGTCTCCCATCTGCCTCCCCCTCTATCACCCCTCCCCTCCCCTCCAACATCCTTCCCCCAAGGCCATACAGGAGCATCCAACGTTAATCTTTGGCTTTGCATATATAGTAAGAAGCAAAGCCACTGTTTTCGTCCGGAGGAATAAAAGGGAAAGTAAAGGTATATAGTGTGCCTGTATATTGGGCGGTGGGGGCGTGGGGTGATGGTTTGAGCGGTGGGAGCGTGGGGTGATGGTTTGAGGGGTGGGGGCGTGGGGTGATGGTTTGAGGGGTGGGGGCGTGGGGTAATGGTTTGAGCGGTGGGGGCGTGGGGTGATGGTTTGAGGGGTGGGGGCGTGGGGTGATGGTTTGAGCGGTGGGGGCGTGGGGTGATGGTTTGAGTGGTGGGGGCGTGGGGTAATGGTTTGAGCGGTGGGGGCGTGGGGTGATGGTTTGAGTGGTGGGGGCGTGGGGTGATGGTTTGAGTGGTGGGGCGTGGGGTGATGGTTTGGGCGGTGGGGGCGTGGGGTGATGTTTTGAGTGGTGGGGGCGTGGGGTGATGGTTTGAGCGGTGGGGGCGTGGGGTGATGCTTTGTGCAGTGGGGGCGTGGGTGTGGGGTGGGGAGGTGGCGGAGGGGGCGTGGTGGGTTGCGGCGGTGCGGGAGGGTCAGGCCGTCCGCCAGCTAACGAGGAAGAAGAGGGCCTGATTGGACTGGTTATTCTCCACCGTGGACGTCCGGTCCTCACCAGGTGTGGCCAGGCTGCTGTGTTCCCTTTTTCACACACACACACACACACACACACACACCACACACACACACACACACACCACCCACCCACCCACCCACCCACCACCACCCACCCACCCACCCACCCACCCACCCACCCACCCACGCACGCACGCACGACGCACGCACGCACGCACGCACGCAGAGAGAGAGGGGGGTGGCAGAAAAATAGGCAGGCAGAGAAACAGACAGAAGAGAGTAAATCACTACAAGCGTAACAAAGTTGTCTCTGTCGAATGCAAGCATGGAACGAAAACTTGAAAAAGGGACGCAAGTAGTATTTGCAACATTATGTTCATTACGTCACGGCGTGGTGCAGCGGCTACTGCGTGAGGCCCAGGCACCGCTCGGGAACCAGCGCCACTGCTGTAGTTGTCGTGCCTCTGCCAAAGATGTGGGTAGCGGCAAGGGAGGTGTAGTGATAGTCATGTGTTCACTCCTGGGGGAGGATGTTGAGGTGTTCGCTTGGTGGAGGTAATGCTCGTGTGCTGACTCGTTCATGTGCAAAACCTTTGTAATGAGCTGGCTATTAAATCTATCCTCCATCGTAAACTTTTTTGTTATTAAACTGGATTATATTTCTATATTGGTAGTGGAGGGTCCGGTAATTCCTTGTATTGGGGGGAGAGAGTTCTACGGTTTTGGTCACTATCAGTGTGAGGCCGCCTGTCCCTGGAGGATGCCAAGACTGGCCTCGGCGCGGGAAGGCGTCGTGGCAGCGTTACGTAGCTACTCAAAGGCCACAAGGGCGTCACTAACTCACTCTATCGATGTGTTTATCTTGGCGGCCGCGTGAGTTTAAAAGAATTAGCCGTGGAGGCATGCGGCCAGACGACGGCCTTGTGCAACCCAGGGGCGGCACCCACGGGTCGATGGCAGGCCAGACACCCTCCGGTCAACAAGACACCAACAGTTTCCTGAGATTTCTCTTTTCGTGCATCTTCTCGTAAACACTTTGCGTAAACACGTTAGTCCTGGCTTGAAGGAAAGTACTGATAACAGGAAGTTTAGTTTTCATACTCATAGAGGAGCCTTAATACTTGAAATAGTACAACAGTTAAATACTTTATGTGTAGCTGAACTGTGTGTGTGTGTGTGCGTTTGCCTCCCCTCCGTCCTTCTCGTAATAGATCCACAAATGGTTGCACACCTATAACACTTGTGTCTTCGTCGATGTTGTGTAGTTTGTGTTCTCGTCAAACTACTTTCCTGATTCCCCTCTTTCATTCTCTCATCTCAATTTTTCCCTGTGCTATTTTTTCCCGCCCTTCTTTCCCACCTCTTCTATTCCTATTCCTCGCCCTTCCTCTCTCGTTCGTTTCCCTCGCCTTATCTCGCCCTTCCCCAGGTGCAACAGCCGACTTGTGAGGAATATTCACTAAATATTTACAGTATAGGGGTCGTTTCTGCGCCAGGCAAGGCTCTTGTTTCAAGGTACTGAATCGAGCCAGAGTGAAAGTCCAAGTCTTACTTTTTTCAATTTGGAAATACAAATTTGTTCTGGTGATGGTGAAGTGATATCGTAAAAAAAAAAATTGGAGACTAGCACCGTTTAAGCAAAAAGTCCTTGTGTGTCAGGATATAGTAGACACTTTAAGGGAACACTAAGAACGAAGGCGGAACCGGTACTGCGAATGTTTAATTAGATAGAGCAAAGTGACTTGATGACAGGGAAAGGCCCGTGAGGCTAGGATACCGCCACGTGTTCAGGTGACGCCTGTATTGACCTTCACACCTGCCGCCCATCGTGAGGGTGAGATAATTTGTATTTCTTATATATATATATATATATATATATATATATATATATATATATATATATATAATATATATATATAATATATATATATATATATATACACACAAGCATGGTGCACACACATGAAGGCATGATATATGCCATCGCCACGCCCACGGCCGCCCGTCACGGCAGGACAAGTGTTCCCATGACCAGGACGGGCAAGTCTCGAGGTGTCGAGGATGCCTCCATGGCCACCTCAGGGGTCCGGGGCGGCATTGTTATCAGGCTGTTGTAGGTAATCTTAGTCAGAAGCTGCATCTGCTCGTCATTACTGCTGCTGCCGCCGCTGATTCGCCACACAGCTGCCAAACCGCTACAGAGTGTCATTGCGTATCGCTGGTCACGTTTGTTTACAGGTGCGTCATAATAATGCCATCACCCGGAGATGGACGCTGGAAACATAGAAACACCTCCTTACAGGCCATGAGTGCGTGCGTGAGTGTCGCGGCCTGAAGGCAGCGTTACAGTGCATCTCCTGCCTAGTGTTCCCAGCAAGGCATGGATGCGACTCGGGGCGCTGACTTTTGCCTTCCCCTAACGCCGCGATTCCTAGCGCTGCGTGGCTCCCCGCGACTGCTTGAATAGTGTAGCGAGAGGGAGCCTGCCGGAGGGCGTAGGGAGCCGTGGAGGGGCTCGGAGAACAGGAAAAGAAGCGTGGTAAGGGGGCTGCCATGTTTCGAGAACTACGCAGAAAGTCCCTGCAGCTGGAGCGAGGCGCCATGGAGAAGTTCAGGTCGGAGCGGCGAGGCTCCCTCACCGAGACCGAGAAGGTCTCTAAGACCGAGAAGCCTTCGCCCTCAACCCACCACCACCACCACCACCACCACGCCCACAACCACAACCACCACCACCTCCACCCTCCCCACCAGCACCACGACAAGTCTGAGCGGCGGGGATCCCTCGTGTCCAGGTGCTGACCCCTTCTCCCCCTCCTTGTCCATGGCATGTGTTCTTCTCCCTTCCATCCATCCCTCCCTCCCTTACCCTCAGCACAGCTCCGGTGGGATGCTTGTGGCCATCATCTTTCTTTAACTCATCAGGGTAAACTATTCAGATAATGTTTACTTGTTTCCCAGGCCAAAGAAGCTGCAAAACATATAGTTTATTCATTTGGTGTGTGTGTGTGTGTGTGTGTGTGTGTGTGTGTGTGTGTGTGTGTGTGTGTGTGTGTGTGTGTGTGTGTGTGTGTGTGTGTTTGGGTTTATCTAGTTAGCATACAGGGCCTGAGCATTACTAGTGTGATCCTGTCTCCGTATCTGTTTATCAAGTATTTCCTTAAATTGATGCACATGTTTCACTTTCACTTCATTTTGTGGTCCATACCTGGCGTTTTACTTCTATGGGGAAAACTATACTTCTTTGTCTTATTCAAATTACCTCCATTTTTCTTTGTCCCCTCAAATACCCAGCATTTTTCTCTTAACAGCAGGTCTTTTCTATTAACTTCCATAACTTTCATCAATTTATATACTGTAATTCGTCTCCACTTTTTTTCCTTCAAATGTTGGCAGTTTAATTTCCTTCAGTCTTTCCTCTCAGGTTAGAGTTTTCAAAGTGGGTTACACCTTAGGATCTGTTCTTTGTATTATTTCCATATACTTCATATTCTTTATTTTGTGAGGGGACTAAAAAACTTTACCATTCTCGAGTTTTGGTTTTATCATTGTGATAATTTTTTCATCACTTTTATCCAAACAGTGAAACGCTACCCTTATGTTCCTCATCATTCTATAATGTGTCATTAGAATGATTAGATACTTTATGTATAGGCTTATGGGGATAGATCGTCCTGGAACAAATTTTGGTTAAATCTTTCTGCAACTCTTTCGCAATCATTGTCGTTTCTTATCTTCATCATGAATTGTGTGTGTGTGTGTGTGTGTGTGTGTGTGTGTGTGTGTGTGTGTGTGTGTGTGTGTGTGTGTGTGTGTGTGTGTGTGTGTGTGTGTGTGTGTGTGTGTGTGTGTGTGTGTGTGTGTGTGTGTGTGTGTGTGTTATTCACTCATGGTCTTGTCCACGCGAGCTGGCTCACGATCGCCAGTTTTCACCCTCTCAGTGCGAGCTTGGAGCTCATTATTACCGATCTTTGGGCAATGCTGGGACCTCACACACCCCCACCCCCTTGCTCAAGGGGGACAGTAACCGCCCGAATTTGTAGTGAAAAATCCCTGGGAGCGCGAGGATTCGAACCGCCTACCCACAGAATGGGAGCCCGGCACGCTGTCGATCTGACCATCGCGCGGTGTGTGTGTAGAGAAGAGAGAGAGAGAGAGGGGGGGGGGGGAACTGCCTTCCACGTCAACTTTACATCGGCTGCAGGAAGCGACATGTTGTTAAGGATGTCGTCTCCTCCTTTGCCAGCCTTGCGTCACCTGTGTTGTGCACCTGGAGTCTTTATTCTCTTGTTATTCCCGTGTGGAGGGCCGCGTCTCAGTCCCTCCTTGCCGCCACTGCCTCTCACTCTGTCTGAAGTCACTATCATGGCCTTGCTGCTTTCCTCTCCATCAAATGACCAGGGCCTCCACTCGCTCCCTCCCTACTTGCCTCCCATTATATTCCTCACTGTCTCCTGGAATTTACTGTTGTTGCCACATCGATCACAGCCTCACGCCGACCAGGAGGGAGAGTCAGGTAGTCACCTGCGCTGCTAGGCAACCAGGTGACTCTGGACTGGCATAATGGTACACACACACTCACGTTGTGTGCTTCAACTAAGGAGTATCCTTTGTAACATTTCGAGTATAATACCGACATTGTTATCCATTTCAGTAGTAGTAGTTGGATGGGTGCAGGATCGCAGATGACTTTGCCATACACTGGACGAGCGTGAGGACGCGAACAATAGGTCAGCATGATAATAGTGGGATTAAAGTAGTAGGTCGTCATCACTACCTGGCCCGTCTTCCTCATTCCTCCGGCGGTCGTTTCGTTAAGAACATTATGAGGCGTGTTAAAGCTGCCCCTCCTGCCTCCCTCCCACTTGTCCGCCCCGCGCCACATGTACTGCAAACTCCCCTCACCTCAGTGCTACGCGGCTCCCACGTCTTGTAATACAGATAAGAACTTGGGGGGGGGGGGGGGGGGGCACTCAGTAGAGCGCATACCTTCGCCCGAATATTTCATCAAATATACGTAAATATATATATATATATATATGCACTCAGTATGAGCGCATACCTCCGGCCGAATATTTCATCAATTGGTTGCCATGGCAACAGTTGTCAATAGATTTCATCCAAAATTAAATTGCTTCTTCCTTATACCAAACAGACTTGGTATACCGAGTTTGGTCCAAATCTATACGTAACTTTTCGAGAAATCCTGTACACTAACAGACAGACAGACAGACAGACAGATCGGGGTGAAAACATAACCCCTCCAACTTCGTTGGCGGAGGTAATAACTTTTCGGCCTCATGAACAGGAAAGTTCACCCGTTGCAGGAGCGCGCCGCCTCTCCCATGACGTGCCTGTGACCCCAATGTCAGGTAGGCAATGACGTCACCTGTCTGAATGACGCCCGTGTACCGCCGTGAGAGAGGGAATGAAGAGGCTCCGTGCACGCCTCCGGAACACGCCTGCCACTCACACGAGGATGCCTTCGTGCGATGCCCAATCAGTGGAAGGAATCTTTTTCCTGCCGCGCACCCTTGTGCCGGTGTCGTGTGGGCAAGTGTCTGTTTATGAGGGAATGTCTGTTTACTAACAAAGGCAAAGAAAACGGGAGATGAGGGGAATAATTACTAATATTGACTTGATCAACAGAGGCATGTCCAGGCGTACTACGAAAACAAACCCGTCTTTATTTATCATTAAAGGGGAAGGGGGGGCACGAAGTGGAACACTCGCCGACGTCGGTGAGAATTACTATCGGCGACAGTTATAGGCATGGTTTTGAGCGTATATGATATACGAGTCATTCAATTTCGTACAGAAATGTCTTAACCACCCGTATATACCCCCATCTGCTCAGAGGACATTTCTGTACGAAATTGAATGACTCTTATATCATATATGCTCAAAACCATACCTATAACTGTCGCCGATAGTAATTCTCGCCGACGTCAGCGAGTGTTTCACTTCGTGCCACCCTCCCTCCCCCTTTAATAATAAATAAAGACGGATTTGTTGTCGTAGTACGTCTGGACATGCCTTTGTTGATCAAGTCAATATTAGTAATTACTCCCCTCAACGCCCGTTTTCTTTGCCTTTGTTAGTAAACAGACATTCCCTCATAAACAGACACTTGCCCACACGACACCGGCACGCCAGTGAAGGGCACACTCCCGGGTAGTACATCCTCTTTACGTGGATGAGAAGGAATCGACGCAGAAGCGGTATCCTTCCCAACAGTGTAATCTCATTTCGGTGTGGATTTGGAGATTCCTTTAGGGTAGGGAGGCGGAGAGCGGAGGCTGGAACGTGGCTGCTATGTCACAAGCAGCCCCGGGTGAGGGATAACACGACCCCACTCTCAAAGTTACTTATATAATACTATCATTAGATATTAGTTACTTTGCTTACTCCCTCCACTTGGCCCGGGCGGAGTACTCAGAGAGGCTCTGCCTCTGGTTTTGGTGGTTTGATTTAATTAACAACACAGACGGCGGTCGCGCGCAAGCTGCATTTTTGTGGTTATTGTTATTCATGTTTCTATTCTTTCTCTGTGTCATTGTCTCATCGCTGGCTTTGTCGATAGGTAAAACGTCATGTTGGTAGTGTTATAATGATAAAATTGTCTGTGACGGCCAAGGTCAGCGCCGTGCCATGGACGCACGGGCAGGGTCATACGTTTAGTGCCGAAAACGACACGGTCAACGCACCGTGTGGGTCAACGGTTGTCGTTCTATCTGCTATTACGAGCACAGCCCGAGAGAAGCACGGCAAATAAAAGAGTGCCGCATGTGAAGGTTTGGGCTCCAGTGGTCGATGACGTCACGCTGACGTCAGTCCGCCCACCCTCGCTCATTGGACGGCGGAGGCCCGGTAGGCGATGGAGTGGGGCGGATAGGCTTTGTTGCCGTCACGTCAGGACGTCCCGGGGCAGCGTGACGCAGCGGGGTAGTGGGGGAGGCAGGGGGGCAACACCCACCCAAGAGTAGCTACACCTTGAATCTAGTGAAAATTGATGAACTTGCTATGAAAATATTATCTTGCTTTTTTTCTAACATGTTTAAGTAAATTGGTAAGTTATTTTTTCATCATTTCAAAATTAATTTGAGGAAGCGGAAAGCCTGGAGTGTTTCTTGGAGGGAGGAAGGCAGAGTATTTATAGAACGCCCGCGGGTCGCCCGCCCGACGCCAGCCGCCGCTTGATCCTCCCTGCCTTGCCTCCCCGCCCCGGCCTCTCGGCGGGTAATTAGATGCATTTTTCTCACCACTTTCAGATTGGAGTGACAAACGCGTGCAGTTTTCCAGTCGTAAATTTACAAGTTCTTTCAAGACTACAGGTCGATCACGTTACATATTGTCACAACTGTTTTGCGTCCCTTCGCATTTCTGACTCGCTCGTTTTTCTCGGAATAACCTCCGTTTAGAATCACATTTTCCTTGCCAGCTCTTCACAGTAGGTTTCTTTCCTAGTTACTAAAACGTGTTTTCTTGTTAACCCGACAGATGGTTCCGCCACATCCAGGAGGCTCAGGAGGCCTACACGGCGCGGGACGGGAGGAACCGCCGCGCCCACCCGCACACGCCCCTCCACGACCCCGACGACGCCACGCCCCCGCCCGCAGACCCCCTCAGAGAGTAAGTGAGAGGCACACCCGTCGCCCATGCCGCCACGTGACGCGCTGATGCATTTTGTCCTCAAGATTCAGTAACATTTAGGTCACGTCATATTGGAGGCATATTTTGACATACTGTTGAATAAAAACATTTGTTTTTGTTTCATGTTCAGGGCTGAGGAATGTTAATGCAGGAAATTCATACTTCATTTTTTTGTTCAGCAGCAAGATATTGTCAGGCTGTCCATCGTAGACAGTAGGCCTACAGGCTCTATGGCATTGAATTTGCGATCAGTAACAAAGGTCACCTAAGATAGTGACAATAATAGTTTGAACACTTATTAACTTAGGTGTCTTTTTGTAAAAAATACTTCTACAGTTTGGAGTTCATCGAGTGTGTGTGCGTGCGTGCGTGCGTGCGTGCGTGCGTGCGTGCGTGCGCGCGTGCGTGCGTGCTCGCGCGCGCGCGCGAAGACTGGGTGTCATGGGTGTACGAAACGCCATGTGTTAGAAATGTGGTATTGTACTTAACGTCAAAGTAAACTTTTTAGTAGTACATTCTAGGAGCTGTCAAGGGAGGTGAGGCATTTAAACATGGGTCAGGATATAATGACATGGATGAGCACTAGTCAGATTATGATTTTTTTTGTGCGCTGCAGTGTGGATGATGCAGTGGAAGTGGACGGAGGCGAGGCTGCAGACACCACCAGTGAAGGCCTGGCAGACAGCAAGACTCAACAGGGAGCTTCCAAGTCGTTAGAGTTATCAGGAAGGACCGAAGAGTCTGCTGCTACACCTGCCACCGCTGCCCAACCTCCAGCCTCGCCTGAAACACTTGTTAAGAAGACAGGTAAGTCCTCATCCCTTTTATGACCATGTCCATACCCCTTGAGGTGTTCCTTCCCCTGCATTCATCTCAGCCCTATTTAAGAGGCAATCCCCTCCTTTAGTATTCCCTTGACTGGGTGCAATTGGTTCTGGGTTTCAATGCTCTGCTTGTACGTAGGATCCCCATGGCACCTTGTGGTATTGAATCAAAGATATGTACTTTATTCTCTCTGTGGTAGCTCGGTAGCCATGATCTCTCCATTTTTCACAATATTGGATAGTTCATTGTTGCATGGAGCCCTACCCAGCACAGCACCAGAGGCCAGGGTGTGTGTGCGTGTGTGTCAGAGGCAGGCCATGCCACACAAACATCCTAGCTCCTTGTAACTTGATATTACTTATCATAGTACTTCAGCTCCTTGACAATGTGCAATGACACTTAGCATCACTCTACTTCCAATATTGACAAGCCTTTGAGTTGTAACTTGTAATGTATTGATCATATTGGCACTATGAACTGACCTCTTCTGTAATCTGCTGTAAGTAATGCACTTAGCTATTTGAATTTGACCAAACCCTTGGCTTATTGCATGGCGGGGGCTCAAGTGTGTAATGTTCAGCCTGTCACAATGGGGTCTTCAGAGCTTGCACTGGGCACTTCAAAAACAAAATATCCCATTTACTGTTCACCACTGGCACCCTTCCTCCTTTTGTAGTTCAGATAAAGGTTAAGCTTTCATCACTGCCTTCTTAATACTACTTGCATTCATTTAGTTCATATAGTAAACCATGGATGCCACATAAACTGCTTGATCCTTGGGTTGAGGAGCGTGCCTGGTGGCCCCCTGCAATGTAGTGCATGGTAGTGGCGGCACCACCAAGTGCCTCCCATCCACTCATATTATGAAGGCAGTGACCAGACAAGGATGGTGGCTGTGCAAGTGGTGAGGGTGATTGGTGCTGAGTGGTGATGGTGGTTGTTGTTGGGTAATGACAGCAGAGGCGGCCGGGTCAGGCGGCAGCGGCGGCGGCCCCTCTCCCCTGGCCGGCCGGAGCCCCGCCTCCGGCCGCCGGCTCCAGGAGGTCCAGATCATCCAGATCGTGGAGGGCCCGACGCTCATCCAGCCCTCGGAGGTGAAGGTTTCTCAGGGAGTGGTCCTCTCTGCTGAGCCGGTCCTCACCCCCATAGGTAAACGCTCTTCCTATTTTGTCTTCAGTTTGCCGATGAAAACAGAAACAGCTGAGGCGTGAGTTTGAGAGTTCCATTTTGTAGTAATGTGGATTTGTGCCAAAAAGTGAGGCGGTACTAGTAGTGTCATTAAATCTTGTGTTGTGTAGTGTAGTTGTCTACTGTCCACGTAGTCTGACGGAGGGGGTGCCGTGCCCAGAGCCGAGTGCCATTAAGGCCTTGACTAGTGTGCCGTACAGTGAGGGAGTGACACGGCCTCATGCCCTTGGGTCTTGGGTTGTTAGAAACATCCCCAGACCCAGGCTGTTTGAGGGGCCCTATGGAAGCTTCATGATTTACCTTTCATTCATTCACATCCCCTGCCTTCATTTCCGGCTGACTTGCATGACACTGTGGCAGCCCTTCCTCCACTGCATCTTGGCATGGACTGGCAGTATAATATCCTTAAACTAACAGTTATGGCACCTTGGAGTGAATCATTAATTATTTTCTCCTTAATTAAACATAAGGACTTTTAATTTGTACCAACTTCTTTGCAATACTGTTTGTGAGGAAGGCCACCCAAGGCTGGCATGCCTGGATGGAGACCCTCCTCTGCTACCTTGCTGTGGGGCCTCAACAGTAATACACTAATCCTCTCATTGTAGTGTGTGGGCTGCTCGCCAATGATTCAGCATCAGCTTGAAATATAAAAGATACATGTACAAATTAAGCATTTTCCATGCAATCTTTGATAAAATTAGGCTCTTGCCTAGGAAAGGTATCTAATATAATGGCTGTAGATCAGATTTGTTTTTATGTCTCAGCTAGGTAACGAATTATTTATGATATAGCAGTACGTATATCATTCCTTTCAAGCCTCTACCTTTCTAAGGATTTACACCTACATGCAAAATATATATTGCCATTTCCCAGAGGGGAAAAGAGAAGCAAAATGCAAGAATATGGCCACTAGATAGAATTTAGTGGTTTTTTGGGGGTAAATATTCTCCTAGTGGGAGAATATGGACGCCAAATGAGAATCAGGCTTTTGAGCTTACCTCAAATCATGTAGACGACAACTAGAGTAAATACAGTGAACACACACACACGCACACAGTTCTATATAAATGATGTGCAAGAAACTGATGAGTGGGGAGGGTGGTGAGAAAACACAGAATGAAGCATAAATACTTTATTAATTTTTCTTACATTACAACTATTGCTTTCTTCAGAGAAATTAAATCATCTCAAAAGAAGGTATTAGTCAAAACATAAGAGAAATTAGGCGACTGTGCTTCAATCCTTGTTTTCTCACCATCTTCCCTGCTCATTTGTCTTGTTTTTTTGCAAGTAAATGATGTTTGCTTTGTTCAGATGTGTGTGTAGGTGTTTGTGTGTTTTTGGAAAGTTAACACAAACTAATATAAGTACACTGACCCTGTAGCTCAGTGGATAACACTCGTCCGTCACTCGCCGGGCTGAGGTTCACAGCCCACTCTTGTCTGCTAGGGTTTGTCACTGATAAGTGGGCAGTTTCTGTACCCCTTGTGCAAGACGATGGGGGTATGTGGTGCTAAAGTCCCAGCCTTACCCATAGATCAGTCACTATGATCCCTAATCTCTTTCCCGGCGGGTAACAGCTGGCAATTACGAGTCTAGAATATGAACAAGACCATAAGTGAATAATCTTCATAAAGGTAAATGTTAGAGCAGCGCCGCCCCTCCCAGCCTGGTGGAGGAGGTGCTTCACCCCTTAAGACAGCTGCTGTGCTAGCGTCACTCCATTGAGATGAAAGGGCACACAACTTTTCAGTTGCATCTACTTAGTGGCCATGAACGAAGCAGTCAATAAGTCAGCTCAGATTTACTTTCATCATATTTTAGTACTTGAAAACAAATGAATGTGAACACAATTTCATCTTTTTTGTTTATAAATTTAAATTTATGATAATTTGCTTGAATGTAAATATTTACATTTTAAAGAGTTTGTGTATATAATTCATATTTCATACTAATGGTGGAGGCCTTGTATGACCTTTCACTTGTTCAGAAACATTAACTGTTCATTCAGTTAGGTAAAATCATGAGACAATCTAAGATTTTTGCAAGCTGTAAACAATTGAGATGTGAAACTGCGATTGATTCCTGGATCGCTAGTAGTCATAGCCTTGAGAAGTATGGAAAATATGGCATCAATTACTTAGTGTTAGTTATTACCTGTTCACAGTGCTGCTACAAGGTGGGTAGATGCTTACAACATTGAGTCATAATGTTACATTTAATGCTTTGCTTATTTGTAATATGAAAATAATTTGAAAAGTTCAATCATCCTCAAAGCTATTTTCCCAATAACAAATATTTCCCTTCATGGCCCGGGAGAGTAACATCGTCACTTGTCTTGCAGAGTTGTTACGGCGTAAAGACCTCAAGATCCGACAGGCCTTGGAGGAGAAGCAGCAGATCATTGCCAACATCCTAAACATTCCCTACGAGGACTTTGAGAGTGTGGTGGACATGGCGGGCGAGCCGGCCGTGGGCAACAAGGAGCCCAAGGAGCTGGTGTTGGCGGCCATGTTCCAGGCCAAGTGTCTGCAGGAGAGCCTCAACGAAGCGCTCAACCTCACGGAGGGAGACATTGTGGCGGCGCGGGCCAACGAGGCCAAGGCTGCCAGCGCGCCCCTCTACCAGGCGCCCATGACCAAACTCATGAACATTTCCACCACACTCTCACAACAACTGTCTTCACTATTGGTGGGTGCACATCACTCCTTCTAACCTCACACTATATATATATATATATATATATATATATATATATATATATATATATATTATATACCTTTTTGTAATGCATGATTTATGTGGAAAATCATACGTCAAGCAAAAAATGCGTTAGACGAATCTTACGTTGCCATTGATTTCTTAAAATTTAAGAACAATTTTGTGCATAACTTCAAATTTTTCATGCGTTTAACAATTTATTATAGGTAATTATTATTTTTTTACCAAATTTTTGTTAAAGCAAGGTTGTGATAAAGGAGGTATAGGTGTATTAAGTTATGTCACAATGCCTAACAGTCTTGGAACATTGTGTACTGTGAACACTTGGCAGCAATCTCCTCGTGTCCCAATCCACTCCAAATGTCTGTATGTACTTCTGTATGGAAGACTATTTCTTGACATCACTCATGCATCTTGTCTTTCTCAGTATGTTTATGTGTCCCCTTGTGTTTCCTGGTCCTCTTTCTGCCTGTACGATCAGGTCTCCTCTATCCAACTCCATATTATTCATTACCTTGTGTATCATCAAGTGTTTTTCTGTTTATGTAAGAAGCGGTAGTACCCATTTTAAACTCGAAAGGCACTGAAATGATGTATGACAATGCAAATATTGTAATTTATTGTTCATGGCACTGACATTGTCATAAACTACCAAGGAACTACACTCCAGTACACGAATAAGCAGTGTCGGTTTGACAAGTTTCACTGGAGTAGCCTTCTCAGATGAGATAATTTTTCAATACTTAAACTTTGACCTCCTCCATACCATCCCTCTGGTCAGTGTAAGAATTTTTAACCTAAAGGTGGGAGAATACTTAATACTAATGCCTAGCTTCACCACCCATACTGTGTTGCTTCCAGACTTCCCTTCAGAACTAGCCCACTCATTCCTTGTCACCCATCCACACTTAGTCATTTTCTCCTGCATGCTTGTGAGACCCACCTCCCTTCCCTTGCCTTCTGTCTGCCAATCCTTATTGTCTTCATAATACTAATGTTGGATATTTATTCCTTTACAGAATCTTGTCTCTGAGAGGGACGACGAGAGAGAACGCATGAGGAAAGAACTTGTTGCATCAAGGGAACGTCTTCACCTCATGCACATGCGCCAGAACTCGGCCTCCAGTCAGACGGTGGCGACCAGCACCCAGGCGCCGTCCACCTCCTCCCAACCCACAACCTCCTCACCCTTCACATCTCGCCCAAGTTCCTTTGTGTCTGTGACGTCCTCAGTGGCTGATCATTCCGACACCAGCCTGCAGCATGACACTGATGAGGGTACGTCCTGCCTGCCACCACAATAATGGGTTGGCTGTGATGCAGAGATTTTGGGCTGTTGTGGAAAATGACTAAGAATTTAACAGACTTGTACTTAACAATTTTTTTGTGATTTGTATATTCATGGTTTTATAAAGTTTCCATCAGAACAGTTCAATGATGTCTGTACAATAATTCAGCTACTGTAGATTTAGGGCTCTTAATATTTGATTGAGTTACTAATATACCAGAGTGAATGACAAATGAAAGATCAAGAAAATATAATGCGAAATTGAATTGAATTGCGAAAGAAGTGAAACAAGTGATAGGAGAGCAGAAGAAGACAGGAAAACGACTGTGGGAGAAATATGAAGAGGATTATATTGGAAGGAAGTTAAGGATGAGGGAGAAAGGGAAATAAATGCAAGAAACGAAAGGAATTAAGTTAAAGATGGGAATGGAAGAAAGTTAAGAGAGGTAGAAGCTGTAAAGGGAGGGTGGATAAAACATTCTGAAAACTTAATGAATGACCAAAATATAACTTAATCATGTTGTATGGATGTGGCCATGCAGCTGTGACCTAGCTGTCTAGCTGGGAAAAAAGGCCGACAATTTTGCCGTGTTGTATGTGTGTATGGTCTGGGGGAGTAGAAGCCCTCAAATCTTCCCTTCACATGAATATTTGTGTGGATTCTTGCTGCAAGAGACTAGAAATACTCTATGCTACATCACAAGTGCATAGGAAAGTTATAATGATATAATTAGATCCGTGTCGAAATACTTAAAAGGGAGATGGATGGGGAGACTAGGAAGGTGTCTGTAAGAGCATGTATGGACAGGGACAGTTGAAGAATTATGTATTGGCCAAAGGCTACGGCCAGACTGAACGCGATTTGCTGGGAGGGTAGAGGGTAGCGGCCTGCTTAGCGGGTGAGGCATGAACGAACATACATTATCTAATGTGACAGGCCGTACCGCACGAGGGTAGTGGATTCCCGCCAAGCTACCCGCATGCGATATGGCCAGTCGCGTAAATAATGTGTGTTCATTCTTGCCCCTCACCCGCTAGGCAGCCCGCTACCCTCTACCCTCCCAGCAAATTGCGTTCAGTGTGGCTGTAACCTAAGAGAGTCTCAAGTATCAGGTGTCAGAGTAGATTAGATTTAAAGCATTCACAACCACTGACTTCCACCACCATGTGATTTTCCTTGGCACCAAATGTATTTGAAAGAAGTAGGGTGGTCAGAAGGCCAAATATTTCACCATGACTTGTTTTAGTTTTAATTGCATGTTTGTTGTGGCACAGATGGGACCGAGGCGAGCAAGGGGAGCAGCAGCCAGCCCGAGGCCGGGGCACCGGACACCAGGGAGGAGCCAACCCTCGAGGTAGGCCACCCCATGTCACGTTAAAACCTCTCCCGGAAGAGAGTCTCCCTTGTGACAATCACTTCTATGTAGATGGTGGTCCAGACCTAAGAATTATATATGAAGGATCATAAATTTAGTCAAAATATATAAATACGTATTCCATTTATTCATCCATCCAACTTAATTACAGTATTCTGATTTTGAATAAGCAAAATCAGTTAGTTCACAATCTTAATGTAGTCGAAATACATATATATTCACACTAATAGTGAGAAGGAGAATTCATATGGGAATATAGTAAATCTAGATACTTACCCAACTTTTATGACATTTTGATTTCATGATTTTTCCTGATAGTGAACATAATGGCATAATTGGAATGCTGCAGCTACCTTCCCAAAAAATCATAGCAATTGAAATGAATTTTCTTTTCTTTACATCTTGCTTCCTACTGCAAAGCATCCTGCAATGGGTTTTTAGAGCAGAATTCCCCTCAGAGTATGGTATTTTTGCATAATATTTTTCATTTATGCCACATTGCTTCTCTTTTTAATCAATTTTTCATTGTCCTGAACTCATTCAAGATGTAGAGCACATCAGACCTAATGTAAAATTTACAATAACAAAAAAATTCTGAAAAATAAACAAAGAGAACAAAAAATAAACTAAGCAGTGGAAATGAAACTCATGTGGTTCTAGGACTCATGGCTCTATTAGCGAGCGATACTGTCAGCGATATGAAGGCACGTAGTATTTATGAGCAACATAAAGATTATCAATCAATCAATCAATCATTGGGGGCATACGCCGGGGGGCGCGTTGCCTCGCCCACCCTTCGACGCCACTCCCGGGGATCACCACGCGCGAGTCCCCATGCAGGCTCCCTTCCCATACCAAGCAACTCTCGACAAGAAGCATCAACTTGCCCCAGCCACGAGCCTTGTGGGCTCCTCCACGTCGGAGTGTCTTACAGATACAACCCGGTGGGAAGGATCGGTTTTAGGGTAGCGTGCTACATGCCCATATAGCCGAAGTTGGCGCTGACAGACTATTCAGGTAATAGGCTTCAATTCAGTCTCGCGGTGCAATCGCTGATTTGACACGTAATCATCCCAGCGATACCCCATGATTCTGCGAAGACACTTATTACCAAAGGCATCAATTAGTCTCTTCAAGTCGCTATTTAATGTCCATGTCTCACATCCATAGAGTAAGACAGGGATCACAAGCGACTTGAAGATCCGGATCTTTGTCCTTCTGCACAGGTACCGACAACACCAAATACTCGTGCTGAGCGAGTCCATAACACCGTGGGCTATGCCAATCCGCCATAAGACTTCTTGACGTGACCTGCCGTCATTATACCAAGGTATGTAAAACTTTCCAAGATCTCAATGTCCTCGCTGCATGCATGAATACACTGTACTGTTTCATCTAGTAAGCCTCCAAACACCTAGACCTTGGTCTTGAGCCAGGAGACCTCAAGTCCCAAAGGCTTTGCCTCCTCGTGCAGCGCCTCGAGAGCCATCACCAGGACCTCCAGCGACTCAGCAAAGATTACTGCAACATCGGGAAAAACAAGATCAGTGGTCTTGGTATTGCCGAGGGATGCTCCACAATCACTTTGATCTACAACTTTGCCCAATACCCAGTCCATATAAGTGTTGAAAAGTGATGGGGCAAGGACGCACCCTTGGCTCACTCCTGTATTCACAGGAAAGAAGCTGGATACACCTCCCCCACGCTTCACAGCACTCTCAGTCCCAGAGTACAAGCCAGTCATCAAACCAACAGTCCTTGCAGGAATCCCGCAAAGTCGCAGAAGATCCCAGAGTGACTCACGATGCACTGAGTCAAACTCCTTGAGATCAACATAGGCTGCAAGCATCCCCTGTCGAAACTCACGTCGGCGTTCCACCAGGACGCAAAGCGCTAGGATACGGTCCGTTGTTGACCAGGCGTGAACCCAGACTGCTGAGGTCTTTGATGCTTCAGCAGATGGCTACGGATCCGTGTCAGCAATAGATGGGACCTTGCTTGGCACGCTGAGCAGTGTAATATTGCGGTAATTTTTACAGTCCTGATGGTCCCCTTTCCCTTTCCAGATAGGGACGATCAGCCCCCTTTCCCTTTCCAGATAGGGACGACCAGCCCCCATTTCCAGTCAGTAGTAATGGTACCTGATTGCCACACGGCAGTCAGGACAGCATGCAACCTGCGGATCATGGCCTCACCCCCAGCTTTGAGGAGCTCCGCACTGATATTACAAGCACCAGTTGCCTTTCCACCCCTAAACTTTGCTACAGCCTCTCTGACTTCGTCAAGAGAGGGGACAGTTTCGTCAATGGGAGGATCGGCATCCACTGCCCATAATCCAGTGGTGTGAAGCTGCTCAGTTGGAGGGTCCACCGTGAATAACTGCCCAAAGTACTCAGCCCAACGAGCCATCCATGTCCGACACGAGGCGCCCATCTGCTGCTTGAATAGCACTCGCCTGAGATAGAGACTTGGAGCGGAGCTTCTTATGGGCTCGGTAGGCGGGTCGGAGGTCATTAGCGTTCAAATAGCCCTCGACATCCTCAGCGAGACTCCTGACATACCTCTCCTTGTCTCTCCCCAGGAGAGTTCTAGTTCTGCGTGACAGAGCCCTGCACTGGTCCTGGTTCCCAGCAAGCCTGGCAGCGCGATTCTCCTCGATATTCTCCAGTGTCTCCGTTGAGACAAAACCGCGCCTTGACCTCGGGCGCTTCCCAATACACGCCTTGGCAGCCTGGAGAGTTTCACATTTGAAGGTATCCCACAGGGTCCCCGAGGGTACCGAGCATATTGAACTGATTTGAGACTGCCACTGCATACTCATGGGCACATGTCAAGTCCTTCAGCTTCTCAAGATGAAACACAGTATAGTTACCTCTTGAGATTCTTCTAGACGTGACATGAAGCTTAAGTGTAGCAACAACAAGTCTGTGATCAGCTGCAAAGAACTCGGCACTCCGGCAAACCCTGCAGTTCTGGAGGATCCTCCAACGAGTACTAACGAGGACGTGATCGATCTCCATAGCTACCCCTCCGGCATTACTATACCATGTCCAGCGGTGCAGCTCTGATCTCTGATAGCCAAAAACCTGCAATTCTCAACCTTCTGGACCTCATGAAATTCAGAAGGAGAGAACTGTTGATGTTCCTTGTACCGGAGTCATGGGGACCAACACATAACTCGGCCATCTCTCGCAGTGCCAGTAGTAGCATTGAAGTTGCCCAAGACAATGAGTGTGTCCCGTGGAGGACACTGGTCTAATACATTGTCGAGTTTGGCGTTGAACATTTCCTTCTCTTCAGTTTCACACACCTCGGTAGGAGCGTACACTGCAACAAGAGACATGAAAAGACAACAAAAGCAACCTGCAAATGCTGTAATATATCAAAAGCCCACCTTACAAATATTTAAGATCACCACTACAGTAAAAAAATAAGTAATAATAAATTAAATGAAACTTTTGCCATAGGGCATACCTCTGAATGCAGGAAAAAAGATTTTCCAATAACATAGTGGTAGATTTTTTAAAGATGTACCTTTGTGGTGCCAGGTTTTTCCCCTAATTTTCTTTTTTTAAACACTCTTGATTGAACCAATTATGTGAATTTGAATTATTAATCTCCACTGACGGATATATCTTCTCGTTACAACTAATAACGATGAGTGATTTTATTTAGAAGAAAAATGCTGCCACCAGTTCAAGCGGTTATTCCTATGATCTAACTCTTGAACAGAAAGTTAAAGTATAAAGATTAAGGTAGTTATGGGGATAATATTAGTGTACAACAGAGTTAATTCTGAATCTCTTTTGGAAACGTGGATAAGTATTTCCACAGCCTCGTATATGTCACCTGGGGTTGAACAAGAAAACTTCCTACTTTAGTCTCATTGGGTTTTATTCAACACGAAAGATTACTTATCCTTGACCTTATATAGTTATGGTTTATCGTGGGAGAAAGTCACTGATGGACATAACCTGTTTTCCCTGGCTATACTCGTAGGTCTACAGTCTAACCACACACAGGATATCCATCTAAGCTAAACATGGAAAAATAGAAGAGGGAAGTGTGGGAGTAATGAAACTGTTTGCGAAACACGACCATGTGGATCACGCGCTCCACTTTGATGAGTCCACACGCTTGCCTTGCCAGAAGAGAAGGGAAGAATGAATTAGTTAAACCTTGGGGACGATCGCTTGTTAAGCTACCTATCCAATTAATGAACACTCAACACAATACGTCCATTGATATATTTCTATCTTATCACAAGGGGGAGGGGGGGAGATGAATGTCGACACACTTTACCTTGCCAGAAGAGAAGGGAAGAATGAATTCTCGTGGCTTGTATGGGCGCGCTTAGAAAAGTTATCGCGGGAAATAAGGATGTTTGGATACTCATGAGAGACGTTCCCCGAAGGGGATGTGAAACTTCAAACGACTCCTATTAGATGGGGAGGAAAAGATACGTACTAAAGTAGTAAATATAACAAAATCTCTTAATTTGATGAGGAAAAATTTAATTTACAAGACTAAGCTAACGTTGGGTATTAAACCTAACCCACGGCTACTGCCCGAACTAGTTTCCCACGGATCAAGCCCTTTGTGGAGTTGAAAGAAATGTTTGGAAGGCTTTTAATTTTAGCGAACTGCTCTACTGATCTATTTGTCAATGTTTAAACCAGATCTCAATTTTTATTCTTTTAACCCTTTCACGCACGAAGTTTAATAAGTTTTTCCATCCACTGCAACATCCGTCTTATGCTCCCTAAGGGGCCCCGCGAAATGGCCAGACTGTGCGGCGAATTATTTTTTTATGTTATCAATTTCACCAACGTGTATTCTTTTTTCCTGGCATTATTATATATCATTGGTTTTACAAGAGATTATTCTGCCTTATGAAAGAAAAAAATAACAAGAAATGCAAATAAATAGCGGAATTTACCGACTCCGAAAAAATATTGAGTAAGGAGAAATAAGAAATACTTCCGTTCACCACTTCGTAGCTCGAAACTTCCTGAGTCAACTTTTTATGGTTTATATGCCAATAAAAGCGGATTTTTATGAGGATTCCAACGCTACCATTATAATTTTCATATGGCCATTATGGCCAGTTCGGGACACGTTTAAAAGGGACGACAATTCGCGCGCACAGGCTGCCTGCCGAGTGGAAACTGGCACAAACCCTTATCATTTCACATCCACTCACACGAGAGAGTTGACAATTAGTTTATTTTATAGGTCTAGGTTGTTGGATCTTTGACGCAGAAAATGTTGACGCAATTCTGATAAATACTTTATTTTTGGCGAATTTTTTACTGTGTTTTGACGCAATTCGCGTCAAAAGCTCAGATTGCAGACGGGCCCATTTTGACGCGATCGCGTCACCGTGCGTGAAAGGGTTAAGTATTCTAAGAATCTAAGGGTCCTGTTCGATCTATCAGAGGGGGTAAGGGGAAAATAGGGAGTTGGAGTTTAGAAACTATTGGTTCTCGCGAATTTAATGCCTCACGGATTACACCTCGTTGCTCTCGTGTTTGGTGGGGAGAAAGGGAGGATGGAGGGGGGGAGATAGGAATGAAAGAGAAGGAAATAAGAAGGCGAAAGACAGGGGAGATAGAAATGAAAGAACTTGAAGGAAGTTATCCTTAAAAGTAACCTGTTCACTTATACACTGGATTTAGGCTACGCTTAGTCTAGAATAAAGAACTATGGTTATTTAGGCCTTCCCATACCTCCTGTAAGATCATATAACTCGAAAGGCGTGTTGGTAATTCCGGCATTACACCTTCATACACAATAACACGTACCAAACTTTCAGAACGTTGAAGAAGCACCAAGTGGATCTGAATCCACCCTAGACACCAAACCTGGAGAAGCGGAGGTCTGTGAGGGGGCGCAGGAGAGCGAGGAAGCGGCGAGAAGCGAGGAGGCGAGTGCCACCTGAGGAAGCACACCTGCAGATGCAGTGCCAGTGATTTCCTTCTGACTCTTGCTAATGTCCTCTGCTGCTGCATTGTTTGGGCCGGTGAGAGGCTGCACGCCCGTCCTCCTGGCCACTGGAGGCCACGGAGGGTACACGGGTGCTCGGCTTGAGGCCCACTCAGGCCAGGTGAGGCAGAGACTGTTGTGGCGCTGCTGGGATGAGACGTGTGCGGAAGGGATGGCTTTGGTCAGGGACCTAAGCATGGCAACACAAAAAATATATTTCATTTTCTTTGTATAATATGTAAATGAAAAGAATTTTATTAATTGATTTAATCATGAACTTTTGATATCCAAGGTGATTGACTGTGTGCATGTGCAACATACTACTCGGCTGGCTGGACACAGCACATGGCGTGACCAAGTAGTAGAAGTGTACATAGAGTGGTGTGGCGAGTGGTGTGAGCCTGGTGCTGGAGCTCCTGCCTGGTGCAGGGTCATCCTGCATGGAGTGGTGCGGCACACCCAGGCTGGCTCCTAGTTCACATTTGATCATCAACTGACATAGGTTTCTGTAGCATGTGGAGTACCTATTGTAAGGTTGTAATCAATGCAATTCCATGTAGGAAGTGATTTTAGAAAGTGATGTAATTGTTTGGTTGTAACTTCTATTAGTGTCAATTGTTAAGTGTATGATACAAACCTCATTTGTGGATCCTCTTTTAAACTACTTAAAATACTTTTTCTAACCATGTTCAATCCCCACATGCTACAGCTCCAGGTTTGCCAAAGTCAAATAAAAATTCCCATGATAGGGAAATACCTTAGTCAGCTTTTTCACCAAATGTTTGTTGTACTACGTTCAACTATAACCAAGTCACCTGGTGTACATTACGTTCCTAGTCCCTTGTGTTGCGGAAAGCTGCTGTCCCGCTAAGCCACCGTGGACCAACGCCAGACTCTTAAGTCACTACCTTAGGATACCTGTCATGTACCTCCTTGTGCAGGCATGTCACCAGCCTGCCTCAGACTGACACCCACTTTGATCATCAGTGTATACGTTCACTCCTAGAAAATCCCTCGTTATTTCAAGACTGAACCCAAAGGTACCATCTGCATTACTACCAGACCCTGATAATGTTCTCTTGAGTGGATGTTAATTCTCATTCTAGACTACAATGTATTATAATTATAATGAACATTCATGTCTCGTATGAAATTTGTTGTTTCAAAACATGTGTCCCCATGGTAGTATTTCTCTGCATGGAGGCAGAGGTAACCCAGGGGGAGGGGAGGGGAGGGGTGCACACAGGGTGAGGAGGGGAGAGGGAAATCACTATCTCACTTGTAGACAGTGAATGAAAACTGCCTTCCTCCCTACCAGTGGTGTTTTGGAATGTAACTCCACCTTACTACTGAGGCCTGGAGGTGTCTCTCCAGTGGAGAGACACTACTGTAATGGTAGAGACTCCACCATTACAGTAGTCTCTCCAGTGGAGAGAGACTACTGTAATGGTGGAGAGTCTCCACCATTACAGTAGTGGTTGGAAGTGCCCCTCCACACACAATGATGGATGGAGATGTTTCTCCACTCATCTGGTAGTGGAGGGAAATATTCCTTTTCCCATGCTGGAGAGTAACAACTTGTCAAGCTAAATGAGAGGGTGTTTGTTCTCTTGTTCATTTGTATGTACATATCTTTGTTGCCCAAGTATTATGGTAGGCAACCAAGTACTGTGGGTGAACAGTAAACACATTACCACAAACAGTGATCATTTGTAAATTGTAATGTTATTGTATAACCAATCAGCATAATGTATAGCACAGCCTACATGAGTAATAAAATTACAAAATATTATTTCCCTCTTGTAAAGAATTTACTTCCATTCCTAACCCAATTCATGGTCAGAAGGAAACCTCTGAACTAGTGAGACGAGCAATGTCGAAAAAAGAATGATGACACTGATGATATTAGGGTTATGGCGCTTTTTATGATGTAGGGGTAACGGTTAAATCTGCTATCTGTATAACCCCGGTTCTTTAGGAATATCCCGATATTCAATTACCCAGGCTGATAGACATAATAGGTTCATATAATCAATCGATCAATCATTGGGGGCATATGCCGGGGGGCACGTCGTCTCGCCCACCCTACAACGTCACTCCCTGTGGTCACCATGCAGGCTCCCTTCCCATACCAAGCAACTTTTGACAGGAGACATTAACTTGCCCCAGCCACGAGCCTTTGTGGCCTCCTCCACGCCGGATTGTCTCTTACAGATACAACCCAGTGAGAAGGATCGGTTTCAGGGTAGTGTGCCAGATGCCCATATAGTCGAAGTTGGCACTGACGGACTATGCAGGTAAAAGGCCGCAGCGCGAGGAAAGGGAACTGCTTCATTTTTCTTCCTTTCATTGATTTTATGCATGTCTAGGAAAGAGCGAAGTAGAACTGCCAGTTGACATCATTGTTTTAAATGGTTTGCAACACTATTACCCTCTCCTTGAGTCAGTGCTAACGTCGGATACCATGGTTAAACATGTTCTTTTCCAGCCGAACATGTGTTTGAAGTTCACAAAGTAGGACAATATAATGATAATAATTATTTACTTAATGGAAATGGTTCGTACTAGAAATATTTTTTTATATTGTGGTGGTGCTAACTCAGGCAAATGATTCTCAGGCCTTATCGTTATATCCTTACACCCACTTGATTTCGATACCATTTTTTTTCTCACAAATGTTTCTTCGGACATCACTATTTCTTCTTTACACAAACATTCTATGTGTCTGTAGTATGTCCCGAAGGTGCAGTGTCTCAGAAAGCGTCCGGTCATTTCGCAATTCTAATGGCTTGCTATTAGCGCTCTGTCTAGTTCATATCTTTGTATGTTCTCCTGAAGAGCAAAATCCGACAAAATCAGGTTAATACATAATTCCATGGTTAGGTACAAACTGGTACATGCCTTTAGGTTGGTGCGTGAACGCGCCTGGTAGGTGACCAAGCGATGTTGGCTTTGTCGATAGATATGTATTACTACAATCATATATAATTAAGGCATGCACTGTCTCTAATAATATCCATGTTAAAGTATGGTTGACGTGGCCCGCCCATGACATGACGCCATGCCACGCCCGCGCCACCTACAACACATACCACGTCATAGATGGCACCTCCATACAAGAGAACAAGATACCCTCTGTTTGTCGTCCAGCCACACCCCTGACGCCCACCCAGCAGGCGGCGTCAACCACAAGAGGAACGCCAGAGAAAGTTACCCTTCGAACCGGAGTGGACGTGTGTGTCGCTCGCCTACGACAAGCGAACTATTTGTGTTGCGATTATATCTTGTGCAAATTGACTATTATCCAAGCGTGCCATAAACAGGCCGATACATATGTATTATGGTTAAGCAATAATAATCATATAACTCTCACACCATCGTTATACTAGCCCTTACACATCAACGGCTCGATACTATAACTTATAAAACAAACAAGTGATATGTTAGTACGATAAATAATCGGCTAACACTTGAAGGTAACTGTGGTAACCCAGATACAGGGAGGTCCCGTTATACGAGCATTCGGTATACGAGAATCCGATGATACGAGATGTGTAAATTAGGGTCCATTTTCAATATACGAGATTGAAAATCCAATGATACGACATTCAAACTGGTATGAGTAAAATTATCAAGTTCAAAATGCGCGCCCTACCACTCCCAGGCTGGACAAAGGGGGATTTGGTTGACCCCAGTGAGGTCACCCCTAGCAAGCCGTGACCTGAAGGGTAATTAAGCATATGGCGAGACCTGACATTTAGGGGTAATGGACCCTACCCATAACTACGTCACGGTTTGTTTACATCGGTGCATTGTGGGGATAAGGCGGGGTCGCCGCGGGTGGATCTACGAAGGGAAAACTACGGCGATGGAAGAATTTAGAGTTATTTTGCGCGAAATTGATATTCCAGGTGCTATATTACTGTGCTCTGTTCTCGCTGACAACACTATAGAGAAGACCTGAGGTAATGGCTGATGTGCAGAGGCTTCTAAACCAAGAAAATAGAGTCATAACAGAGCCTCGTCAAAAGGTAAGCAACTGGTAGGTACGTAATGTGTCCCTACCACTTGCTTACTTCTTAATGAGACTCTGCTGTGACTGTTTTCCTGGTTTAGAAGCCTTCGCACATCAACCATCACCTCAGGTCTTCTCTATGTTGTCAGCGAGCACGGAAATATAGCACCTGGAATATCAATTTCGCCCAAAACAACTCTAATTTTTTTCATCGTCGTAGTCTTCTCTTTGTAGGCTGTACATATTCATGGTTATGATAGTATTAAAATGCCTTATTAATTGAGTTCCTTTTGTTGTCTTTCCTCATAATAAGTAGTGGTACATCATGGTTTAAGTGTTACTTGACGAGCCAATGAATACTCTTGAGTCTATACCAACATCACCAACCTTTGCTTTGATTTATCTTATTACTCCATCCATAAACAAGTTGCATAACCACGGTGACATTACCCATCCTTGCCTCATGGTACCTGCATGGTATGTCGTCTACCGATATTTTTGTCCCTACACAAATCGGGAGAACTCGCCGACAGTAATGGTTAGGTTGGTATCCGGTCATTTCGCCCACATGCCATTTCGCCACACCATTGAGTCATTTCGCCCACACTATGGAGTCTATAGGAGCTAGGAGGTTAGGTTATATTTGTTTAGTGTGTCGAGAACCCCCAACCCCCGCTAGGAGGTTAGGTTAGGTTAGATTTGGGTAGTTTAGGTTAGATTTGGTTAGGTTAGGCTAGATTAGATTTGGTTAGGTTAGGATAGGTTAGATTTGGTTAGGTTAGGTTAGCTTAGGTTAGATTTGGTTAGGTTAGCATATCGGTGGGTCAAGCCCCCTGCTAGGGTAGGTTAATTTTGGTTAGGCTAGGTTTATTTTGGTTAGGCAATTTTCGTCATTTCGCCCACAAGACATTTCGTCCACATGTAAGTCAATTCGCCCACATATAAGAGTCAATTCGCCCACATATAAGAGTCAATTCGTCCACTCTAAAGTCAATTCGCCCACACGATCCATGTCACGGAGTCATGTAATTATATCTTCCTCTGGCAGAAATGGAATGAACCACCAGTAACCTTGGGCGAAATGACGGTAAATTTCTAGTGTTTGCCCATACTCTCCCACTTCCCCCAAACAAATTTGGGGACCTGGGAATGCGGGGTTTTCGGGTGGGGAACAAATTATGCGTCGGAAACACGTAATTAAAGAGTTGTGTAGGGGGGGTAAAATTCCCTAGATCTAGGGTAATTTCCTTATATCTAGAGAAAATTGCCTAACCAAAATAAACCTAACCTAACCAAAATTAACCTACCCTAGCAGGGGGCTTGACCCACCGATAACCTAATCTAACCTAAGCTAACCTAACCTAACCAAATCTAACCAAAGCTAACCTAACCTAACCAAATCTAACCTATCTAACCTATTAGATTTGGTTAGGTTAGGTTAGATTAGATTTGGTTAGGTTAGGATAGGTTAGATTTGGTTATCGGTGGGTCAAGCCCCCTGCTAGGGTAGGTTAATTTTGGTTAGGTTAGGTTTATTTTGGTTAGGCAATTTTCTCTAGATATAAGGAAATTACCCTAGATCTAGGGAATTTTACCCCCCCTACACAACTCTTTAATTACGTGTTTCCGACGCATAATTTGTTCCCCACCCGAAAACCCCGCATTCCCACAGGTCCCCAAATTTGTTTGGGGGAAGTGGGAGAGTATGGGCAAACACTAGAAATTTACCGTCATTTCCCCCAAGGTTACTGGTGGTTCATTCCATTTCTGCCAGAGGAAGATATAATTACATGACTCCGTGACATGGATCGTGTGGGCGAATTGACTTTAGAGTGGGCGAATTGACTCTTATATGTGGGCGAATTGACTTACATGTGGACGAAATGTCTTGTGGGCGAAATGACGAAAATTGCCTAACCAAAATAAACCTAACCTAACCAAAATTAACCTACCCTAGCAGGGGACTTGACCCACCGATATGCTAACCTAACCTAACCAAATCTAACCTAAGCTAACCTAACCTAACCAAATCTAACCTAACCAAATCTAATCTAACCTAACCTAACCAAATCTAACCTAAACTACCCAAATCTAACCTACCCTAACCTAACCTAAACAAATCTAACCTAACCTCCTAGCGGGGGGTTGGGGGTTCTCGACACACTAAACACAATATAACCTAACCTCCTAGCTCCTATAGACTCCATAGTGTGGGCGAAATGACTCAATGGTGTGGCGAAATGGCATGTGGGCGAAATGACCGGATACCAACCTAACCATTACTGTCGGCGAGTTTTCCCAATTTTTGCAGGGACAAAAATATCGGTAGACGACAGTACCATGCAGCAGGTACCATGAGGCAAGGATGGGTAATGTCACCGTGGTTATGCAACTTGTTTATGGATGGAGTAATAAGATAAATCAAAGCAAAGGTTGGTGATGTTGGTATAGACTCAAGAGTATTCATTGGCTCGTCAAGTAACACTTAAACCATGATGTACCACTACTTATTATGAGGAAAGACAACAAAAGGAACTAAATTAATAAGGTATTTTAATACTATCATAACCATGAATATGTACAGCCTACAAAGAGAAGATTACGACGATGAAAAAAATTAGAGTTGTTTTGGGCGAAATTGATATTCCAGGTGCTATATTTCCGTGCTCGCTGACAACATAGAGAAGACCTGAGGTGATGGTTGATGTGCAAAGGCTTCTAAACCAGGAAAACAGTCACAGCAGAGTCTCATTAAGAAGTAAGCAAGTGGTAGGGACACATTACGTACCTACCAGTTGCTTACCTGTTGACGAGGCTCTGTTATGACTCTGTTTTCTTGGTTTAGAAGCCTCTGCACATCAGCCATTACCTCAGGTCTTCTCTATAGTGTTGTCAGCGAGAACAGAGCACAGTAATATAGCACCTGGAATATCAATTTCGCGCAAAATAACTCTAAATTCTTCCATCGCCGTAGTTTTCCCTTCGTAGGTCCATCCGCGGCGACCCCGCCTTATCCCCACAATGCACCGATGTAAACAAACCGTGACGTAGTTATGTCTGGGGCCCATTAGCAGGTGTACGGCCCCAACCTTGGGATCGCAGTCAGGTCACCCCTAGCAAGGCGTGACCTGAAGGGTAATTAAGCATATGGCGCGGCCTGACCTTTAGGGGTAATTAGCAGGTGTGCGGCCCCAACCTTGGGACCACTACCTTCTGTTGTATCACACGGTGTCCCCTACATTACAATGTCTTTTTTGCTTGTTATGCATGTTTTATGTTTAATTAATGTGCATTTATGTTATTTTGTGTGCTATTTTCTCTTTCAGAATGCTTTTTCTACAGAATAGGTAGTACAGTGTGGGTAATATAGACGCTGTGTGTTTGTTGTTTGCTATAGTTTATTTTAGCTTGAAAAACATGTCTTTTTTTTCTTCTTTTTTTTCCCAATTGACGGGGTCCTGGAACCAAACCTATATTTTACCATTAGTTATGTGTTTCGTTATAAGAGATTCCGCTTTACGAGTATGCCAGGTGGAACCTAACTGCTCGTATCTTCGTGACCTCCCTGTATCACACTAGCACTGTGTTCCAGGGTAGTGGCTTGTCGCCCACCACAGGCGACGGAGATGAGCACCGAGGCCACACGTACCATAGCGGATGCCCCCATCTTTACCTTTTACTCATAGCAGGAAGGGAACAGGGATGCTGGTTAGAGAGGCCCCATCTTCTTACTCAGAACTGGAAGTATATTCTTGAAACATCTAACAACATACCAATACCTTACAACTTAATAACACAAGTTCTCTGTATTGTGAGAGGTAAAGGACACAAACATAGTTATTTGAAACATTTTTACACTTCAGAAACCTTATGTACATAATCAATGTGAATATTCTTTTAAATTACTATTCTATAACCCTGGTAGAAGAAAATGTCAGGTAGTGGTGAGTTAGTGGTGGTGGTGGTCATCGGTGAAAAAAAGTTTCTCCACCAAAGCTGTGCCAACTGCTGCTACCAGGCCCCACTTGAACCCCCGGAAGCACACCAGCTTAAGACGCTCGGCATGGGTGCCAAATTGTGTTCTGTCATACCGCCACACCTCATTCCTGCACAAGAAAACACACCGGGTAAGGAGGCTGTCATGAACAACAGGAAAGTTTTGAACCACCATAACCTTAATGAGAAGGAATGAGTTAGTGGTGTTCTTACCTATTTGTATTTCTCAGGATTGAGTCTAGCTCGTTTTTTCAATCTTCTGGGCCATTTCTATCATACATATCATTTAATTTGTGGATAATACTGACACACTACTTAATTAATGCATTCCACTGCTCTGTTGTTTTGATGAATGAAAAACTTAAGTTAGTTAAAATAGTAACAGTGGCATAGTTGGTATCTGCCAATGGGGGGACACCTGGGGGGGCACTAGGCAAGCATAGTTCGGGGGCCTTCTGATGCCACATGGAAGGGTATAAGAGCATATTCTAAGATTAGACCAGTAGTGGGTATTAGAGCATTATATAGAATACAGCAGCCATGGCCAGTGGAGAGCTACGTGCCGTCCCGTAGCTATGCCACTGAATAGCATTAAACACAAACCTCATAACACTTCATGACATACAGTCAACTAACTTTAGTGCAGTATAATTACTTTATATGAGCACTCAATATACAGTAAAACCCCCATTACTCAGAATTCCATATGTCGGCATGGCTCTAAAATATTCATTAACCCGTGGACTGCAGGAGCTGTGAATTTTTTAGTGCCCACAGTGCGGCAATGTGAGTGAAACAGTGACCATTACAGAATTGGATGAAAATCACATCAACGTCAAGGTAGTAAAAACCCGCATCCGTCAATATATCTATTTTTAACCCAAACGTATGGGGTTGTGGTGTGTTTGTGGTCAGGAGTTGAAATATCTGGCGCGAATGGCACCAAACCACTTGCGAGAGACTGCTGAGGTGGGGTCAGGGATGCCTGACTCATTGGGATTTTCCCCAAGATTTTGAGGGGATTATTCAAGTATTTCTCCAGTAGTTTATCTCAAGGTAAGCATGTGTACCGTATTTAGGACTGACCCAGGACTGACCCCAAAAAAATCCTAAGATAGACAAAAATATCCCAAGGTAGTTAAGAAAACATTGAAACTGAATCCTAAATACGGTACATATGCTTACCTTGAGATAAACCACTGGAGAAATACTTGAATAATCCCTCCAAAAATCTCAAGATAGACAAAAAATATCCCATGGCCATGGCCTATATCCCAAGAATTTGGGAAAAAAACCCAAGGAGTGGTATCCCTGTGTACAGCATAGTTAGGCAGATGATGATGTGTGGTATCGAGGGCTGCCATAGCGGCCTACATGTGACACAGTTTGTAGACTTCTACGAATGTTGGCGGGGTTTTTGTATGCTATTGAAAATCGTGCTTCCGGAAGGCATGCCGCAGTCACTCAGCAGATCCTTCCGGAAGGCTTGCCTCAGCCCACGGGTTAAAAGAATCTCTGGGAATTCCCAAAAAGTAATTTGACGTAAAATGAATCGGCAAAATTGATCTAATTTAGCAAAACCGCCGACTAACAAGAACCCAACTCTGCATTACGTGCCGTCAAAGCTTTAAAATAATTTTGGTATATTGGCCATTAGGCAGCAATATGCCGACTTAAAGTAATCGTCCAGACCCATTTTTTCTTTGCATAATCATGTTGAATGTTCATTCAAAATACCTAATCCATAAAAATTCCTTCATTTCCATGACTTATTTCCCTAAAAACATGACTTTTGTAAAAAGCGCGGGAAAAACAACAGCCCGGTTCCAGCCGTGGCGCGAAACCCACTGATGACGGCCCGTGAGGCGGACAAACTGCATCACACAGCCCGCCTCTCCTGGGCGCACACAGCTTCTCCACACATTTATCGTGGCCATATAGGTCGGGAACGGGTGATAAGCTCTCTGGAAAGGCACAGCTTTCTTGCTGCACCCGTAAAGGATGCAAGTATATGCCATATCGCAAAAAAAATATATCAGAAACACCCAAAATTCCTCAAGTGCTATATTTATTTCTAATTTTACGTGTATTTGTATTAGCACGGGGTTGGGAGGCCACCTCAGTTGACATCACCGAGCCGTGGTGCGTCGTCTTAAAGTCGTGAGGAGCATTTTGGGAGCTCGGGTTATTTACAGATTTTGATTGCGGACTATTTAAAAACGGGTGACTGGATGCAAAAAGTGACAACATATTGTTGATATACTCAATAGTGGCTATATTTTGACTGCATTAAATCAGGAATGATTAAATGGTCTGGACGACTCCTTTAAGTCGTACAAACATGCCAAATATACCACGTGGAGCTCTACAGCCTACCAAAAAGGCATTATCTACACTTGGATTGCACCCGCCTACTGAATAGAAGCCTGGTAAGTGATCTTACACTTTATTTTGGGAGTTTTGGAGGCGACTCACATTAGTCAGATTTTACTTATGTCGGCAAGGTCTATGCCCCTATTATTCAGACTTCGGGAGGTTTCATTGTATGCGAATTCGATGATACGAGATTCACAATTTCACAGCCTTCTTTGCTGTACGAGGAAATTACATTCGATGATACAAGTTTTTGGTATGGCAATAACTTCCTGTATATTTCCATAACTTTATACCAATATAACCTTTAAATCATTCAATAAAGTATTGCCTTTCTAATGTTATTCAAATGTATGCCTATCCACGTCCAAAAAGGAGAGAAAGTCGCGTAGATGAATACCTAGATATGGATCAATGACATGTTGGTAGTTTGGAAATAAAGTCTATTGAATAATCGGAGGTACTAATGCATCTACGAGCAAAGAAAACTGGCACCTCTACACCCCCTCACCTTATGCCGCACACTGCCTCTGATCACGGGCCACTGTCTGTGTCAAGGGGACGGAGGGCATTGAGACTACTTCCTCTTCCTCTTCCTACTGTACTGTCCTTCAATGCACTGTGTATCTGAACGAACTGAATGGTATATTTCTCAATGTCTAATATGTGTGTTGTTGTAACTACCTGTTTGTTTTTTGTTATTTTGAGCCCACAGAACCTTAAAGTTTCTCCTCCTAAGCAGGGGTGTGGAATCTGAGTCTGAGTCAGAAAAAATATCTCCGACTCCGACTCCTTTATGAGATCAATTCTCGTGTAAAGTACTTGGATGTACTGCTAGGCCAGTGTTGCCACTTCGTAGGAAATTCCCACAAATTTGTGGGAGCTCTTGCAGGAGGACATTTCAAGCAAGCAATTCGTGGGAAATCTTTGTGGAAATATTGATTTAACGTGGATTTTTTTGTGTAAGAATGTTATATTTCGTGTTATTTCGCATGAATTAATCTGTAGAGCATTGAGATAAATTATTAAATGATGTTGTAGAAAAAGTACCCAACGACACGTGATACGTCCTGTAGCGGACGAGTCTCATTCCTGGAGTAACTACCCGTACGCGTCTCCACTCTCAACACTGGGCTAGGCTACTCAGTAGTTGACAAGGAACGCTCATCAGAGATAGACCACAACACAGTCACAGACTCTGCCAGTATTTTATCACTTTATATAGGTAAGATCATTAAATATTATGTGATTATAGCAGTTACCTGATGAAAATGATATGATGTAAACAATTGAACCTTACGGCCGGACTGTAATGTCCCGTTTTTTTATAATTCTTTGATGAATGTCCTGCTATTACAAAATTATATATATACGGTACCTATATAGGGGTCCGTACCGTGGTTCCCCAGTACCTATGTTCCCCGGCACCTATCAATCAATCATTGGGGGCATACGCCGGGGGGCGCGTCGCCTCGCCAACCCTACGACGCCACTCCCGGGGGTCACCACGCGCGAGTCTCCATGCAGGCTCCTTTCCCATACCAAGCAGCTCTCGACAAGAAACATCAACTTGCCCCAGCCACGAGCCTTGTGGGCATCCCCTTGGCCTCCTCCAAGCCGGATTGTCTCTTACAGATACAACCCGATGGGAAGGATCGGTTTCAGGGTAGCGTGCCACATGACCATATAGCCGAAGTTGGCATTGACGGACTATGCAGGTAATAAGCCTCGATTCAGTCTCACGGTGCAATCGCTGATTTGACACGTAATCACTCCAGCGATACCCCATGATTCTGCGAAGGCACTTATTACCAAAGGCATTGATTCGTCTCTTCAAGTCACTATTTAGTGTCCATGTCTCACAACCATATAGTAAGACAGGGATCACAAGCGACTTGAAGATCCGGATCTTTGTCCTCCTGCACAGGTACCGACAACGCCAAATACTCCCGCTGAGCGAGTCCATAGCACCGTGGGCTATGCCAATCCGCCGTAAGACTTCTTGACGTGACCCGCCGTCATTATGGACTGCGCTACCAAGGTATGTAAAACTTTCCAAGATCTCAATGTCCTCGCCGCACGCATGAACAGACTGTACTGTTTCATCTAGTAAGTCTCCAAACACCTGGACCTTGGTCTAAAGCCAGGAGACCTCAAGTCCCATAGGCTTTGCCTCCTCGTGCAGCGCCTCGAGAGCCATCACCAGGACCTCCAGCGACTCGGCAAAGATTATTGCATCATCGGCAAAAACAAGATCAGTGATCTTGGCGTTGCCGACAGACACTTTGATCACACTTTGATCTACAACCTTGTCCAGGCACCTATGAGGTACCTATATTCCCCGGTGCTGATGTTTCCCGTTATCTCTGTTAATTTTATCAACCCTTTTGAACCCTCTGAACCCAAAGTTTTTTAACCCTTTGAACCTATTTTTTTTAACACTTTGAACCTAAATGTTTTGAACCCTTTGAACCTAAATTTCATGAACCCTTTGAATCTACAAATTTTATGAACCCTTTTAACTTAAATTTTTTAACCCTTTGAACCTAAGTTTTTTTTAACTCTTTGAACCTAAATTTTTAAAACCCTTTGAACCTAAATTGTTTGAAACCTTTAAACCCAAATTTTTGAACCATTTGAACCTATTTTTTTTTACCCTCTGAATCTAATTTTTTTTAACCCCTTGAACCATATTTTTTTAACTCTGTGAACCTAAATTCCTTTAACCCTTTGAACCCGTTAAACCTAACCTAACCTAAATATTGGCACCTTATACGTACCGGGGAATATCGGTACCTCATAGGAGGCGGGGAACATCGGTACCGGGGAACAAAGGTACCTCATAGGAGGCGGGGAACATCGGTACCGGGGAACAAAGGTACCTCATAGGAGGCGGGGAACATCGGTACCGGGGAATATCGGTACCTCATAGGAGGCGGGGAACATCGGTACCGGGGAACAAAGGTACCTCATAGGAGGCGGGGAACATCGGTACCGGGGAACAAAGGTACCTCATAGGAGGCGGGGAACATCGTACCGGGAACAAAGGTACCTCATAGGAGGCGGGAACATCGTACCGGGAACAAAGGTACCTCATAGGAGGCGGGGAACATCGGTACCGGGGAACAAAGGTACCTCATAGGAGGCGGGGGAACATCGGTACC
The DNA here is from genome assembly GCA_016584305.1 of Chionoecetes opilio. Lineage (NCBI taxonomy): Eukaryota > Metazoa > Arthropoda > Malacostraca > Decapoda > Majidae > Chionoecetes > Chionoecetes opilio. The sequence continues at coordinate 340,170 of JACEEZ010018782.1, forward strand.
GGGGAACAAAGGTACCTCATAGGAGGCGGGGAACATCGGTACCGGGGAACAAAGGTACCTCATAGGAGGCGGGGAACATCGGTACCGGGGAACAAAGGTACCTCATAGGAGGCGGGGAACATCGGTACCGGGGAACAAAGGTACCTCATAGGAGGCGGGGAACATCGGTACCGGGGAACAAAGGTACCTCATAGGAGGCGGGGAACATCGGTACCGGGGAACAAAGGTACCTCATAGGAGGCGGGGAACATCGGTACCGGGGAACAAAGGTACCTCATAGGAGGCGGGGAACATCGGTACCGGGGAACAAAGGTACCTCATAGGAGGCGGGGAACATCGGTACCGGGGAACAAAGGTACCTCATAGGAGGCGGGGAACATCGGTACCGGGGAACAAAGGTACCTCATAGGAGGCGGGGAACAAAGGTACCTCATAGGAGGCGGGGAACATCGGTACCGGGGAACAAAGGTACCTTTTAGGAGGCGGGGAACAAAGGTACTCTTAGGAGGCGGGAAACAAAGGTATACCTCCTAGGAGGCGGGGAATATCGGTACCGGGGAACATCGGGATGACCCCCTATATAGTGCTCGCCAAAAATCTTTACCGGTTGACATCCTTAGGCACTACGCACGCAACTGCCTTAAACATCAATTAAAAACAACAGAATGATAAGTTATAAGAATTCACAGATCAGTTCTACTAATTTACTATATTATATGCACTATTAATATGGATGAACTTGAAAATATGTAATGCAGTAAGTCTACCACTGTACTGCAGAAGAGAGGGAGGGGGAGGGGGGTCTGGAGTCGGAGTCAGAGTCGCAACCTTAAAATTTCGGAGTCGGAGTCCAAATTTCCTGGCGGCACTACTGTGAGTGGGAGAGGGAGGGGTATTATTTTACATTAGGACCGAAATTCCCTACACCATTGGGAGTGTGGTTTCTGTTTACCTTATTGGATTCTAAGAAACATTCTCTCTCTGAGCTTCCGTCACAAATCATTGCTTTTGGAGATATGACATGTTGTTTATAGGGAGGCGAGAGACGAGTGTTTACGAGTGCCTTCCTCTTCTTCCTCTTGTAACCTGCATCGCCTCTGTTCTTCCCTTGCCGCTGACACTTTTTAATGAGGATTTGGCTTTAGTTTGGAGGTTAAAGCGTGGGTCTAGGTTAGGTTAGGTTAGGTTCGTGAGACAAAGGTGGGGTTGGGTTAATTTAATTTTCATATTTCTTATACACTCCTTCCTACTAGAAACATCTTATATCTCAGAAAGTAGTGATTTGCGACGGAAGCTCATAGAGTGAATGTTTCTTAGAATCCATTAAGGTGAACAGAAACCATACTCCCAATTGTGTAGGGCATTTCGGTCCTATTGTAAAAATTTACCAAAATTTGGACTGGGGTGGCAAAGATTGGACACAGATCTAGTGTGGGATGGCCAATGAGATTTCAGGGGTGGCCGTGGCCACCACCTAGATCTCTGCCACTCATTCCTCTCACTCTCTCTTCCACTCCCTCCCTTTCTCTCTACTTAACTTACGCTGCAGAAATATGAAGAAGAGCAACAGAATAAAGCGTTGTTTGGCCAAAAATCACCCCCTTCCTCCTTCCAGGTGCCCTACACACACACATCTTTCTTCCTCCTCCCAGCTGCCTGCCTTGCGCACACACACCCTACCTGATCGCTGTCGCGGACTCGACTGTCGCTCGTCTCGGTTTACTCAAGGAACTCAACTCTGCTCAACACTGCTTCGAAACACTAAACCTTTCCCTTATTTCCTTCCCACGCCCTTACTTGTTGACCCTCGACCAATAATTCTTGACCTGTAACGATATAAAAGTCTTAAATGTTAGTAAATGGGAATTAGTAATAGTGTTGATATAGAACATGTCAGGGCTGTAGAAGAGGAGAATAAGAAGAGAGAGAATACGGCTAACAGTAGTAGATAGAGAGAGAGGCAACAATGTTTGCTGACGCAAGTTGTCCTTAGCAGCCCGCGAGGGGAGAAGAGTGCTGCCCCAGCAGAATTGCCAGGGCCGGGGATCAACTCACGCCGTCACCTTACACCCTTCACTTCATAACTATCAGACTGATGTCGCCTTTGACCTGTAACGACCACCACACACCTGGCCTCTCCTTGAACACAGAGGACAGGGCGAGAATCTTTCTGGCTTTGTGTGTGGGCAGATGTGCCTCGCAGGTCGCGGTGACCTCTTATACGAGACTAGTGTATTTGTCCAAGTGCAGCGAGCGAGTTAAGCGTGTATTCCTCACAGGTCTCTACACGCGCTCGAGTATGTGGCTGAGTCCCACTCTGCGCGCCCACCAACACACACCACGCCCTTGATGCCCCAACATCCGCTGTTCCGCTTTGTCCCCCCGGGGCAGGTGCCACTCAACTCTACGTTGCCCCGAAGTCCTGCCAGAGCACCTGTCCCGGTGGCTTTGCCCCTGTGTTTCCCCTGAGCCCCTGAGATGACGGGGCCACAGCGGGGCTAGGAGGAGCGCTCCGCTTTCCCCCACGGGGCGGGAAGTGCAACTATACGAGGCCAAGACGTCCCTACAACACAACCCGCCCCTGTGGCCTTTCTCCTGGGCCCACAGGGATTCCCGGGGCCGCCGCGGGGCGACAAAGGAACACTCCGCTTTGCCCCAGGGGCAGGAAGTGCAACTCTACGAGGCCATGATGTCCCTGCAACACAACCCGCCCCTGTGGCTTTTCTCCTGGGCCCCAGGGACCACGAGGCCACGGCGGGCAGCCAAGGAGCGCTCCGCTTTGCCCCAGCGGGGCAGGTACGTGCAACTCTACGGTACCACGACGTCCTACAACACTACCTGTCCCTGTGGCTTCTCTCCAGGGCCTGGGCATTGGGGCGAGACACTAGCGGTGGGCTAGGGGCGGAGGTGAAACTCTACGCTGCTACGACGCCCTACTAGACACGCTGCTACGACGCCCTGCTAGAAACCTGCACCTGAGGCTTCCCCTGGGTTACCCCTGGGACCCCGGGGCATAGTGAGACACACGCAGCAGGGTTTGAGGACCCCTTAAGTACCACGTACAGGCCCACTAGGAGGCTACGCAGCAGATGGTGATGTATTAATAATACGTACAGTGCATGACAGGGGCGGGCGATTAAAGGATGCCCCCGGGGTAACTGTAAGCAAGTCAGGAACCTCGGTGGGGACAGGGAGGGTCGCCCCCCCGGCAATGCCGGGGCGTTTACCAGCCTGGGGATGCAAACTCCCCGTATCTCCGACGCCACGGGCACTGCCCCGTTTACATTCAGTACCTGGAGATATGCCCAACCTGGCACCCTTCAGGTAGGGGTGCCAGGGTTAATTGTCATGCCACGTCAGCGACCGATTGGATAGAACCGTAGCGGGTTGGGGGGCCGCTAAACAGGAGCTTCAACCCCCGTTGAGCCCCAGCACAACTCCCCCCAGAGTGCATCGGGGCTTAACAGAACATAAGAAACGTAAAAAAATAAGGAACCTGCAAGAGGCCGTGAGACCTACACGAGGTAGTTCCTGTTACTTAACACTACCTACATCCACCTCTCTTCCCAAACCATGAATTTATCCAGACCCCTTTTAAAGAACCCTATTGACTCCGCATTGACCACCTGACCACTGAGTCCATGCCAATCATTCACCACCCTATTTGTGAGCCAGTTTCTCCCTATTTCCTTTTCAAATCTACGCTTTTCCAGCTTGAATCCGTTACTTCTTGTTCTACCCTGCTTACTAGCCGTAAGAACTTTTCCTACATCGCCTTTATTGTATCCCTTTAACCACTTAAAAACCTCTATTATATATATGATATAATTTTGTAGTATCATTTTTAAGCTTATATTAATCGGGTTCGTTAGTGCTTCGAACTCATTAACACCGTCGCAGAGGATTGTGGGTAGGATTTTTTTTTGGCTACATAGTTTGTGGGTTGTTAAAGGAGTGGATTGCTTTGTTAACAGTGGCGTTGCTAGGTATCTATCAATGGGGAGGGGCGGGGGGGTGCACTAGGCAAGCGGAGCTCAGGGGCCACGCTGATGCCACCCACATAGGGTATATTCTAAGATCAGATCAGTGGTGGGTATTAGAGTATTATACATAATAAGGCAGCCATGGCCAGTCATGGCACAGGATTCTCAAGGGGGGGGGGGGGGGCACGTTCCCCCCATTGCTACGCCACTGATGATGTCCCCGAGTGCCTCTTCTACTTCCTTACTCAGTTATTTCCTTCATGCAAACCAAAGATTCCATTACTTTCTTTCCTTGTAGGGCTCTCTATCTCTCTTATCTTCCCCTTCCATGTTCCACACTTGCACAGGAGCTAGATATAGGAGCTAGGAGATAGATAGAATACAGCTAAGACATGAGTTCATTCACCTTTTCCAATATCTGTTCATTCATCATCATTTTACATTCCTTCTGGCTCTTAACTCTCATTCTATATTGATCAGCAAACTCGATTACTTCACTCCTACTTTTCTCAAATACCATAACTTTACTTCAGTCCTCATTAACTGTAAGGCTTTTAATTGCACATACAGTACTGAAGTCTTGAACTATTTCTAATTAAATACTCTCCACTGGTTAGAATCATGACATCTTAACATTTTCAAGGAAGGAAGGTATTGTATTCATGCAATAGTGACCTGAGCCAGGGGTCCCGCAGGCCATGGGAGGCAAGGGCACGCTGCACCTGCACCAGCTCCGGCGACGTCTCCACCTTGTAGATGCGCCAATCAGGCACCTTGATGCCACCACCCATCTGTGGCACAGGGAAAACCATTACTTTGCTGCATCACACACAGTAATATAACAAATACAACACTAGCAATGTGGGTAGTGATACTCAGAGCTGGGCAGTATTTAAATACATTTGTATTTAATTAAATGCGTATTTAAATAAATTTGTGTATTTAGAACTGTATTTATAAATACATTGGTTTTCACATATTTAAATACAGTATTTAAATACTTTAATGAGTATTTAAATACATTGTATTTAAATACTCATATAAAAATGTAAATACTTTTTTATCAGTTAATTTGGTCATAAACCCGCCCAACTATCTGGCAACCTGATGTTACAGTGACCCAAGGTTTCCACTTTCAAGGAAAATTCCTTATTTTAAGGAAATTTAGCCCTGAGAAAGAAATTTCTAAGGAAACGCAAAATCTATAGTCCGGCGGATAAACGCCAAATATGTGCTTGATCTCTTTTTGGAGTATAAAGTTTATTTTAATGTTGATTATTGATGGGCATATATATTCAGAAACTGCCGGATGACATCTTGTCATACTTGAGCAATTTGTGCTAGGAGGCGAAATCCATGATGGTCACCATCGAATCTGGGAAAATCTATTTTCCTCATATCTTCGTAACTATATGAGATAGAAACACGAATGAGCGGTCTTTTTATATGCTTTCAGGCATCAAGATTACAATGCAGCCATTATTATATCAATAAAACGCACAAAAAAAAGATGGCCGCCATAAATGTGTTTCTCATTGCAGAAAATTGACTTTCTCAACAGCCACATGCTACATGGCATGTAAAAGCTGGTTCAAGTATTGTAGTATAATTGTGTACATATTCGCGATGTGCTGCTGATGTGTGAGGGGTGTTGGTGTGCTCGTGTGCGGGGATTTCCCCAGACGTGTTTGTGCGCTGTGCGGCGGCCGCCTGCGGGCGGGGTGAAGGCAGTGTGCTAGGGAGCTTGGGAAGGTACAGAGGTGTGTGTGTGAGCTGTGTGTCAGTCAATACAGCAGCCGATTGTCTCAAGTATATAATCTTGATAACTGATGTTTAGTATATATACATTCAGAAACTGACAGGCGACATCTTGTCACAATTGAGCAACTTTTGCTGGGAGCATAAATTCAAGATGACCGCCACCGATTCTGGGGATATATAATTCACCTCGTATCTTCGTTACTAGATGAGCTAGAAACGTGAATAAAAGGTCATTTTATATGTTTTCAGGCATAACGAATCCAATGACGCTATGATTTTTAGAATAAAACATAAAACAATCAAGATAGCCACCATACAAATACATGTGTAGTTAAGTTTATAATGAAATGCTTTGTTTGTTTCTAGGTATTTGCAATGGTACTTGTGCGGTGCGGTGGTACTTTGTAAGTCATGGCCAGTGAGTGCTTCTTCAAATGGAGGTTTGCGTGTGATGACAAGCCAGAAAAACTGATCGAGTCTGGACTGAGAAGAATTGAAACCATCATCAAGTGCAGCAAAATATATCTTGACGGTAAACATCAAGTACTTGAGGACTCTGTGCGAGAGGATCGTGACTTTACTGTGAAATGCCATAAGAGCTGTGTAAGTACATATACATCCAACAATCAGATACAGAGACATCTCAAAGGACTCGTTGTGGAGGAAGTACTGAGGAGTATCATAGAGCAAACTCCAATTACACGCAAGCATGATCTGATGAGCATATTGGAAGAACTTGCCAGCAGAAGTAAAACCACTAAACTATGGGTTGACATACTCATAAAGCCAGTATTCATCATGATGATGTTTATCAGACCAGAGAGGGAAAGAGACTGGCCACTTCACCTTGAAGCCTTTACCCTGATGATGCCCTACTTCTACGCGGCTAGCCATGTGCACTACGCACGATATGGCCTCTTCTATCTCAGATCGATGGAAGCTCTCCCCACCAAGGTCCTGGATCTGTTCATGAAAGGAGAGCATGTGCTGAGACATATTCCTGGGATCTGGAATGGGATCTGGAGTGACATGTACATAGAGACTACTTTCATGAGGTACGGCCATGGGAAAGGAGGCATCATCGGCATCGCTTTGAAGCCTGAAACACTCAAAACATGGGCCTTAAGTCTTCACCTCTGCAGCAAATTGGAGTCCAACCTCAGCGAAATGGTCGATGGTGATAGAGGTAATGTGCAGATCATTCACAAAGAAGAAGCTCAAGCTAAGATCTCCAGTGACAGAAAGGACAGAGACGGCATCCGACACATGCTCGAGTTGAACATCAATCCTCTGGATCTAGTGAGTTTTCCTGAAGGCATAGTGAATATTGTCAGTGGCAGGGTAGGTCCTGCTACAGTCAACGTGCAAGATTCCCTTGAAGTTGGAAGAGAACAGATGGCTGAATTCGAAACGACTTGGCCGGAGCATTTCCATGATACCATCAACAAAAAGATCATGACCATGGCAGTGACGAGGAAAAGTGTAAAAGTTGGTGAAACAAGTGTTTGACACCAGCCTCATCTACTCAAGAGTAGTAGGTCTTCAGGCCAGTTCCCGTCAAGTGGACATCAAGGAGGTTCTCGCACATGAGCTGGCACCAATCCCAACATCAATGTTCACAGATGCAGGAGAGATGAGATGCTCAACAGGAAAATCCGTGTTGAAGACTCAACTGAAAGTTGAGGTCTCATCCAGAAATGCACCAAACACAGACATCACAATCATCGATGGTTCTGCTCTCCTCTGTGTGATACACTGGCCTGTGGGTGGTACAGTAAAAACGTATGTGTCAAACTTCAGACAACATATTGAGAGGAAGCTGCAAAAAGGAGATGTGTACTTGGTGTTTGATCGGTACTATGAGTACAGCACAAAAGGTGTCACAAGATGTGCGAGGAACACTGAAGTCAGTAGAGTTCACCAGCTCAAGGTTACAACGGAGCTGCCATAACAGAAAGTAATCCTGACTGTCACTGAAAACAGGAAGCAGCTCATTGACATAATCTGCACTGAAATCAAAGGAGACGTTTCGTTCCATCGAAACCACACACAGAATCACAAGCTGATCATCACATCCCAAGACAAAACTCCGATTGAGATCAGCAATGGAGGACTTATCATCAACAGAGGGGATATGAACACTATACATGCAGAGGCAGATATCATCATCGTTCAACAAATGCTCATGGCTGCAAAGGAGAAACCCACAAGCATCACCGTCTAATCAGATGACACAGACGTGTTTGTACTGCTTCTACATTACTATCTGGAAGATGGTCTTAAGTTCATGGTGAGTATGGAATCTCCAATCAAAGATCGAGCAATAGTCGATATCGGCAAGACCGTTGAGAAGCACATAGATATCATACCAGAAATCCTAGCTGCTCATTCACGTTTTGGTTGCGACACAGTTGCTTGCTGTTTCGGCATTGGAAAAAGCACTGTTCTGAAAGTTGTAAGAAGTGGACTTCTTCTGTCACTTCTGGGACAAATTGATGCTTCGCTGGCCTCGGTGATACAGCAGGCAACGAAATTAATGACTGCTTGCTATGGACAGAACAACAGTGACACGATGTCAAATGCACGACTCAGTGCTTGGGCAGCAAAAACAGGCAAAGGGTATACATCAACACCAAAATTATGCTCTCTACCACCGACCAGCGAGGCCTTCGAGGAAAACGTGAAACGTGCGCATCATCAAGCATCCATATGGCGCGCCGTGAAAGACGCGGATCCACCAGAACTGGACGCTGAAAAATATGGATGGAAGAAAGATGAAACCAACAGATCACTTGTACCTACGACAGTCCCGGGTACAGTCAGCCTTGCACCAGATGCTGTCTTGCGACTGATCAGGTGTGGATGCGAGTGACACAGCTTGTCGTTCATCTAGATGTGGTTGCCGGAGTGCCAATCTGTCGTGCACAATGTTCTGTGCCTGTCACGATGGAATTTGCTGCAACACAAATGCTTTGTGACTTGTGACAGTGACTATCAGTCGAAAAATCAAAATCCATATCTTACGTTTAACAAAATACATAAATGTTTTCAGTGATTAAACCAACAAGTTGTGTCTCATGTGATCTAACCAGAAATTAACTCGTGCGTCGTTGCAATAAATGCAAAATAATATACAAATCAGCGTTTATTTTATGAATAATACCACACAGACCTTGCCAATCCGTGCTAGTGCATGTCATTAATCAGATCTAGTAATGGCTGTTGAGAAAGTCAATTTTCTGTTGTGAAAAACCCATTTATGGTGGTCATCTTGTTTTTTGTGTGTTTTATTGATATAATAATGGCAGCATTGTAATCTTGATGCCTGAAAACATATAAAAAGACCGCTCATTCGTGTTTCTATCTCATATAGTTACGAAGATATGAGGAAAATAGATTTTCCCAGTTTCGATGGTGACCATCTTGAATTTCGCCTCCTAGCACAAATTGCTCAAGTATGACAAGATGTCATCCGGCAGTTTCTGAATATATATGCCCTTACCATCAATAATCAACATTAAAAAAAACTTAATCTCCAAAAAGAGGTCCCATGGTACTTCTGCTAGACTACTAATATAAGGATATTCTAAGGAAATCCAGTTTTTTCGGACATTTAAAATATATTTATAAATGTATTTAAATACAATTGATGTATTTAGTACATATTTAGTATTCAAATACATTCGTAATATGTATTTAGTATTTGGTATTTAGATACATTTCTCCCATGTATTTAGTATTAAGTATTTAAATACATTCAATGTATTTAGTGCCCAGCTCTGGTGATACTTCTAATGTGAGAAGATCCCAACGGCAACATACATCAGTTATGTGAGCCTGGATGGACACTCATTCTGAGGGCAGAGTGCTGGAGTGTGTGTGAGGGAGGGGGGGGGGGGGGGATGTAAGAGTGGGAGGACTGGAAGGTGAGAATGATTGGCGCATGGTTCCAAGAAACATGCATCAGTGTAGACTAGTGATTTACTGATTAATAAAGAATGGTTTTAATTGGTCACAGCGTTGTTTTCTCCTGCACAGAAACTATACCCACCTGATTGTTCTGCAACTAGACTCTTTCTGTATAATTTCCTAACCTAAACCTAAACTAGCCTAAATCTAAGCTAAAACAAACCCTACTTATATAACCTTATAAGCCATTGTATAGGGTAGGGTTCCCTCTTAAAAAAATATCAGAATATCAAAATGCACATCAAAACCTATCATAATAAAATAGGCTCGTCCAAAAAATAAGCAGTTTAGGTTCCTTGCACTGACGTCACGATCTAGCGGCTTCAAGCCAAATGCCGCCCGTTGGCGCTCTGATTTTCTAGGTGGTGGACCAAGAGCTGGTCGGCTAGGCTGAATATGTCAACAAATATGGTAATTTTCCCCTACCAAATATATGTTTATCAGTATAAATGATATACTGTTATCTTCGTAAATGTTTGTTCTATAATATTATCAAATAAAAAAAAGTAAAACACACTAAATAAATGCCATTATGAGACTGAAGAAATATGCATGAACTTAGTATTCACTTAAACTCGTCACCATTTAAAATTTTGCGAGACAACTTTTAACATGGAACATATCAATAGAAGCAAAATTTTATTAGCTTTCCATTGTTATGTTTCGTTTTCTGATTAATGAATTAGCACCATGCATAAATTAGCGTTAACTAAATAAATAACATCAATCGGGTAATTCTCCCGATTGATGATGTTATTTATTTACATATATATTTATACTGATTAACATATATTTGGTAGGGGAAAATTACCATATTTGTTGACATCTTCAGCCTAGCCGACCAGCTGTGACGTCAGTGCAAGGAACCTATTGTAATATCAAGATCAAGAACTGGAACTGTCATAGAGAATAGGAACGAATGAGAAAAATTGGAACACTCGTCGACGGCTAATAGAATTTTAGAGACGAGAGTTCCAGGTACCACAGCAAAAGTGAGTCACTTCACCTCAGTTTTAAAGTGGGTGCCATTAGTGGGGTAAATTGGTACTTTCAACCAGTAATTGAGTACGAGGTCAAAAGTGCTCTTTTCCCATGTATTTTGATGTTCTAAGAATGATAGTCACATTAAAAATTGTCGGAAATGCTTAATTTTGCAGTTATCCCCCTCCTCCATAACAAACCTGGGGATCTGTCGAGAACATTTTTGAGGGGAAAGTGGAAACTACACCTTTTCACTCTCAAATTAAAAAAGCTGAACTTCAAATTAAAACAAGTGAATCTCAAATTAAAACAACTGAAGTTTAAATTAAAACAATTAAAACAACTTAAGTTTAAATTAAAACAATTAAAACAACTGAAGTTTAAATTAAAACAATTAAAACAACTGAAGTTTAAATTAAAACAATTAAAACAACTGAAGTTTAAATTAAAACAATTAAAACAACTGAAGTTTAAATTAAAACAACCGAACTTCAATTTAAAATAATTGAATTTAAAAAAAAAATAATAATAATAATTTATTATATTTTGAAATTCATTTGTTATATTTTGAAGTTCTGTTGTTCTAATTTGAGAGTGAAAAGGTGTATTATGAAAACCCCTAGAACAGTAACATATTTCTTCCAGCAAACTTTTTCTTATCTTTACCAGAGTGCTGCCAGCAAAGGGAAGAGAGGGAAAAAATTATCTATGATAAGATATACCATTCTTTTAAATATATTTACACAGCATACTACATAGATAAAGCAACACAGGATGAAGTTAACGTATAACTATTCGGTGTATGTTAGTACACATACTGTAGTTATAGAGAAGAAAACACAAGTTACATTCTTGGCACTCAAATTTTTTTTTGCTTAAAAATGTTTGACACTCAAATTTTTTGGCACTCAAAAATGTTTAGCACTCAAAAACATTTCCATTTTTTGGCACAATTTTTTTTAGCACTCAAAAATGTTTGGCACTCAAAATGTTTTGGCACTCAACATTTTTGGCACTCAATTTTTTTTGGCACCCAAATTTTTTTGGCATCCAAATTTTGTTTGGCACTCAATTTTTTTTGGCACTCACATTTTGAGTATCAAAAATGTTGGTAAATTTCTAGTGTTTGCTCATACTCTCACTTCCCCCAAACAAGTTTGGGGACCTGTGGGAATGCGGGTTTTCGGGTGGGGAACAAATTATGCGTCGGAAACACGTAATTTAAGAGTTGTGTTGGGGGGTAAAATTCCCTAGATCTAGGGTAATTTCCTTATATCTAGAGAAATTTGCCTAACCAAAATTAACCTAACCTAGCAGGGGGCTTGACCCACCGATAACCTAGCCTAACCAAATATAACCTACCCTAACCAAATCTAACCTAACCTCCTGGCGGGGGGGTTGGGGGGGTTCTCGACACTTCGGTCATCATTCTGGGAGGATCGGCAGGTTCACACGTTTCTGGACTCAGAAGAAATCCAATGAATATTCCCTAGATCTAGGGAATTTTTTCAACACCCTTAACTCAAAAACTATGTGGTTACGACGCATATTTTGTACCCCAGCCAAATATCCCGCATTCCCCCAGGTCCCCAAGCTTGTTTTGTGGGAGAGGGGGAGTATGGGCAAACACTAGAATAATACCAAAATGTTGAGTGCTAAAAAATTTTGAGTGGCAAAAAATTTTGAGTATCAAAATTTTGTTAACAGCTTGCCAAGAGGTTTGAAGGTTAGTAGAAGACATGTAGGACAAAATATTAGTCCTTCATAAGGTAGTAAGCAAGACACCGACCGAGTAAGCGTAGTTATAAAACTAATCTTTACCATGGTTGAAACTGCACATTTACCCAAATTTCCAATGGCCATTTGTTTGAATGTCCCCTGGAGATTTACGAGGGTATAATGTCAGATTTGGTTAGGTTTTTGAGGGGATCATGAACCTGTTAATTTACCAGTACTATTATTATGATTTAGGTCATCCATGAACCTGACAATTCTAACCTGTCTCATCGTGTAGATCTCCTCATTCTGAGTCTTTTGAACCCCATTTTTTCATGGCGCAATCGAATAATAATGACATTTACTACCGAAAATAGTAATTTCAGCCAGAAAAGGTTAAGTTAGGTTAAATCAGATTAGGTTAGGTTAGAGGTGGGGTTTGGTTTAGTAACAGATGATATATAAAAAAAATTCAAAACTACGGCAGTGTAAAGCAGAACGAGATTTGCGGGGCAGGTCGGGAGGGGCACCCCCCACACCTAAAAGAAAAAAATTGACTTTCGACAAAAACGAATGAAAGCCAGATTCACCGAAACTCAGTTGGCTGTGAGCACTGACAGCAGACCTTTTTCTGTCTCCTCTTACTGTCTCTATTCTAATTTAAAACCCCAAAGTGGCTGTTGCGTATAGGCGCAATGACATCACTTGCTCTCGTGCCCATGCCCTTGAATCTTTTTTGAATTTTTACCATCTGGCTTCGATTTCAATGTCACTCTTTACTAAATTATCTGTTGGCTGTATATCTCTCACCTAACTCCTCTGACTATGTAAAAATTCTTCGATAGTTAAAAATCAAAAGTGGAGCACATCTCATTCTTTTTCCTTTAGCTAAAATTTCCATTCTTGGGTACTTCAATGTTCACCACAGCTTTGGCTATCATCTTCTTTCACTGACCCAACCTGGTGAACAAGCCTACAACTTTTCTATCCTCCAAGACCTAGAGCAGGGGGTGCAGCACCCTACCCGTATTCCTGACCCCCTTTGGGGAGACACGCCCAAAAATTCTTGATCTTTTCCTAACTAAAACCCTTTGCTACTCTGTGAAACTATTCTCTCCTTTGGGGGTTCCCCCCGATCACAATTTATTTCTGTAACCTGTCCTATCGCTCCGGTACCGTCTCGGGACCCCCCTAAGCGGAGGTGTTCTGGCACTTCAACTCAGCTAAGTGGGAAGACCTAAGGCAGTACTACTCTGATTTTCCATGGAATGATTACTGCTTCCATGTCAAAGGCCCATCTCTTTGTGCAGAGCGCATAACTGAGGTCATAGTCTCTGGCATGGAGGCGTACATTCCCCCATACTTTCTCTAATCCTAAAGCGTCAACCTTGGTTTAACTCTGCTTGTTTTCATGCTGTCCGAGATTTGAGAGGTGGCTCACAAACGGTACCGTTTAAACATCATCTCTGAAACTCATGCCCTTATATTTATGCCCGTAATCATGCCAAATATTTTCTTCAACTTTCCAAAAAACTTTATTCATAGAAAAAAGTCAAAATCTTTCTGAATCAAATTTCCCCTCGTGACTTCTGGCATCTAGCTAATAACAACTCTTAACAATTTTTCTTCTTCCTCTTTCCCTCCATGCTTCACCCAGATGGCTAACAGCTGTCTCATCTACTTTAAAGCTGAACTCTTCGCTCAAAACATTGCTAAAAATTCCACTCTGGCTGATGAAGGGCTTGTTCCTCCTTTCCCTCCCCCCTCTGACTGCCTGTCATTAAGATCCTCAGAATGATGTTTTCTTTGCCCTTTCTGGGCCCAGATCCTCGGAAGGCTTTCGGTCCTGACGGAGTTTCCTCCTATGTTCTAAAAAAAAACCGTGCTTCTGTGCTTGCACCTTGCCTGGTCAAACTTTTCCGTCTTTTTATCTACTTCCACCTTTCCTTCTTGCTGGAAGTTTGCTCAATCCAACCTGTTCTAAGAAGGGTGACCGTTCTAATCTTCAAACTAGTTTCCCATAGCTTGGGCTTCCTGCCTTTTTTAAAGTTTTTGAATCTATACTTAATAAGAAGATTCTTAAGCATCTATCTGATCACAATCTTTTATCTGATCGTCAGTACGGTTTACGTAAAGGGCGATCTATGGCGATCTTCTAGTTTCTAACTGAAACTTGGTCATCCTCCTTTAGGGGTTTCCCGGTGAAACTTTTGCTGTTGCCCTGACATATCAAAAGCTTTTGATAGAGTCTGGCACAAATCTTTAATTTCCAAAAATACCCCCATTCGGTTCTATTCCTTCCCTCTGTACCTTTATTTTAAGTTTCCTTTCAAACAGTTTTATTTCAGTACTGTAGACGGAAATGTTCTTCTCCTAAATCTATCAATAGTGGTGTTCCCCCGGGTTCTGTCCTATCACCCACTTCTTTTATTATTAATTAATGATCTTTTAAGTCTAAATCAAAGCCCTATCCACTCCTACGCTGATGATTTCCACCCTGCATTTTTCAACGTCGTTTATTTGACGTCCAACTCAACAGGAACTAAGTGATTCACGGAGAGATGCCACCGAGCGCCTAAATTCTGATCTTTCTATAATTCTGATTGGGGTAAAGCAAACCTTGTTTTGTCAATGCCCCAAAAACCAATTTCTTCACCTATCTACTCGACAAAAAACCCACCAGATAACTATCCCCTCTTCTTCAATGACACTCAACTGTCTCCTTCTTCTACAATGAACATGCTAGGATTATCTTTACTAAAAAATCTGAACTGGGGAAAACTCACATCTCACTCTTGCTAAAACAGCTTCTAAGAAGTTAGGTGTGCTGTGGCAATCTGCGTCCTTTTTTTTTCCCTCCAATTGCTTGCTCTTACAGGGGCCTTATCTGCCAAAGTATGGAGTATGTCCACATGTTTGGGGAGGATCCACTATACAGCTCTCCTAAACAGGGTGAGTCAAAAGCTTTTCATCTCATCAATCCTCTCCTCTGAGACTGTCTTCAATCCTTAAATCACCGCCGCAATGTTGCTTCTCTTGCTCTCTTCTACCGTTATTTTCATGCTCACTGCTCTTCTGAACTTGCTAACTGCATGCCTCCCCCACTCCCGCGGCCTCGCTGCACAAGACTTTCTACTCATTCTCATCCCTATTCGGTCCATCTTCCTAATGCAAGAGTTAATCAGTATCTTTACTCTTTCATCCCTTTCACTGGTAAACTCTGGAACTCTCTTCCTGTTTCTATTTTTCCACTTTCCTATGACTTAAATCTTTTCAAAAGAAGAGTAACAAGACACCTCCCGAACTAAATTGGCCTACCCCTGTTTTTATTTTATTCTCTTACTGTCTTCTTTATAGGGACTGGCAACTAAGCGGGCTTTGTGTTACCCATTTTTGTTGTGCCCTTGGCCAGTTCCTTGTGATGTATAAAAAAGAAGAAAAAAAAAAATACAACGCACATCAAAAAAACTATTTAGGAAAACTAAGTTACAGCCTCGAAATCGCGGGATGACCTAAACCGTAAATGGTTATAATGGACGAGAACTGCGCGGTCGCTACCGCCGTTATCACTTACGTTTTCTATATTATATTTTGCTCAGTATATTGTGCAGTATTAACTCACTTCCGTGTAACCTTTTAAATTTATATACATATTAAAGAAATGACATAGACTAGTTGTCTAATCGCGCATGCACACACCTTCCTCGTTCGGAGGCCCCCAACCCTTTAGGTTTAGGAGGTTTGGTTAATAATCCCGTCGGGGGGTCGAGGAGGTTAGGTATTTGGTTAGGAAAAATGAGTCAGTTCTCTTCCATTTTTACCCCGTAGGTTTGCCTACCCAACCCCAAATGCCCGTTTTCCCACCAGTCTCCCATGGTTGTTGGCTAGGGGGAAAAATAAAATAGTCACTGGGAATATTGATTGAAACTGCATATTAACCAATATTTGCACACTACTCGAGTGCCCGAAGGTAAAACTTTATCAAAACACCGTCACGGCACTGGCTGCTGTTCCACACACAGGCCAATCACACATATTATATCCCTGAGTCACACTGAAGATCATGCCCTGTGTCCTAAAACTGATTGTCGGACACCAGTACATTACGTGATACTGCATGTATTACATCAAGTACTAACCTTCAGCAAACGGAAACAGCAAACAGCAGACAACAGCTGCACGATCGCCGCACGGTTGGTCTTACAGCTGTTCCTTGGGCTTGGTCTGGGTGTGGGACTCGAGAGGCTTCCATTCTTTCTATCGGTACAGTTGCGGCCTTTCTACCGACACTTTCCCTTCAGTTTACTTATCTGTAGAGGTAGGGGGAGGCTGGCAGGGTATAGGGGTGAGGATTGAGGGGGTGTGGTGGTAAGAAGACTTTTTCTGTCTTCCATCCATCCCACTCTCCCTACCACTGTCTCACCACTACACTCCTTCCTGTCTTCAACACTCAACAGTGTCTTGTACTCAAGATCAAGACAATTTCACGGCTCGTATGTATGCCAGGAAAGAAAGGAAACAGTCAAATAGGAAGTGTAGGAGTCTGAGAAAGAATAGGTCAAACAGTGAAGCTGAAAGAATAGAGTATGAAAGGGCA
Source organism: Chionoecetes opilio (assembly GCA_016584305.1). Taxonomy (NCBI): domain Eukaryota; kingdom Metazoa; phylum Arthropoda; class Malacostraca; order Decapoda; family Majidae; genus Chionoecetes; species Chionoecetes opilio. The sequence goes on from JACEEZ010018782.1 coordinate 357,177, forward strand.
TGGGAAGAGTATAATTTAAGCCGGCCACACACACACCGGCGCGGCCTGTCCGGCCGACGAAAAGGGGCGTGGCTAGAGGCGGCCGGTGTGTGTGTGGGGGTGTTTTTCATCCGGCGGGGCCTGTCGCAGCGGCCGGATGAAAATCAGTCGACGCTTGAAAATTCCGTCCGGCGCGGCCTGCCGCCTGCGTGTGTGTGGGTGCCTTCCGGCGCGGCCCGCCCCTCGCTCGGCCAGATAATGACTAATTGTACCAGTTATAATTGTATTTATAATAATATAGGTATTATATATGACGTATTATATATAGTATGACGTATTATATATAGGTATTATATATGGCTGCACATGCAGCCATCACCAACAAGTCATTTTCGGACAGCGGATTCATGTTGTCATCATGGTGGTCCGACGTGTACTGTATATTTTCATGAGGCGGCCGGTGTGTGTGTGGGTCTCGTCCGGCGAACGATGCCCCGCCACTTTTTGGCGGCCGGACAGGCCGCGCCGGTGTGTGTGTGGCCGGCTTTAATAAGAGTAAGCAAAAGGAGGTGAAATGCTTGGTGAGGAAGGCAAGTGTGAATGAAGAGAGAAAAGTGATCAGAGAACTTAGGGAAAAAGGTGAGGAAGGAGGTAGGGAATGGTATAAGTTCTTGGGAGGAGAAGAGAGTAAGCAGGAAATGTAGAAGAACTAGTGGTGAATGGCAGGTCACTAAGGGAGAAAACGGAAATGGCCAGAGCTGTAGAAGACTTCTGGAAAGATATTGGAGGTGTGAATGAGCCTGATAGTGACTTAGGGAACGTCACCTTAGGGAGGAAAATAGAGGAAATGATGGATGAAGAAATTAGAATGGATGAGATTGAAGGGTATGTAAGAAAACTGAAAAATGGAAAGGCCCCTGGAATGGACGGTATCCCGAATGAATTGTATAGAGAGGGAGGTGAGGGAGTAATTGAGGGAATGCATGAGTTGTTTGGACATATATGGAGAGAGGAAAGGGTGCCTGGTGCCTGGAATGACAGTAGAGTGACCCTCATACATAAGGGAGGACACAAGAGTAAGGAAGAGATTAAAATTACAGCCAATAGCGGTATGTGACACGGTATGTAAGATTTTCTGTGGTGTACTGAATGAAAGACTAGGTGAAGTTGTGGAAAGAAATAAAGTTATGGGTGAAGAGCAGAATGGATTCAGAAAAGACAGAAGAGGTGAGGACAACATGTTTGTAGTGAATGAAGTGATTGAGAGAACAAGGAAGGAGGGAAGAAATAAATATCTAGCCTTTCTAGATATTGAGAAAGCGTATGACAGAGTGGATAGGAGAATGTTATGTAAGGTATTAGAGACGATTGGCATGAGTGAGAAGGTTGTTAAAATAATAAGCAGTAGCTATGTATGAGAACACACAGGCCAAGTTCAGTATGGGTGACCTCGAGACTGGATGGGTGAATAGTAAGGGGGCGGAGGCAGCCACCCCGTCCACGCGGAGAAACCGCCCTCCACCAACCACTCGTCCAGTAGTGTGAGGGCCAGGGGAGGGACGGGCCGGAGCAAGTCGCGGGGCCGCACCGGAACGGCTGTGTTCACCACCCGGACAGGGGAGTGACTTCTGCGGCGAAGTTGAGCGAGTCGAGAAGGGACTCCCAATGCCTCCTTGACAAAAAACGGGACACCGAGGCCCGGAAGAGGCGTTGATGAAGCTTGGCCGCATTTTCCCCCGAGATGCGGACCGCAGCTGAACGGGAGTCCCATTGCATGCCCAGCCAAGTAATGCGGGGAGAGGGGGTAAGGACGGACTTTCCCTTGTTGACTAGGAACCCCATCTCCCCCGCCACCGCCAAAGCTCGGTCCAGCATGCGAACCGCTTCCTCCTGAGACGGGGCGGACACCAGCCAATCGTCCAAATACATGAGGCAATTCACCCCTGCAGACACCATCCGCTGAGCCACCACCTTGGTGAGCCGCGTAAAAACCCTCGGAGCGATGGAGAGGCCGAAGGGCAGTCTGGTGAACTACCACGTGTCCGATCCCACCTGGAAGGCCAGGAAGCGCCGCAACCGAGGATGAATGGGGACATGCCAGTAGGCGTCCTTGAGATCGAGGGACGCCATCCAGTCCCCTTCCTACCGGGGCGGACCTGGGCCAGGTCAGCAGCAAAACCGTGGTTGCGCACAAATCCTTTTTAGGCGGCTGAGGTCCAAGATAACCCCCCTTCGAAGAGTCCTTTTTGGGTACGATAAAAATGGGGGGAAAGGGAACCTTTCCCCGCGCCTTCTCCACTCCCCCGGGGGAGTGCATGTCCAAAACCTGGGGCGCGAGCCTGTGGAGCCCGGCGCCAAAAAGGGGGCCCGCCGAAGGGGCGGGGGGGGCAACCCAGGGCCAAAAAAGCCCTTTTTCGAACCACCCTGGCGGCCCAACCTCTCGGGCCGGGCTGCCCAACCCCCCGACGGAGGCCCCTGTTGGGGAGGCTCAGAACGAGGCGACCCTTGGAGGAAGGCTTTGGACAGTAGCGGGCCCCGAGCAAAAGGCCCGAGCCCCGAGCCCTAAACCCCGGAAAGGCCCACCCCGAGGGGACGACGAGGATCCTGAGGGCCATCCACAGGGGGTGAGCACCCGGGACTGCCCCTCCCGACGAAAAAGAGCCCCGACAAACACTGCTGGACCCCCTCCCGGAACCCCCCGGCCGAGCGGTCGGGGGGCCCGGGAGTAGCCCAGAGTGACGGGGGGGGGTTGAGGCGGACACTGCTGCAAGGAGGGCTCCGACAAGACCCCAAATCGAAGGGAAAAATCCGGAAAACCCCGCTGTCGATCATTTCCCGGGCAGACCCCGAAAAAGCCTCCGCCGAGAGCCAAGGGGGCGTGACGGCCCTGTCAATGGCGGGGGGAAACCGTCGGGGGGAGGGGGCGCCGAATGTCCGGCGGTCGACAAACCCACAGACATCCGCCGGAGGCCGGGGAGGAAGAGTGATCCAGGGCGAGGAGGAGACCCTCCGCCGCTGATGAAGAAGGCAAAAAAAGAGGTCAACAGGGAGGCGTGTTGCCGCTCCTAAAAGTCCCGGCAAAAAAAGCTCCTCCTTCCCCGGGTTTTGCGCCCCCCCGGGGAGGTCCTTGGCAAAAATCGGGACCCCGGGGAAATCCCCACAACGTGGAAAGCACCAAAGGGCCGAAGAACCGGGATCGGGCCCCCGGGAAACGGAAAGGCCCCCCGGTTCACATTGGTGGTACCCCCTCCCCCCCTTCGGAGGGTCCAGGCCGGGCCCTTTATCCAGGGGAACCGGGCTTGGCCCCCGGAGAAAGCCACCTGGCATCCTGTTTTCCTCCACGCACGGGAAGCCATCCCTGACCAAACTGGCTCAGCCGTAAAGGGCCAGAGCATCAAGCGGGGGCCCCGAAAACCGCAGGCTCTTCGAGGGAGCGTTCAGGCGAAAAAGGGAAACCGGCGGTAGAGGAGGACTCCTGTCCCCCCCCCACCCCGGGAGCGACGCACCTCCAAGTCCGGAATGGGCCCCAGGGGCCGTCCTCCAACAACCCATGGCAAAAAAGCCGCCCGTCAACCCCTCTCACAAGCAATCGACGGTGGCATCGGTGCCCAGGTAAAAAACGGGGAAGAGGGGAGTCCCAAGGCATCCTCCGCAGCGGGACAGGGGAATGCCCTGAAGGGCCCCCAAAGAAAAAGGCGGAGGAAAGGGCCCCGGGGGACGGAAGCCAGGGCGGGAAGTCCCCCCAACCTCCCCTCGCTTGGGCACGGGTAGGGCAGCATCCTCTTCCCCCTCGGAGCACACCCGGGAGTCTCCCCGCTACCCAGCTCAAAAAAGGGGCCCCTGAAGGGGAAACAGCGATGGGGACCCCGCGGGCCCCGGTGTCGGGGAATGGGGCCCAGATTTTGGGGGCCCTCCTTCTTCCAGAGGAGTTCACTGAAGACTCCAAGCCGACAACCCCCGGGGGCCGGAGGGGGGGGTGGGAAGGCCCAGGGCCCTGACCACCGTAGGGCCACGCCCCGCCGGCAAGTCCTCGACCTGGGGTCGCGGCCATGGTAGGGGACTGAGGAAACCGCCAATCATGCTCCACCTCACACTCGACGCCCAGCTCATGGGAAACAAGGGGGGAGGGGGTTGGGAGGGGCGAGACGAGGGGAGATTTGGGCGACTTGGGGAGGCCCAGCCGGAACCCAGAGACGGGGCCCCCCCCAGGACAGACGGAAGTGGCTGCGTTTGGGGAGACTTCAAAACCTTTTTGACCCCCCATCCTTAGGTCAGCATAGGCCTCGCCAGTAAACAGGGGACACCCCCCCCCGGGAGGATGAGCCCACCCCTCCACCATCCGGGGAATCGGGGGGACGAAAAAAAGGGCCGACAGGGCCCGGGGGGTGCAGGAGCAGAACTTGTGGCCTCGGGACCTAAAAGACACCGCAGCCCTGGGCCTCAAATTATCCGCTAAAAAAAGGGTAAAACAGGGGGGGGAAAAAGGGTAGAGAACACGAAACGCCCCAAAACCCCCACCTGCTCCCAACCGCCCTGCCCCCGCCCCCCGGTAAGTGGATGGTCGGGGGAGGGGGGGGGTCGACGTGGCAGCCAGGGACCGCTCAACTCCCCTACCCGGCCCATGGGAGGGTCCGGGCGGGAGAGCGGGGAAGGTTGGGCACCAGCAAGAGCGACGTAACCATCCGCCCATCTCAGCGCACACGTGGCAGGCCAGGGGCGTGGCAGACCAGGTACCACCAAACCCCCCGCACGAGCCCATGGGAGGGTCCGGGCGGGGGGGGGGGGGCGTGGCTGGGAGAACTACGTAACCATCCGCCCATCTCAGCTTACACGTGGCAGACCAGGTACCACCAAACCCCCCGCACCGGCCTTTGGGAGGGTCCGGGCGGGGGGGGGGGCGTGGCTGGGAGAACTACGTAACCATCCGCCCATCTCAGCTTACACGTGGCAGACCAGGTGTCAGGCCAGGGACGCCCTGGCGGGGAAATAATGCCCAGGGGAGAAAGGGTGAAAGCCGCGCCCCTGGGGCGTAGCTTAACACCACAGACACAGACACCAGCCGAATATATTTAAGACACAGCTGGCCCCGGCCAGGGATAAAGAATAAACTACACTCATCCCCGTAAACCCTACAGAAGGATTACGAAGCATGAATGGGTAAAAACTTCACACACACCCACGTAAACACGAAAAAACAGCAGGTGCTTACCATATGGCCTGAATAGAAACAACACGTGTTACAGGAGACGCAGCAGGTGTTGACGTTATGAAGGCAAAAAAGAGAATGAAGAGAATGATGGCTCCGAGCCGGCTGGCGGACAGCCGGCATCGGTCAGATGGCACGGCGTTGCCAGACGTATGTTTCTTTTTCAGTTCTTCTATGTGTAGCCTGGTTATGTGTAACCAGATGTTGGTATTGGTTGCCTGTATACCCAGGGTTTGCCCTGGGTGGCGATCTTTCCTATCCTATAGCTTAGTGCACTAGCTCTAAGGGGACTTAAAATAACTGATAAAAAAGTTTACATTTATATTATGAGTATTTAAATACATGACAACCAATGTATTTATGAATACATTTCTAAATACACAAATGTATTTAAATAAAAATTTATTTAAATACTGCCCAGCTCTGGTTACACACTTCCAATTGTATAACTAGACTTTGTAGCTTCTCCCTGCCATCCCCAACACGTGTTGTATCATCTGCAAACAATAACTGACTCGCGTCCCACTGTCTCTGATCCCCGTAATCTCCTATCTAGCCACTTTTTTCCTGATCCTGGCTTTGGACAGCACAAGTATGTCATGGATGAATTAATACAGATTTTCATTGCGTTACAATAGAATTTTACGTCATAGATCATGAACAACTTGGCTTTTCCTCTTTCCTTCTCCCTGACATCCTTTATGGAGTTGCGGGAAACCCTTTGTGTCGCCTACAATGGCACAGTGTCAGGATGAAGAGGTCAGGGCAGACATTCAGAGAGAGTTAAAGGGCGCGGTGTTTAGCTTAACTAACTTCCTCTATTTGTACAACCCGGAAGTCGCGGGGATTCTGGTACGAGATATGGGAGTGGCGCTACGGTGTCACTATGGGCTTCGATAGCTGATTGGCTGAGCGAGTACAATTACGTCACAGCCTCGCCAGCGAATCACATAGTATTTCTCAAAAAGTTTCAGCCAATCACAAGGCTTCCACGCTCTCAGCTGTGTTTATAAACAAATTTATCATCCACACCAAAATGCTCCACCCTTCTTCCTCCTCCTCCTCCTCTACCTCCTAGCTTCTCCTTCTCCTTCTCCTCCTCCTCTTCCTCCTCCTAACCTTTTCTTATAGCAGTTGGTAGTAGTTGTAGTAGGAGCTACTATAACTAGCTCCTTTACAGGAGCTACCACGTGTAGGCCTCGCGGCCTCTTGTAGCTTCCTTATTTTCTTATGTTCTTATGTAGCAGCAATAATAGGCTAAGCCGTGTTTTTATCGTCCCAGCACCGTCTTGGATTACGAAGACCACTCCAATAACACTTGCTGAAATGTGTGTTATACTGCTTTGTGATATTGTTTGCAATGTTTTAGACTGATTATTATTTCGGCCCCTACCAAGCTTGTTGTGTTGTTGTCGCAGAGACCAATCCGTTTTCAATTGCGAGAAAAAACGGTCATCGTACCAAGACGATGCTTGGACGACAAAAGCACGGCTATAGTAGTAGTAGCAGCAGTAATAGTAGTGGTAGTGGTAGTAGTAGTAGTAGTAGTAGTAGCAGTAGTAGTAGTAGTAGTAGCAGCAGTAATAGTAGTGGTAGTGGTAGTAGTAGTAGTAGTAGTAGTAGTAGTAGTAGTAGTAGTAGTAGTAGTAGTAGTAGTAGTAGTAGTAGTAGTAGTGGTGATGAAGGAGGAGGAATTAGGTAGAGGAAGAAGGGAAGAATAAAGGGTAAGAGAAAGAAGAAGGAGGAGGAAAATACCTTGTCTGTCGCAGAGCCGTGTGGTGAGTCATGGTGTGATGCCATCGTTCGCCACTCGGCTCATCACCTCATAACAAACTCATCACGAGCGGATGGCATTGTAATATGGCCTAATTTCATTTGTATACTTGCCCTGTTCAGTTCTTGAGTCAGAAAACATCATATATACTCAATTTATGAGTATTTTTATGTATATTGCGTGCTCTACAACTGCCTAGAGGCAGTTGCTGGTTTTGACAGCTCAACGTCTTTAAATACGTCATCACTGTGCCTGCAGAATCCCAAAAGTTGCCCAGAACAGCTGTTGGAAGTCGCTAGGTCGTACAGACCGGAAGTAAGCCTCTCTGAATGTAGCCCCTGGAAGGTGTGTTCGGAACTTCGGATGCACTGACTCACACCGGACGTAAGGACAATTAAACACCGAGAAACCCTATCACGACGTGGCTCATGAGTATAAGGTGCTTGAAGGCTGACCTATTAACTAACATACTTCCTTCTACAATGGTACGTCCCTATTAACATTAATGTGACCACCCCTAACAATACAAGTAAACATATAATACACGCGACCATAAATACTCTTCCTTACTCTAACACAAAGGTTGCTTGGAGGGCCTGACAATGCATAAATCCTGAAGTGTTTAAATGCTCATTACATTCCGCGCACGACCTGGTTTGGGTGACGTGGCGCAGCGTGGGCGGCTCATGATGGTTACTCACATGGATGAGGAATTTCAAAACTGCTGATGGTGACTTACGGGATTGAAATAAAGGAAGGAAAGACACGCTGAGATAGAAATACTGCGTCATCTCTGAGCAATCAAGGGAATAGCAACATCATCTTACAAGTGAGCAGTTAGTTGTATTTCAGTGGCGTCACGTATGAGCGAGAAAAAAAAGCGTATATCATGCTCGTGACTTTTATTTACATTTATTTGACATGCGTGCAGAGAACTCGTAATAACTTACCGGTCTATTTTTATTGGAACACTTCAGCAAGGCATGAGCAAGTATTCAATGCTGTAATGTTTAACAGTGGCAAACGTGTGTGTCTTTGATGGTGTGAGCTTGTTCAGGGGCTGCATGCTTACCACTGCTCTACTGTACCACTGCTCCATACAATAGAACAAGAAGTAACATTAAAACCGGAAAAGCGTAGATTTGAAAAGGAAATAGGGAAAAACTGGTTCACAAATAGGGTGGTAAATGATTGGAATGGACTCAGTAAGTTAGTGCGGAGTCATTAGGGAGCTTTAAAAGGAGGCTGGACAATTTCATGGATGGGGATGAAAGGTGGATGTAGGTAGTGTTAAGTAACAGGAACTACCTCGTGTAGGTCTCACGGCCTCTTGTAGCTTCTTTATTTTCTTATGTCTAATGTCTTATGTAAAGCAACCTTAGTCCCTTGCTCATATACCCTCTTCCCTCCATCTTACTAAAACTAAAGAAATAAACAAATGTATCGAGGATGAGCTATGGGTGCGTGAGAACATCCTGTTTCTCACGGCACCGACCATAGTTGTGTGTACAATACCACAAAAAGACGAAGAAAATCACACGACGCCACAGCCTTGGACGGGAAGTTGTGAAATGCATCACCGTCGTGAGAGTCGAGACCCGCGAGTCACCCATCGTGAAACTCAATCAAAAAAGTAGAATTAAATAATCCAAGACACGTTTGGGTTTATACGTGGGTCATTCTCACTAAACAATTTTCCTTGTATTTACTTCCTTGCCCTTACCGCGTATTGCTAAGGGCGTCTATAAAAGCTGGAAAAAGCGTTGATTTAAAAAAATGGAGAAAAACTGGTTCACAAATAGGGTGGTCAATTATTGGAATGGGCTCAGTCGTCAGGTACTTAGTGCGTAGTCAATAGGGAGCTATAAATGAGGTTATAATAAGATAAGATACTTTGATCCTATCTAGACACTTTGCAAGTACCAACTACAAGGTTATTGACTATATAAAGCGCCACCACGCCAGGACGAACTTGGTGGGCTCGCACCGCTGACCGAATGCAGGGACGCTACACGCGAGCCCGCAGCTCTACCAACCGAGCCACCCTGACGAGTTAAATGAGGCTAGATAATTTCATGGATAGGGACGAAAGGTGGAAGTAGGTAGTATTAAGTAACAGGAACTACCACGTGTAGGTCTACCAGCCTCTTGTAGCTTCTTTATTTCCTTAAATGTTCTTATGTCTCAAGACCAACTGAAAACTTAAAGAAGTAAACAGCGGAGCGGGGCGCATTGGGGCTCTTCCGGTGGCTTGTGACGTTAAGGGAAGGCCAGGCAGCTCCACGTGTGATCTATGCGGGCGTGGGGTCACACATGTAGCATCAACAAATGTCTCGTCTTGGCCGATACTCCATTACGCAACGCCATTATGTAACGTCGCCCTCTCACACATTCAAGGAAGAGGACGTCAGGGAGTGGGTTTTCTAGTTACATGGATTGGCTGGCACTGATGTGGAGAAGGCTGAGGCAAGGCTTGAAAGTTTTCCTTCATATATGTCTGGAATCCATACTTTTCATTATGAGTTTGTGGTTTTTATTCTCTCTCTCTCTCTCTCTCTCTCTCTCTCTCTCTCTCTCTCTCTCTCTCTCTCTCTCTCTCTCTCTCTCTCTCTCTCTCTCTCTCTCTCTCTCTCTCTCTCTCTCTCTCTCTCTCTCTCTCTCTCTCTCTCTCTCTCCCCTTCACTCCCTCATTCCATCCCCTTTTTTCTCCCTTGTTACTTTCTCCTACATCTCCCACTTTCCCCTTAATGCTCTCTATCTCTAGCCTTTGTTTACCCCCCCTCTCTCTCTCTCTCTCTCTCTCTCTCTCTCTCTCTCTCTCTCTCTCTGCCCGTCAGAGTGGCAAGGTTGGTAGAGACGTGAGCTCGCAATGTGCAGCGTCCCTGTGCATTCGGTCAGCGGTTCGAGTCCGCCTAGTTCGTGCTGACGTGGCGGCGCTTTGTATAGTCAATAACCTTGTAGTTGGTACTTGCAAAGTGTCTAGATAGGATGAAAATCTTCTCTCTCTCCTCTCTCCTCTCTCTCTCTCTTCTCTCTCTCTCCTCTCTCTCTCTCTCTCTCTCTCTCTCTCTCTCTCTCTCTCTCTCTCTCTCTCTCTCTCTCTCTCATCTTCACTCTACCGGGCCATGTTTTCTTTCGAGGAGATACTGACTGAGATCATGACAAAAAGGACCAGGCCTTTTTCTGACCCGTTTTACCCTTCCCTACTCTCCTCTCCATCCCCGTCCATGCAGACTCCATCCTACTTCGCCTTTCCTACTTCCTCTTATGTACCCTTGACCGGACCTTCAAATGGGTCGGCGTCAGGTATTTCCAAGCGTAAAAGTTTCCTGGAAATGCATAGATAGAATGGGTCTCGGCAATGTTGTAAAATTGATAAACAAGACTCATGCGTACGTATTCGATCATGGTGTTTCGACATCATTCCGATCTTTTCGTTAGTTTTATCAACTTACTATTATGCATGTATACGAAGTTGTAATATGGATGTTTATACTTCAATGCACTGCAACTCTCTTATTGTCTTAAATGAGGTCATCACTGTTATATTACGAACTTAACAATGTTCTATATTGTCGCTAAACATTTTTCGTTTATATGTCAAATCTGAAAGCTGATGCTGATTATTGCTTGCCCTTTTGAAATCAATTAACGTTGGTATGCTACATTGTGATACATTGTAATACATGTTCTAATTAAAGGTAGACAATATTATTTGATTTATTTCAGATGGAGAGCAATTAAATGACTTGTTACAGACATTTAGTTCCCAGAATTAAAAGTTACGTATCAAATCTTTGTTTTGTGAGGACGATGTTACCACTTTCAGACTGTTTAAACTTTAATGAGTATATATTTATTGATTAAAATGCAATAGTAGTGAAACATGCCTTTAGCATAACCTCTCTCTCTCTCTCTCTCTCTCTCTCTCTCTCTCTCTCTCTCTCTCTCTCTCTCTCTCTCTCTCTCTCTCTCTCTCTCTCATAAGAAAATAAGGTAGTTACAAGAGGCCGCGAGGCCTACACGTGGTAGTTCCTGTCACCTAACACTACCTACATCCACCTTTCATCCCCATCCATGAACCTATCCAGCTCCTCTTTAAAGCTCCCTAATGACTCCACACTAACTACCTGTCTACTGAGACCATTCCATTCGTTCACCACCCTATTTGTGAACCAGTTTTTCCCTATTTCCTTTCTAAATCTACGCTTTTCCAGCTTGAATCCCTTACTTCTTGTTCTACCCTGGTTAAAAGCCGTAAGAACTTTTCCTACCTCTCCTTTATTAAATCCCTTTATCCACTTAAAAACTTCTATCAGATCGCCCCTTACTCTGCGTCTCTCGAGTGAGTGTAATTTTAATAACTTCAATATCCTCTCATAACTAAAGTTACGCATCCCTTGTATCATTTTGGTCATCCTTCTCTGCACTGTTTCTAACAACACTATATCCATCCTGTAATATGGAGACCAAAACTGAACCGCATAGTCTAGGTGAGGCCTGACTAGAGCCAGATAAAGCTTTAGAATAACTTCCGCACTTCTACTTTTAACACTTCTGGTAATGAATCCTAATACTCTATTAGCTCTATTTCTGGCCTCAATACATTGTTTCCTAGGTCGGAGGTCTGGGCTCACCCTCACTCCAAGATCTTTTTCACCTCCTGATCTTTTCAGCGATACATTGCTTATGGTGTATCTATTACCATGGTTTTTTCTACCAACATTCATAACGCTGCATTTATCAATATTAAATTCCATCTGCCATCTGACTGCCCACTCGTTAAGTTTATCTAAGTCTCCCTGCAATATGTTTACATCAGACTGTGATCCAATAATCCTACCTAACTTAGTATCATCAGCAAACTTAATGATATCACTGCTAATCCCACTATCCAAGTCGTTGATGTAAATCAAAAATAGTAATGGACCCAAAACAGACCCTTGTGGAACTCCACTTGTCACCAGTCCCCATTCAGATTTAGAACCATTAATTGTAACCCTTTGTTGCCTATTACTTAGCCAAGCTCTGATCCAATGAAGAACTTTCCCATCTATACCATGAGCCCTAACCTTATTTAAGAGTCGCTCGTGTGGTACTTTGTCAAATGCCTTACTAAAGTCCAGATATATTAAATCACAATCCTTACCATTATCTGCCGTCTCATAAACTTTCCTATAAAAACTCAATAAATTGGTGAGACATGACCTACCCTTGGTGAATCCATGTTGTGAATCATTGATCAAACTATGTTTATCTAAGTGCTCTCTAATGTTTTTTGCCATAATAGATTCCAATGATTTACCCACCACTGATGTTAGACTTACGGGTCGATAATTTGACTTTAGTCCTCTGTCTCCCTTCTTAAATATGGGAACAACATTTCCTTTCCTCCACAATAATGGCACATCGCCTATCTCAACCGATTTCCTAAAAATGTGCACTAACGACTCACTAACAACCTTGCATTCCTTTAATACCCTGGGATACACTTCATCTGGTCCTGGCGATTTAAAATTTTTCATTTTATCTATACCCTCTTCCACCATTTCCCTAGTTATCTATCTTTCCTCTCTCTCTCTCTCTCTCTCTCTCTCTCTCTCTCTCTCTCTCTCTCTCTCTCTCTCTCTCTCTCTCTCTCTCTCTCTCTCTCTCTCTCTCTCTCTCTCTCTCTCTCTCTCTCTCTCTCTCTCTCTCTCTCTCTCTCTCTCTCTCTCTCTCTCTCTCTCTCTCTCTCTCTCTCTCTCTCTCTCTCTCTCTCTCTCTCTCTCTCTCTCTCTCTCTCTCTCGTTCCCCCATGACGTCTGCATGAAGGGCGTCCTTCTGAGAAGCCTTGAAGCGGGCAGACAACAGGTTCTTATGAAACTCGTTTTTTATGGTTGAATATTCATTGTCATCTCGTGTTACGTGCTTCCATCATTATTAATATCATTATTTTCATTATCATTATTTTGGAGTTAATGGTATCATTTCTGTGTTTTGCCTGAGGTCTTGGCTTGGTGAACTAAATAGTATAAATAGTATAAATAGTGAAATAAATAGTACGCAGAACACAGAAAATTATAACCCCTTCACGCCCAGATCTTTCTTTCTGGGGTGCGTAACTAGTGCGTTATATTCCACGTGGGGGGGGGGGGGTGAAGATCCAGACCATTTGTCTGATGGTAAAAAAAATTATAACCCCGGCCGTGAGACCGTGACCCCGGCCCCGGCCCCGGCCCCGGCTTAGGCAAAATTTCGACCCCGGTTGGTCTATACCTCACATCCACCTGTATATCACCTGTCACCCACCTGTGCTAGTTATTAATTAACTACCTGTGTACGCTTGTGCTTCGACTAGATGATGATCAGGATAACACAATTCCAGCAGATAAAAAAAAAGTGAAAGTAAGGTGTGACCATAGATTAGTCTCTCTCTCTCTCTCTCTCTCTCTCTCTCTCTCTCTCTCTCTCTCTCTCTCTCTCTCTCTCTCTCTCTCTCTCTCTCTCTCTCTCTCTCTCTCTCTGCGATGGGAGATAACAGCGCCACACAGAACAATGACACAACACACCCTGCAACATCCTGCCCTGGCGTAGTGGTGTTTTGCTAACACCCGCGGACATTCCCACGTTCAGGCTTACCACACTGGCAGTTTTGCATACAGTGACCTAAACCACCACGCTAGGCTTCCTCGAACTATGTAATATGTGAAAGTATATCATGTTTTTGTTGTTCTTTCCTACTTTCTCTCGCTGATAAGGCCTGTGCGTGCGTGGCTGCTTGATCTAGTGTTACACAATGGGTTTTGTTGTTGCTTTTAATGAGTGTCATGAGCAAAGGTTAAGTCAAGATGCCGATATTACCATTGTAGTTGTGGTTATGTATTTGTCACTGCTGAAGTTAATATTTGTTCTAATGTTCATGATGATTCGTTGATGATGATGGTAATGGCATTAATAACAATGATGATGATGATAATAGCTGATAATAATAATGATAACAACAATAATAATAATATTAATAATAATGATAATGATAATACTAATACTAACAATGATAATGTGCATAATGAGAGAGAGAGAGAGAGAGAGAGAGAGAGAGAGAGAGAGAGAGAGAGAGAGAGAGAGAGAGAGAGAGAGAGACGCAAATAGAAAATATGTGTGTTTGTACGAGTGAACAGAGCGACACACTTCTACCACGACTAATGGACTAATTCAGTGAACCACACTTCCCGCCATACACACACACACACACAACACACACACACACATACACACACACACACACACACACACAACACACACACACACACACACACACACATTCTGTCTTCCTGTGATGTGCACAAACCGGTCACAATAACAATGGCAGTATACTCATAGAGAACAATTCCAGTTTTTGATATCTCTTCTTCTCCTGTGCCGCATGATCACACAAAGCTGCTGCGCCGTTAACCCCTTGAGACCCAGAACGTAATTTCCATCGTACTTTGGGAACCATTAGACGATTTTTAGTGAATATAAGCAATATTTTATAGATATGACCTGTTTAATATCCTTGTCCACTAACTAATTTGGTATATTCAGTTACTTTTTATAATTTGATGGCTAACAACATTCGTTTTTTATAGCAAAGGAAAGATCTAGGCGTGAAGAGGTTAAACTAAATAGAAAAAAACACCAATATTTTACGTCAAGGGAAAAATGGAGATGCTAGGCATTCGCAAAAGTTCGTACTGGTGACCTTGCGTGTGTGAGGCCAACGTGATGACCCCAACACTACGAACTATTGATTGGTGCAAGGCCAAGGGAATGAAGAGCAATATATAAGAAATAAATCAGGGAATTAAACTCTTATTTACCTTGGCCTCGGATTGGTGTCTATTATTGTTAAACTCATATATGTAATTTCTATGAATTTCGGTCGTGTATGGCAAAGACAAAAACGACTATGATGATGATGATGATGGTAAAAAAAAATCATAGCTAATCATCGCTGAGAAAGATCAATGACAAAATTAATATTTGCATAGTAAGGTGAAAAATGATGATACTTTGAATAACTTATCTGTTCATTACTAGGATATATATTTTAGTAGTCAATATAGAGTGTAAAAAGGCAATAAAGAAATGTGACACTTTTTACTCCTGTAAAAATTATCAATTGTGGCAGGAAGTCACGTACACACGCAGGCGACACACACACACACACACACACACACACACACACACACACACACACCGGTTTGTGACCGGTTTGGAAACTCCGTGTTGTAAGGGTTAGCACGCTCGGCTCACAACCGAGAAGTCCCGGGTTCGCTCCCCGGGCTGAGCGAAGACAGACGGGCGGTCTTCTTGAAAACCGAGCCCCTGTCCACCCAGCAGTGAATGGGTACCGGGTGTTAGCCGGGGGTTTGTGACCCGCCTCCCGGGGTGGTGGTTTCGGCCAACACTAAGGATGAATGAGAAAAATAAATGTTGATATGGAGACGGGGCCATACGAGCGTTGCTCTGGCCCTGTAAAATACAACTAGATGAATACACACACACACACACACACACACACACACACAAACACACACACACACACACACACTAAAAATAAAAAATAAAAACCACTCATTGCTGTCAGCTTGTAATGAATCACTCCGTTAATGGCAACACTCCCGAAGCCTCAGGGAATCCTTTACAAAACCTCAAATTTGGGGAGGCGGTAGCGGAGTGGTTAGCGTCTCCGACTGGCGTTCTCGGTGACCCGAGTTCGATCCCCGAAGAAAAGCAAAACCTTTCTGCACCGTCGAGTAGCCTAAGAACACCCACATGCCCTGCCTATTAACTCTACCTTCGATTGCGAGTGCATCGGAGGACACAGGGGGGCGGCATGAGCCTCTAATCACAGGCGTCACTATAAGAATCCTGCCTGCGCCACCACGGGCGAGGGCCAACCATCACAGCCCTCAAGTGAACCTCCAGAGCCTGCCATCCGAGCCCTGGGTCACCACTGGTACATAACATATCAACGCCAACCAATAACTACTCTTAACGTCATGCGTCACCCTCATGCGTCAAGATGAGGACTCGAACACTATCTCAAAGTTCCATTTAAGTGCTTCGAATACCGGTGACTTAATTTTGCTAAAGCCTTATAGACAGAAACAAATGACAGACAGGCAGATGAGCTTTGTATTGTATAAACGTAAGAAACATCGATTCATAACAGGAAAGAGCATATATTTATATTACGATGGAATTATGAATCGATAGAAAAATAAGATACGTGAAAATAATAAATAAAATACTGAATTATCTGATGAATCAACTGATCGCTAAGTATTTGTGCATTAATACTCCCCATGAATTTTTTTTTATAACCAAAACACTTCTTTTTTTCGTGTCTTTTTTGAGGCTGCTGCTGCTGCTGCTGCTGCTCAGCCGGCAACATTCAGTTCTCTTTTCAATATATACCAAAAATATTTTCATTACCCTATCCATTTTTACACGCTGTACTGCTCCTCCAACTCTCTCCTCTCTCTCTCTCTCTCTCTCTCTCTCTCTCTCTAACGGATCTTGTCATCAAATAGCATCACATAATTAACGAGCCCCGGCGTCTATATACCCGCGAGTGTTCTTTGTTTTGTTTCTTATAATGTCTAGTTAGAAAGAGGATACAGTAGTTCATTCTTGTATTGTCTCCAAATAAGCGACGTATGTGGAGGTGGAGGTTCATCTTAATTAAAGTCTTATTCATTCTTCTCGCTTAGAATTGATATATTTTTCAGCTTATCTGTAGGGCAGGAACAAGAAAGAAAGAAAATTCCCTTCTCCTCGTTTTTTTTTTCCAAAGGCTTCGAGATTTTCATTTTTTCTTTCTTAAACCGGGAAATCGTCGTCGCGAGGGAAAATTCATCACGACTCGGAAAACTTTTTTGACCTGATCTGGCCTGAGATAGAGAGAGAGATGGGGGAGGCAGCTTATCATTTCTATCACACATAACCTGCCATAATTCTTCCTTATTTTCTTATGTTCTTATAATATCCAGCAAAAAATTCCGTAATCCTCAGGTGATGCGCGCACACACACGCGCCTCAAGCAGCCCAGCAGGGGATGTCCCGACGCGGCGCAAAAACACAGCTTCCCCTGAGTGACAGTGACGGCCGAGAGGAGAGAGTCGAGGAAGGCGAGAGGCGAGAGGGGGAGGGACGCTGCGCTGACGGGGAGAAGGATTGGAGGTGAGAGGGGCGTGACGTCACTGCATGGGGTTTTCCACACGCCAGTGTACAAAGTTAACCTGATTGCCGCACTGGACACCTCGTTGCCATGACTGTGTTTTGTTTAAGAATATTTGTACTGTTAGGAATGTAGGCAAGATTCATGGAGTCTGACATAACAGTTCATAGTGTTTTACAGACGTGCCCCAACAAACAGGCACAGGTACAGATGCCAGGTATCGTCCGCGGTGCTCCCGGGAACCTCGCAGCAACTCAACACTGGCACTGCTACACTTTCCCGTCAGTCACAATAGGCAACTCTGGAGTTCCCACGGGCAGGGCCTTGGGTTCCCTGCTGTGAGCCTGTGACGCACACCACACAGATTTAAAGCAGCGTGGAGCCAGACAACACCAGTGTAGCTCTGACTGCTGCAGTGTGTGGGGACTTGACAGCTCCAGCCCATCACGGCGAGGCTCATCCAAGGCTATAGCCACCATTACTTCTGTTCGACACCCGTGAATCAACAACACGCTTCTACGATATACTGTTGCCACCCCAGCAGCAGCATCACAGCCTCTCGACTCATCACGAGGTGGAACCAGTGGGCGAGGGATACTTGTTGACGTGTCTTTAGCACTCATCTGCGACGTCATGAGGTGAGTGACGTGTGTAGGCTAATGACCAAGGTGATCCTGTCTTCATCATTGTTTACATACTCATCACATTTCCGCCTTTAGGTAACGTGTTCCGCTCGTGTTTACCTTTACCCGCTGAATGCGACCTGAAGTTATGCTCCAAATTAAATCGATGGCGATAGCGTGAATTTTCTACTTCAGTGTTACTCAATAGCAAACCAAAATGTACAAGTTATCTTGCATATTGTAGTGTAATTATTTATAAAGAAAAGTCATGATCCATAGTGAGCCACGAGTTGATAAATAATTGAACAAGTAAAGCTTCGTTGTGAGGAATTACTTGAAGACAACTTGATAGATCAACGCTTGAGCCATTAAGATTAGGTACCTTGTCAAGTTTTCCTTATCTATTGTGTCGCACCACTAAACTATTAAACACAGGAAGTGCTGCCTGATAGCATAACATGTAGGCGTAACAGAAGGACGAGTAAATATAGGCCCGTACCGAGAGTCATGATGAAGGTCGAACGACGAACGACAGAGGGAGGGTAGCGTAAAAGGGTTATTTTTCGGAACCAAGAGCAGCGACGAAGGTCGGCACGAAGACACGGGTACCCCCGTGTCTTCGTGCCGACCTTCGACCGTCGTCGCTGCTCTTCGTTCCGAAAAATATCCCTTTTAAGCTACCCTCCCTCTGTCGTTCGTCGCTCGACCTTCATCATGACTCTCGGTACGGGCCATACATTGCTACATTAATGTTACTTTAAGTCTAGCCCAATATAAAGACAGCCATTCAGTGAGCCGTGTTGCGTTGCCTTCCTGGAAGACTGCGGTTGTGTGCAAGGCAGCCAGCAAGGACGTCCCCGCGGCGTGAAAAGTGCGCTCGCCGGCCAGGCTTGGGTCTTGCTGTGTGGTTGTTGTTCGTCAGTACATTTCTCGTATCTTATCATTCAACAGTCTGTAAATATCGCATGTAGCCTAAATCTTTCCTATCCTTAGTCTCAGTCATCAATCTAAGGCGTTATCACAGGTGTAACTCGAGGCTCTTTATTAACGATCAATCACTTAATACTTCTAAACCTCATTTACGTACAACAAATTCATTATGTCACTCGCGCCACCTGTGCCTCCATGACTGACATATGCAAATTCATTACTATTATCATTGATAAATCATTCATCCTCAAGCAATTACCACACACCATTAGGTGGTCACCATTGCCAACACAAGGCTAACAACTGCAATCCCACAGCATGCGTGGTGCCCTGGTGCTGCTGGCGGCGGCCGCGGCCTGCGTGGCGATGCCAGATCCCCAAAGGTTCAGGCCGGACGCCCGTCCTCTGAGAGGTGCGGCCTCTCGCGGCCTTCACGGTGCTGCCTTCCCATTAGCCATGATGGGGAAAATAATCCACGAGGTAAGACCGAGGATCAATGTAAATAAGATGAGTTATAAGAATAGAAGAAGCTATAAATAGCAATATACGAATTAATATCCCGGAGGCGTGAGGCAACAAGTTATAATGTGTGCCTGTTTTACAGTTTGGTTTGGATCTGTCGGTGGAGCTGCAGAAGACGGGCAACGTGGTCATCTCGCCCCTCAGCATCAGCGCCCTCCTCTCCGTCCTGTTGCTGGGCTCCGCGGGACACTCCCACCTGCAGATTCGCCGTGGTCTCCACTTCGAGGACTATCTCGCCGAGGAGGATATCCATGTCAGTTTCCAAAGGCTGCTGGACGCCATTTCTAATAATGGCCCGCACGTCACTCTTAACATAGCAAATGGCCTCTTCCTGCAGAAGGGCGCGGGCATCATATACAACTTCACGCAAGACGCCCGCACCCACTACAACAGTGTGGTCAGCACGCTGGACTTCAAAAATTCTTCTGTCGCGGCTACGGAAACAATCAACAAGTGGGTGGAGCAATCCACGAGCGGCATGATTCCCCGCCTTTACAAGAATTCTCTCGACCCCATGACTACCTTTGTTGCCGTCAACACAGTCTTCTTCAACGGCACGTGGCTGTCGCCCTTCACTCCCGCCTACACCAAAGACAGGGACTTCGATACTGGCGCCGAAAAGATTAAGGTGCCCATGATGAGTGGCACACTCAACGTAAAGTACGTTGATATCCCCGAATATTCCGCCCACATGGCAGCCCTTTCCTACCAGGGCTCGCGGCAGGCCATGTACATCATCCTGCCCAAGGAGAAGAATGTAACGGCCAACCTGGAGCCACTGGAACAGTTGCTCTCCGCCGAGAATGTCAACAATCTCATCAAGAAAATGACTTCCCTGCAGATGCGGGTGTGGCTGCCGAGAATGCGCCTCACCTTCAAGACCAGCCTGCGGAAAGCCCTCACCAATCTGCGCATGGACTCCATCTTCAAACCCGCCGCTGCGGACTTCTCCCGCCTGTCGTCCGAGCAAGTGTGGGTGAACGACGTGGTGCATGAGACCGTGATTGAGGTCACCGAGGAGGGCACCAGGGCCGCCGCCGCCACTGGCTCAGACTTTAACCGTATGGGCACCTCGAGGGTCTTTATTGTCGACCGACCGGCGATCTTCTTCATCCGGGACGAGGAGTCTGGTGTGCCGCTCTTCTGGGGCAGACTAGTCAAGCCCGAAGCCCTCAGAGGGTAGTGCCTAGGAAGCTGCCGGGAGTAAGGCGCCTTCCTCCTTCAGTGCCGCCCCCGATACCCTGCATGAGGAGTCAGTGTGATGCGAAAGTGACAGTGAAAAAGTGAAAAAAGTAACAAGCGAAAGTGAGTCCTCATCCTAGTCTGTTTGTCAGCCTTCATGTCTGTCATTCCGTGTGCATGTATGAGTTGGTTTGTATGCATTTATGTCGCTGTGTCTGCAAACTTATTTTTGTGTCAATGTCGATCTTTTCGTATAGGTATATGAGTATATTGGCCAGTCTGTATGTCGGTATGTCTGTCTCTCGAAGATTAATAGTTTTCAATTATCTACGATGAAACAAAATATTTATTAAAGCAATAAACTGACTTGTAAGAACTTTACATTTATGGAATCCTTCATTCTTTGAACTTTCACAGATATTCTGTCCATATCTATGTCCTGAGCAACCATATGATCTTTATAGAAGTGTCATTAGATACCATAATAGGAAGCAGGGGCGG
The DNA here is from genome assembly GCA_016584305.1 of Chionoecetes opilio. NCBI lineage: Eukaryota > Metazoa > Arthropoda > Malacostraca > Decapoda > Majidae > Chionoecetes > Chionoecetes opilio. Next base: position 378,101 of record JACEEZ010018782.1, read on the forward strand.
GCGGGAGCCGCGGCCATGGTGGCGGTGATAGCGCTATGTGGTGATGTACTCGCGGTGCAGGAAGACGCGGAGCAGACTGGCACGTCCGGCGTCGGTGTCATACAGTACACAGGTTCATTACGTAATCAAGAGAACAATACACCTACAACGGAAGGTGTAGTGTCAGCCGCCCAATGAGACGCTAAAGTGAGAAGTAGTAAAATTTAATGCTTCAAACATTGTTATGGTTGCGTGTGGAGCCCTGTGTCACGTCCCGCGGCGCCACAGCCTGCACCGTTGTTTTGTTGCTCGCTTCATGGCATTTCCTTGACGTCTTCCAAGAACTCTTTACAGTAATAGGAGGGCGTGGAGGGGTGGGGAAGTCATGATAACAACTTTTTGGTTAGCTTTACTTTTACCTGGTGGTGGTGGTGGTGGGTGTGGTAAAAGTAGTAGTCAAAGTCGTAATACTGACAACATACTACCAGTCGCAGCAACTTCCTATTTAGTGAGAAACGATGTGGTTACATAGTCCGTATCATATCAATGTCAATGGAAGATTTACGAGAGAGAGAGAGAGATTCACCTACGTTCTTTATCACGCGCGCTGGACTCGCGATCGCCAGCTGTTACCCTGCCGGAAAGACCATAGAACTCAGAGACCAACCTATGAGTAAGGCTGAGAACTCCCACACCCCATCCCCTTGCTCAAGGCAGACAGTAAGAACCTGTGCTGTCAGCGGAATCCGGCATGAGTGAGCCTTGGCCTCACATGTGTCATTCACCCATGGTCTTGTCCACGCGTCAGACTCGCGATCGCCAGTTTCACCCTCTCGGTGCGAACTTGGAGCTCATTATTACCGATCTTTGAGTAATGCTTGGGTAATATATATGTGTATGTGTGTCGCTTAACAATAACCTAATCACTAGACAACTGTCCATGACCCTGAGTGCCCCGCCCCGTGACGTGATGAGGCACTGTTTGTGTCACCCAGTGGCGCGGCGCACCCTCAGGGCCGCGTCACCCGGCACAGCCTTCCCACGCACCCACCAGTAACCCGGAACAGCCTTGCCACGCACCCAGCAGTTACCTGGCACAGCCTTGCCATGCACCCACCAGTCACCCGACACAGCCTTGTCACACACTCACCAGTCACCCGGCACAGCCTTGCCACACACCCACCAGTCACCCGGCACAGCCTTGCCACACACCCACCAGTCACCCGGCACAGCCTTGCCACACACCCACCAGTCACCCGGCACAGCCTTGCCACACAGCCACCAGTCACCCGGCACAGCCTTGCCACACACCCACCAGTCACCCGGCACAGCCTTGCCACACACCCACCAGTCACCCGGCACAGCCTTGCCACACACCCACCAGTCACCCGGCACAGCCTTGCCACACACCCACCAGTCACCCGGCACAGCCTTGCCACACACCCACCAGTCACCCGGCACAGCCTTGCCACACACCCACCAGGGACCAACGCGTGAACCTTTTTGAAGTGTTACCTTCGTCGTTTCGTTATTGCTAATGCCATGGTTGTTAATAATATTTTACCTGAAAAAAACAATAGTGTGAAAAAATAAAACTTGATTCGGATATTACACGTTTCAAGCCCCCACCCAAAACAGGAACTACCTCGTGTAGGTCTCGCGGCCTCTTGTAACTTTCTTATTTTCTCATGTTCTTAAAAATATATAAACAAGAAATTGACAAAGAATACAATGACAATAAATAAAACAAATCTAAGGACGGCAAGACATTCAAAAGACCATTAATAGATGTAAGAAGTATATCAGATAACTTTTATTGAAGGATCAAAACTATTTGTTTCCCATTTCACAAGGTCTATAAGTTTCATCTTTATGGTACTCGTATATTTTCCGTCTCTGATATCTCGACACTTGCCGGACCAAGGATAACAAATCATTCTTAGTAATAAATTTTCTAACTTCACATTTCTATTCATCAACTTCAACATACCAGCTGATATCAAGAGATCAAAATATTACGTGGTTAAACTATGCACACTGATACGAAGTGGTGATACTTATGTGAAGGGAGGCAAGGAAAATGAGGTGATGGGTATATAATAAATAAGAACATAAGAACATAAAAAAATAAGGAAGCTACAAGAGGCCGCGAGACCTACACGAGGTAGTAACTGTTACTTAACACTACCTACATCCACCTTTCATCCCCATCCATGAATTTATCTAGCCTTCTTTTAAACCTCCCTAATGACTCCGCACTAACTATCTGTCTACTGAGTCCATTCCAATCATTTACCATCCTATTTGTGAACCAGTTTTACCCTATTTCTTTTTTTATAATATGGCTTGGGAAACCCTGCCCTGTATCCCTGCTCTGTATCCCTGCCCTGTGCCCCTGCTCTGTATCCCTGCTCTGTATCCCGGCTAACTGAGAGGAGAGGGATGAGGAGAGACAGGGTCATATAGTACTTGAGGAGAGATGAGTGGTAAGATGTGAGTCAAGGGCAGAGAGGAGTGGCGAGAGAGCGGGATGAAAACAACTGGAAAAGTACAGGAATGTGTGGAGGGAAAAAGGAGAGGAAGGACTTGTATTTCCCCGCTGCCCGGTTGGGGAAAGATAGGAATGGGTTTTTGTATTGAAGATTATGAACATAAGAGAGAGCTGAGGCAAGAGGGGAAGAGGTATAGGGATGTTAGGTACAATTGTTATCTATTGTTGGTTTGCATTCATTGTTTGGGTTACATGTATTATCTAAAATGTAGATATTTCTTCGTACGCTTTTATCTTACCAAGAAATTAAGGGCAATTGTGTGTTTGCATTGCCCTTGGTGTTATGCAAGGACGTCGCCGTCACGTGTCCAGTCGTCATGCCAGGCCTCGCTTGTTACACTTGCCAGGAATCACTTGTCCCCGCCATTCGAGTGTGCCAGACTTATCTATATGAGCACGCTCGTAGCCATTCACATACCACATAAGTCTTGAAAAAGTGGAAAAAAATGTGTGGGGAGAGGAGAGGCATATCGTGCTTGTCATGCATCTTGAATGTTGCCTTTTGTTCCAGCAGGTTTTGGTTTGATACACACAAATACATCGCACGTCCGTGCCCTTCGCCCCTCCTCCCTCTGCGGCATACGGCAAGGGATGGCTCACTACCTCTAACGCTTCCCCCAAAGCCTCTACGTTTGATTTGCCACAACTTCTGGGGGATGCAGGGGAGCTAGCCTACGATGATTTATCTCACTGTTAAAGGTTGCCTGGTGAGAGGCAAGTACCGGCCTGTATTGGGCTTGGTTTCCAAGAACCTGGATCTGGGAGTGGCGCGTCTCGGGCAAAGCAAAGGTCGCAGTGGTCGTCCTTTGTCGGCGGTGGAGCGTGGCGTCCCCGGAAGGATGAAAGAACGCCTGGACAACGCTGCCTGGGTGCGCCAAGACAGCATATTCCTGACCATGACCAACGCTTGGACGCCACTGTGGCAGGTAATGGGACAACAAGGCGTCCATTGAAGGGAAGGACGCCCGATCCATTGTGTGGGGGAATGTTGACTGTTGGGGTGTCTTTTCTTGGGACGTTGTGAGGATGGTGAATGGTAAGTTATGAGGTTTGTATCGAGTCTGAGGAGGAGAGCAAGGAGGCTGCCGAGAGGAGACGACCGTCGACAGATATGAGCAGCTCCAGAGGCACTTGTGTCCCGTCCTGCCGCACCTGCTGCAGCGTTATGATAAAGTTATTGTCCTGCGTCTCGGACACTTCCCCTTTATCCCCGACGGCCTTCACTCCCGGGTGATTCAGCTCACCGATGATACCCTGGGAGTCTGTTCCTGAGCCTGCAGAAGTAAAGGTTGCCGGGGAGAACTCTACGTTTGAGAATTCATCATTATCGCCTTTGAATGTCATGGATGAGGACCCCGGAAGCCTCGACCTCTGGGGTTTGGAGGACGTCACAGGCTGGAGAGCTAGGGTGGTGGTGGGAGGAAGGGTGGGACTGGTAAAGGAACTGGTGTCCCGGGACACAACGTTTAGCGGGGATGTGCCAAACGTGGGTGGAGCGGCCTCAAAGTCAAGGACGCCGGTGGAATGACGAGAGAAGATGATGTTGGTGACCGGCATGTAGGAAGTGACATGCGGGTGAAGGGTAGTGTCATCTCTAAAGGCAGGAGCAAGGGTTACGGGTCGCCACTCGTTGGGACCGGCTGTCGGCTTTCCCAAGTGTACCAAACCCTTCAAGTCGAGATCTTGGTGTTGATGTAGTTGCTGCTGTTGTAGCTGTGGTGACAATGGTGGTGATGGTGACGGTGGTGGTGGTAGATTGTGCTGGTGATGCTGATGTTGGTGTTGATGGAGCCCGGGCTGTTGATGGTGGTGCTGATGCTGCTCCTTATGTTGGTGTTGATGGTGGTGGTGCTGATGTGAAAACTCCTGAGGCTGCTGGTGCTGCTGCTGGTGTTGCTGAGGCTGGGACTGTGGCTGCCTAGTCTGTTGGGTTAGGTGTTGCTGCTTCTGCTGATAATGTTGCTGTCCTGGTGATGAAGGTGGTGCAGCTGCTGGTTCTGGTGTTGTTGATGTCACAATGATGTGAGTCCTGCCATGTACGCCCCTCCTGCTCATGCCAAGTCTGGTGTTGGGGGTCGGGCTGGTCAAAGAACACCACTTGGGGGGCTCGATTCGATGTCCAACGCTGCGAAGGAGTCAAGGCCAGAGTTTTGGGTCCTTGTGAAGCGAGGGGTCTGGGTAGACAGCGTTACTTCAGGTGTTGTTATGGTCTGCAGCGAGTGCATCCTGTCTCCTAGACTCCTATATATGAGGGTTGTCTAAAAGCCCTAAAGTGTCCGGGTGTGGCGTCTGCCTGCTTACGTGGCAGAAGCACCCTGTAAGGACTAGAAAGGCAGGCGAAAGACTCAAGTGGCGTAGCTACGGGGGGGCATGGGTGGGAACGTGGCCCCCCACGAGAAGCCGGTGCCCCCCCAGGTGCCCATCCACTGGCCACGGCTGCCGTGTGGTGTGGGAACAGTGTTCCACTAGGTAGGACTGAGGGAGCATGCATGGAGTATTATGAGTAACTAGCCGCAAAGCCACCCTCCGGGCGGACTTTTTGGCTAGCTCCTGCGGAGGGCTATTGGTGGGCCTTCGGCCCACCACCTGTGTTTGGTGGGCCGAAGGCCCACCAAACACAGACTCTCCAGATAGCCCCTTCTAGCTTTCCTGAAATCATGGATGTAGAAATGTATGTATTAACGCCAAGCCATTCACATCACCCCCAACCCATTCACTCACCCATTACCCATCACCCCACCCATTCACTCACCCATTACCCATCACCCTACATCAAGGTTTCCTCAATTCTCGCAACCCACTTTTTTCACAATTCTCGCTAATAGGCTACTAAAAAAAAGAAAAAAAAAAAAAAAAAAAGTGATCGGATCATCTTATAAGTGGGCTTAAAACCTTCCCCTGGTCAACCTGGTTCCAAAACTGTGCCATATGATGGGGTTCCGCCACGGGGGGCGGAACCTATACCACACACACACACACACACACACACACACACACACACACACACACACACACACACACACACACACACACACACACACACACGCACACACACACACACACAGACACACACACTTTCGCTTATATTATTATAGATTTCGTGCTAATGAGGAAGATCTTAACCATGAGCTGCACTCTGCAAAATGCATGTTAGAATGACGCTATAAGTATGTAAGTGACAATGAAAAGCCCAAATCACTGTTAGATTTAGTGAGAATTCTTGGTCCATATGAAGAGGCATTTCCTGAGTTCTACAGACTAGTCAAAATTTCTGTAGTATTACCTGTGTCATCAGCTTCAGCAGAGAGAAGCTTCTCTGCTCTGAAATTAATCAAAACTACACTGAGAAATACAATGGGCAATAAGAGATTAGGTAATCTTGCTGCGTTGTCAATTGAAAGCAGGCGAGTTAAAAGCCTTGATTTAGAATTTGTTGATAAGTTTGCTGAGAACCACATGAACAGAGGAATTTTGCTTCAAGTAATCGTCCAGACCCATTTTTTTTTTGCCTAATTATGTTGAATGTACATTCAAAACACCTAATCCACCAAAAATAATTGATTTCCAGGCCTTATTTCCGTAAAAACACGACTTTTGTAAAAAGCGCGCGAAAAAAAAAAATCTTCCCTCCATCAGGGCTACGACTGTTATTGATGACGTCAGAACAGGGACGCCCGCAGACACTCTGTCTGACACCTGTCGGCAAATGTTATGATGAGCGATTGTACTTCGGTGTCAGACAGTGAATCTGTCGCTGTGACAGATCTAGAGTACGATGCTCAATCTGACACCAAAAGAAATGACGCTGGTCGCGTATACTATGAGGAAAACGAACCTCAAATTGTCATGGGATCCTATATGTTTGACCCCGAGTACGAGGTGGATGAACAGGTGTTAGCAGAGCCTGAGGTTCAGTAGGAGGACCTGGCACTTCTCCAAAACATGGATTGGTGAATAAGGTTAAACCATGTGTGTGTGGGAATCACAATGAAGGTACTTTCGAAAAAATCCTATGGTTAGTTTTGAAGCTACAGTCAAACGTCATTACTCGGAAACCACATACTAGCATTAACTACAGCATAGAGTTGGAAAATATGCGGGCGGGAAGGCAGAAAGTGTGACAGCCACACCACCACAGGGTCTCTCACCACAGGGCACGCCCACTCCACAACTGAGTCACTGTCTTACGGGGGGCGCCGCCCTTGTCCAGCACACCCGTGTACACAGGCTCAACTCACGCTCGTCGTCCCAACCCACACACTGGGTAGCTGACTAGTCGCGCTGCACACTCTCACCCAGTCTTTCACCCGCTGTGTACCCTCGCTACACACCGTTTCTCAACACAACTGCTCGCCCCAACACACTATAGGCGTGTATCACCTTACACACGCCACTCCTTTCCGTGTGCAAACTTTTCTCGAAAGGCACAGCTGTCTTGCTGCACCCATAAAGGATGCATGCATGTGGCATATAGCAAAAAATATCTATCAGAAACACCCAAATATCTTCAAGTACTATATTTATCTCTGTGTTTACGTGCCTCTGATGATCAGCGCGGGAACAGGAGCCTCCCTTTCGCTACGTCACCGAGCCTGAGCCTGAGCGTCTGCAAACCTTGAGAGTGTTTTGAGAACTCGGGGAATTTGCAGATTTTGATTGCGGATTATTTAAAAACGGCTGACTGGATACAAAAAGTGACGACGTATTGTTGATATACTCGTTAATGGCTATGATTTGATTGCATTAAATCAGGAATGATGAAATGGTCTGGACGATTACTTTAAGTGAGGTATTCTCACTTTCTCAGTGGGGAAAAAAAAAAATTATTTGCCTGCTGCTTTAAAACTATTGCCTTTTTCTTTATTTTCAGTATCAATTATGTTATTTCCATTTTGTATAAGTGGTAATATATGTATTTAATTTTTGGTCATGACTGCTTTATTTTGTTCTCCATCAGCAACTGGATGATACCCTACAGTACTCAACACACACTCCTAGAATAAAATCTAATAACCTTCCATAGTCCATACGACATCAGACATACTCTTGATATTGGTCAGAATGCAAAATATGCAAGGGGGGGGGGGGGTCTTGGCACTGTAAGCTAAAGTAAGTCCCCAGTCCCCACCAAACTCCCCAGCTGTATGGGCTTGTTCGACTCATCTAGTGCCCCCCCATAGTCAGTTGTGCCCCCCCAGGTGCCCCCCCCAATGATAAATACCTAGCTACGCCACTGGAAAGACTCCCTCGCCAGGCGCCTGCGGGTCTATGGCGGCCATCCTGTGCAGGGTATAACGTTGGCGGCAAGTGGAGGCGAGTGGGGAGGGTATGAAGGAGCATCGATCTCCCGTCGCCCCGCAGCCTCGGTAAATCACGGAGGTTAGGCCAGTGAGCAAAGGAAACTGAATCAATCTAATACCCATACAGGAGAATCACGTCACTGGATATTTCTTATAAATTCCATTGGTGTATATAGCAAACTTCTTATCTTTGGAAGTGATCTAAAGGAAGAGTTGAAGCTAATCTTTTTCGAAATAAATAAGCATGAATCCTGCATAGATAATTAATAAAAACCTAAACCTTGACAACTATCCTTGCTTGCACGTGTTAAAGAGTGACACATGCAGGACAAAAAATAAAAGACATGGATGAAAGAAATGGGCCTTGAGAGAATTAAGAGAAAGTGAAAGAGTTCCTAAGAATCAAAGAAAGTGTAATGGAGGATGGAAAATGTGACAATGGAGGAAGTATGAAGGAAATGTACAGAAGGAGGAAATGGAAGAGGTAGAAGAGGGAAGGTGTTCGGTACCTGCACACTTCCATGCGGATTAATTGTGGGAAGTGTTCAGTGTTGATAATCTTCAGCCAAGTACCGTCGGCTGAGCGTACCCATCCAGGCCTCTTCTTCTTCTTCAACTTCTTCTTGTGACCTCTACCGCTTAGTATCGCTTCGTAGGTCCTCTCCTCCTGAACTCCTTGATCGTTGCCTCACACATATATCTGAGAGAGTCAAATACACACGTTGAATATTCCACGACTCATATACACACATACATCTAAAAGTATATATAGAGGAGAGAAAATATATAAAAAGTACACAGGAAAGCAGGTATAGAAAGCGTAGTGTAACATTATAAATGGCTTACAAATGAACAACAAATATGTAAGTTTAGAGCATTATCACAAAGACCAAGAGATATAAGACCTATATCTCTTGATCTTGATTATCACCACCTTAACCTGTCATGAGGCCGTGCGGGGTTATAGAAGAGCGAGGCATAGACAGGTGTATGAAGCTCTGAGTAGCCTACGTGAAGGTTGTGGCCTGCCTGCTCGCCCTCACCAAGCCGTCCTGCCCCCTGCTGGACAGATAAGGGGGAAGGTAACACAATAAAACAGCAGGTAAGGTGGGCAAAATCGTGGGTAAAGGTGGGTGCGTAAGGTGGGCAAAATCGTGGGTAAAGGTGGGTGCGTAAGGTGGGCAAAATCGTGGGTAAAGGTGGGTGCGTAAGGTGGGCAAAATCGTGGGTAAAGGTGGGTGCGTAAGGTGGGCAAAATCGTGGGTAAAGGTGGGTGCGTAAGGTGGGCAAAATCGTGGGTATAGGTGGGTGCGTAAGGTGGGCAAAATCGTGGGTATAGGTGGGTGCGTAAGGTGGGCAAAATCGTGGGTATAGGTGGGTGCGTAAGGTGGGCAAAATCGAGGGTATAGGTGGGTGCGTAAGGTGGGCAAAATCGTGGGTAAAGGTGGGTGCGTAAGGTGGGCAAATTCGTGGGTATAGGTGGGTGCGTAAGGTGGGCAAAATTGGTAATCAGAAACAAAAGTATGAAGAAAAAAAGAAGGTAAGTCAAGTAACTCAGAAAATTAAGTTAGGTTAGATTAGTTTAGTTACGGTTATTTCTTGCACTACATTCGATCAGTATATCAAAAGTATTCGTCTGTTTGTCTGTATGGTAAAGAAAACGTGTTGTGCTGCAGAGGCCGTGTAATCTCACTATAAGATAGCGGTTGTCGTAAATAGCATGCGAATGAATTGCGACGAATCTCTAACGTGGAATTTGCAGTGTCACGCAAAGGGCCGGATGTGGGATAATACAAAAGTTTGTCATTTCCTGAACAAGGCAGTCAGAAGCAATGGTCTCCTCTGTGACCTTGCATTTCTACGGGATGTGATAATGTTTGCCACACACACACACACACACACACACACACACACATACACACACAGACACACACACACACACACACACACACACACACACACACACACACACATACACACACACACACACACACACACACATACACACACACACACACACACACACACACACACACACACCACACACACACACACACACACACACACACACACACACACACACACACACATACACACACACACACACCACACACACACGGACAAATAGAAAAAAAATGCACGAGCACAAATTTAAAGGAAAAGTGCATGAATACGGAGACAATGAATATGGAGACAGGACCACACGAGTATAGCTCAGGTCAAGTATGCCACACTAGGTCAACACACACACACAAACACACGCACACGCATACACACATATACTATAGTGGTCAGGTGGGCCAATGGGGCGAGGAGAAGTTCGAGAAGGAGAGTTCTCGTATACAACTCAGCAGTGATGGTCTGACTCAAATACAACATTTTCAAATTTATGTCCAGATGGAAGGCAGGGAATATAATAAAGCACAAGGAAGACATGTGGTGAAAATAAGTATATTAACGATGCAATCAAAAAGAAAATGAATAAGAACATAATAAAAGAAAATAAGGAAGCTACAAGAGGCCGCGAGACCTACACGAGGTAGTTCCTGTAATAAATAATAATAATAAATAAGATCATCACACCACAATATTTTCTCTTCCACCAGCTGTTGCTCCTCATTCCTGGTGAAAAATGAAAGCGCCCAGAGAAAAACGTGTTAAAAATAATTAATGTAAAAGTATATAATAAATATTAGAGTAAAAAATTTAATAAAAAGCAGAAAAAGAAAGCAGTCAACCTCGAGCTACAGGTTTACCAACATGTTCGGCGGGCGTGACTGTCCTTGGCTTCGTTTCTACACACATGCACACACACACACATACACCAACGCACTACCTCTAAACACACATTCAAGGACACCTGTGTGAGTTTTAAGAGCAAAACAAAGGCGGCGAGAGGATGCTCATGGAAGGGAGAAGAAAGGAAGGTGTAGGAAAAGGTGTTTCTCTTAACTTTTGAGGGGATGAGAACGCGCCAATCAGACAACACCACCTCCCTTGTTTGTTGTTTTAATGTTTTTACCTCTGAGGACTAAAAGTTTATACGTAGAAGACAACAAGCGGTAACACACACGCACACACACACACACACACACACACACACACACACACACACTCCACTAGGGTACTCCGTAGTGTAGGGGAAGCACGCTCGGTTCACAACCGAGAAGTCCCGGGTTCGATCCCCGGGCGGAGCGGAAACAGATGGGCTGTTTCCTTAAAACCCAAGCCCCTGTCCACCCAGCAGTGAATGGGTACCGGGTGTTAGCCGGGGTTTGTGACCTGCTCTCCGGGGTGCTGGCTTCGGCCAAAACTAAGCACTAAGGATGAATGATAAAAATGTTGATATGGAGACGGGGCTATACGAGCGTTGCTCAGGCCCTGTAAAATACAACTAGATGAATACACACGCACACACACACACAGGTTCGAATCCTCGTGCTCCCGGGGATTTTTCACTTGACAAATTCGGGCGGTTACTGTCCCCCTTGAGCAAGGGGATGGGGGTGTGTGGTGTGTGAGGCCCCAGCATTACCCTAAGATCGGTAATAATGAGCTCCAAGCTCGCACTGAGAGGGTGAAACTGGCGATCGCGAGCCAGCTCGCGTGGACAAGACCATGGGGGGTGAATTACACACACACGTCACACACACACATACACACACACACACACACACACTCACACACACAAGACACACACACACACACACGTCACACACACACACACATACACACACATATCAGACAAGGTGGACCTCTTTTTGCAGTCTCATATAGCAACATAGGGGAGGATCTTCACCTGACGACGATTATACAAGAATATTTCCTCAATTGTAAACTCCCTCTGGCGTGTTGGCGGATGCTAAGGGGCAAGTTTACAAGTTTACAAATTTATTAAGAAAAGAAGGGAGAGTTTACAATGAAGAGGGGGGGGGTGCAAGTCGTACATAGAAAGGGCGGGAGGTGAGAAGAGGCGGTGGGAAAGTTAGTACGGAGGGAAAGAGAGGAGTTGTATTGAGGCTGTGGTTTAGTAAGGTGTGAAAGAGGATGTTGAACGTAGAGAAAACGAGATGTGTTGTTGCCTTGTTGGTGTATTTGTTTTGGGTTAGAGCGAATACCTGTGGTTCATTCACCTTCCAGAGAGAGAGAGAGAGAGAGAGAGAGAGAGAGAGAGAGAGAGAGAGAGAGAGAGAGAGAGAGAGAGAGAGAGAGAGAGAAAAAAAAATTACTACCAACATTTTCTAGGTCAATGAGTGTATATCATGCACACAAAACACACACACACACACACACACACACACACACACACACACACACACACACACACACACACACACACACACACACACACACACACACACACAACATTTAGGTTACATGATTTGATGGTCATAAAAACACCGATTTATTCAACATACAAAAGAGCGATAATAATAAATAGATAGACAGAGATATACATATAAATAAATAAATAAACAAATATTAAATTCAACTACAATTCAGATATATACGATGCACATAACAACACTAATTCAACACAACAATTAACAACTACAAACTACAGCAACAAATACAACAACTACAATACAGGTACAAATACAACAACTACAATACAGGTACAAATACAACAGCTACAAACTACAAAAAAATGAAAATACAGTCAGTACTACAAGAATGATACAACAACGGTTACTACAACTATGAAAAAAACCCAATCAGATGCAGGTATATACATGTACAACTACACACTACAAACAACAACTACAATAGCACCTACAACACGGCAAACTATCAACAACTGTCCTGAGCTGATTATAGGAAGGCAGAGAGTATAGGGTTGTAGAGAGACATAAATACAGACAGTTATGTGACGAATAGATGAATGGAGACAGCGAGAAGTATAGGAGATATAGGATACAATGAAAAGGATTTGCACTATGTTAAGGCTAAGGAAATGAAAGGGGGAATAGGATAGGATTATATGAAGTTAAAGTTAATGAGTAGTTTAAGGTGACTGTTAAAAAGAAATGTAGATTAAGAGAAGATAATGGAGAGTAAGAAAAGGAATGAGAGGGATGAGTAAATGAGGATGTAAGGGTTGAAGGGAATGAAGAACGTGAATTTGTCGAGGATAGAAAAATAATGGAGTGAAAAAAAGGAAAGTGAGAGGTGAAAGATATGAGTAGAATTAACCCCTTGAGGTCCAGAACGTAATTTTCATTTAAATTTGGATACCATTAGATGATTTTTAGTGAATATAAGCAGTATTTTATAGATATGACCTGTTTAGTATCCTTGTCGACTAAGTAATTTGGTATATTCAGTTAATTTTCGTAATTCTATGGCTAACAACATACGATTTTATATAGCAAAGGAAAGATCTGGGCGTGAAGGGGTTAGGTAAGAGATAATCTAATGGTGAAAAAAAGGAGAAAAGTTAATTAGTCGAGGTAAAGGACGCAAATGGATCGTGAGAAAAGGAATGTGAGAAGTGAAAGAAATGACTGGGCTTAAGAGAGAGAGAGAGAGAGAGAGAGAGAGAGAGAGAGAGAGAGAGAGAGAGAGAGAGAGAGAGAGAGAGAGAGAGAGAGAGAAGTAAGTAAGAGAAAAGGGAAAAGTGACACTAATCTACATGTGACCTTGATACTAGTGACTAAATTGGAGAGCAAAGTGGGCGGTTAGAAGTGGCGGTGGGTGGAATTACTTGTTGGGATGGGCGGCAGGCGGGTCTTGACAGAAGCCGTGATCACAGAGGGCGTGGCAGTGGGCGTGACAGCGAGCCGATCATCTGTCGAGGTGATACTAAGGTTAGTGTGTGTATCTACCTAGTTTTATGGATCTAGTTGTAGCATCCATGGCCTGAGCTATACTAGTGCGGTCCTGTCTACGTGTCTATCTATTTAGTTTTTCTTTTAATCTGAAGGTGAAGTCTCTCTCTCTCTCTCTCCTCTCTCTCTCCTCTCTCTCTCTCTCTCTCTCTCTCTCTCTCTCTCTCTCGTAGTTAGTGCGGGAGGGAGCTTTAAAAGGAGGCTAGATCAAGTATAGACGTCCAGCCTCTGGCCCCTTTGCTTTTGGCTCAGTTCTTGCGGCTGGAACGTGACAGCGAGCCACGTTCCAGCCAACTAACTCATAACGTGAATTACTCATTAAGGGCTTGTTCTATGCAAAAAGTTTGTTGTACAGACCCCTATTGATTTTGACAACACTACTTGGATGTTGAATTTCAGCTCAATCCGACAATAATTAGGAGTAGTTTACGCTAATTACTCAGTAAGAGCTTGTTTTACGCAAACAAATTCTTCCGACGACCCCCATTGATTTTGACAGCACTACGTGCATGTCAAATTTCAGCTCAATCCGACAATATTTAGGAGTAGTTATACACTTTTTGGCGGAAACTTGGTTCCACGGGTCTTATGGTAAGCGACAGCGAGCGAAGCTCGCTGTCAATAAATTCATGGATGGGGATGAAAGGTGGATGTAGGTAGTGGTAAGTAACAGGAACTACCTCGTGTAGGTCTCACGGCCTCTTGTAGCTTCCTTATGTTCTTATGCTCTCTCTCTCTCTCTCTCTCTCTCTCTCTCTCTCTCTCTCTCTCTCTCTCTCTCTCTCTCTCTCTCTCTCTCTCTCTCTCTCTCTCTCTCTCTCTCTCTCTCTCTCTCTCTCTCTCTCTCTCTCTCTCTCTCTCTCTCTGCAATGGGAGATAACAGAACACACACAGATGTCTCATGCACACAAGAAGCCAAAATGTACAAATCTCTATCTCTTCCTCTATAGACGTGTGAATGGTTGTCGGGTGTGATAGGGATGGATGGATGGTTGGGTGAGGTGGTCTTGTGGTGGTGTGGGTGACAGTGCTGTGAGTCGGATGTGGTAGGGATGGATGTAATGGGTGTGTGGTTGCGTGAGGACTACAGCAACACTACCCTTGCCACCTACACTCACCTCTGCCATGTTAGGAGGAGCCCGTATGCCCCCTGAGACGCCACCTGAAGGCCACGACTCCATCTCTGTCCGGAATCGGTTTGGCTTGTCCGCAGATCCTACATTTTGGGTTCCTGAAGTAATGAAAAGGATCTCAATAATTGACTGCGAATATATACTTGCTGGTGTTCAGTATTATTAGGATAGTAGTGGTGTGGATATAATGGGCGTTTGAAAGTAGTGGCTGTAGTACTATGAAAGGATAAGGAGGAGGAGTTAATATTTATGCTAGAAGGGGAAACCATATAGACATAGATATAGAGATAGACATAGAGAGACAAGACATATATAGACAGACAAACATACATATATAGATATAGACAGACAGACAGACAGACACACACACAGAGAGAGAGAGAGAGAGAGAGAGAGAGAGAGAGAGAGAGAGAGAGAGAGAGAGAGAGAGAGAGAGAGAGAGAGAGAGAGAGAGAGAGAGAGAGAGAGAGAGAGAGAGAGAGAGAGAGAGAGAGAGAGAGAGAGAGAGAGAGAGAGAGAGAGAGAGAGAGAGAGAGAGAGAGAGTTCAAATTCAAATTCAAATTCATTTATTTTCCACAGGGTAGTGGTTATTACATCAGAATACATATAATAATTGGTAGACTTGTCTACATGTCAAGCTTATTTTACATGCTAAATATAGGCAAAAAATATGAGTGAGTAAGTCACTGTAGCTGACCATACGAGTGTACAACATATATATTGGCACCAAGTTCCAGGTACAGCATTGTCAATAATCTAGTAAGAGTAAAATAAATAAAATTCCAGTCAAACAGGCAGAATTCTAGTAAAACATAAGATTACAATAAAAAGAAATATGTAAAATTTGCTAAACATTATAGTAAGACAAGCAGAATTCTAGTAAAAGAAAAAAAGAGAGAGAGAGAGAGAGAGAGAGAGAGAGAGAGAGAGAGAGAGAGAGAGAGAGAGAGAGAGAGAGAGAGAGAGAGAGAGAGAGAGAGAGAGAGAGAGAGAGAGAGAGAGAGAAACGGACAGACAGACAGAGAGAGAAACGGACAGACAGACAGAGAGAGAAACGGACAGACAGACAGAGGGAGGTGATAGCAGCACGAACTATACATCAATCTAAAAACTGAATACGAGAGGGTAGAAAATAAGAGGACGAGGATAAAAGGTGGTGGTGAGGAAGGAAGTCATGGAGTCAAGCCAAGGGAAGCATGGTACGAAGGTTTAGGTAAAGACAAGAATACCAATCAGAATGAATCACAGAGTCGTCCACATAAGCATAACATAACACAATACACACAAAAATCTATACAAAAGAACATCTTATTTTGTTTTGTCCATAATAAAACTAAATAAACAAATAAACTTGAGAGGAGCATATGAAATTACATATAAATATGAAGTAATTTATATACAAAATTGCACAACTCGCACAAATGAGCTCTTTTATTGAATAATTCGCCAATATCAGAAAAGTTCAACATTGGGTACCTTTCACGGCACCGGGAAGCCAATGGGCAGTCTATCAATACGTGTTTCTCTGATTGCACCTGAATATCATCACACTGACACACACGTTCCTCTGGCGGTGTACGGCTCCACCTCCCAACCTCTACTTAATGGTTGTGAGACATGAGACGCAGTCTTGTGAAAGATTCACGTTTATAATCCGAAATATACATTTTACTGGTATATATCGGGTGCACTGTCATAGACGGGTTCATATCAGTAATATAGTTCATTAACTTTGTTGCGCCCTGTGCCTTTTCACGTACGGTTTCTGTACGTACGGTACAGTACGGTACGTACGGTATTTTTTCTAATGGGTTTATATTAGCAATCCCCACACATCTGTCAAGGAATCGAGCTCCAGGCGTATTTACTTCACTACATATACGGTACACCAGAGTACCATATACCATATACAGAGTAAACCCACTCCGTATACGAACAGAAAAATCTGGCAACTCCGGTCAAATAGTGACGTCGCTGGAACGCTCTCTCTCTCTCTCTCTCTCTCTCTCTCTCTCTCTCTCTCTCTCTCTCTCTCTCTCTCTCTCTCTCTCTCTCTCTCTCTCTCTCTCTCTCTCTCTCTCTCTCTCTCGAAGCAGCCTTGAGGAGAGAGCGTTCCGTCGACGTCACTATTTGACCGGAGTTGCCAGATTTTTCTGTTCGTATACGAAGTGGGTTTACTTGGTATTTTGGTACTTTGCGGTACACAAGGTGGAATGGTTCATCAAAATCTATGCGAACACGTTTAGACTTCACGAAACTAGACCTCTTTTTTTCAATTATTGTCTGGACTGGAGGGATCCCTACCTCCACCATACACAGGTTTATACTCGTGTTTCTTCGAACACCCAGTAGACACTTAATCAGTTTATTGTACTGCTTTTCTATTCCTTTCATTCTATTCGTCAGCCACGATTCGGAACCATATAACACCATAAACTTGAGTCTTTCCTTCACCCGAAGCAAGGGAAGTTTGGATCAAATCGGTCAAGTTGTTTTGCTCTACTATACATCTTCAGAACGATAAGTCTCTCTCTCTCTCTCTCTCTCTCTCTCTCTCTCTCTCTCTCTCTCTCTCTCTCTCTCTCTCTCTCTCTCTCTCTCTCTCTTCTTAATCATCTTTTCATGTCCATATTCTTTTCCATTACCATTTCCATTTCTTTTCCTCTCCTCACTTATCCATTCATATCAATATCCTCTCCCTCTCTCTCCATCTCCATCCGTCTGTTTCCTCTCTCACGTCTGCCACACAAAAACATTCTTAGTCATTCCAAAACACGAATAATAAAGAAAGACGACATGAAGCAAGTCATGTCTTTTGCTGTGATGCCAACAAAATGTATCATCATTATCATCATTATTGCTATCATTACTAATATCATAATCATCATCATCATCAAGCGCCACTAAACCCTCTCTTTGGGATGTAGGTCGCTTTTTCGTGCAGCTTCATAAAGTCAAGGCGTTGGCGTGACTTTATGGCGTGATGGAAAGTTTGCAGTCCATATGGTGACTCTCTCTCTGATCAATCTGTGTTTCTCTCTTGCTTCACTTGATCTGCTACAGGAGAGTCACTTGCTACATCACCAGGAACTACCGGAGGAACTACAGGAACTACATAACACTACTCTTTACAGGAACTACCGGAGGAACTACAGGAACTACATAACACTACTCTTTACAGGAACTACCGGAGGAACTACAGGAACTACATAACACTACTCATTTACAGGAACTACCGGAGGAACTACAGGAACTACATAACACTACTCATTTACAGGAACTACCGGAGGAACTGCAGGAACTACCAGAGGAACTACAGGAACTACATAACACTACTCATTTACAGGAACTACCGGAGGAACTACAGGAACTACATAACACTACTCATTTACAGGAACTACCGGAGGAACTACAGGAACTACATAACACTACTCTTTACAGGAACTACCACGTGTAGGTCTCGCGGGCTCTTGTAGCTTCCTTATTCTCTTATGTTCTAATGTTCTTATCACTGTACTCATTATACTCACTACGAGAGACGGCCGAGGGTGAGGCGCTGGGGTGTTGTCGCCGCACCAGACGCGCCGGGACGCCAGGCTTCCTCCTGGTGTGATAGGGCAGCACCATCGCCTGCACGACACAGGAATGAGGGCTTATAAGTTACGTATAAGTATAAGTATAAGTTTATAAGTTTATTGAGAAAAGTTAAGTATAAGTTTATAAGTTTATTGAGAAAAGTTAAGTATAAGTTTATAAGTTTATTGAGAAAAGTTAGGTATAAGTTTATAAGTTTATTGAGAAAAGTTAAGTATCAGTTTATAAGTTTATTGAGAAAAGTTAAGTATAAGTTTATAAGTTTATTGAGAAAAGTTAAGTATCAGTTTATAAGTTTATTGAGAAAAGTTAAGTATCAGTTTATAAGTTTATTGAGAAAAGTTAGGTATAAGTTTATAAGTTTATTGAGAAAAGTTAGGTATCAGTTTATAAGTTTATTGAGAAAAGTTAGGTATCAGTTTATAAGTTTATTGAGAAAAGTTAGGTATCAGTTTATAAGTTTATTGAGAAAAGTTAGGTATAAGTTTATAAGTTTATTGAGAAAATTTAAGTATAAGTAAAAGTTTATAAGTTTATTGAGAAAAGGGGGAAATTACAAAGAGGGGGGGGCAAGTATACAAAAGATACAGAAAAAACAAAGACATCTAAAAGAATTGAAAAGTTGCCGTGCGATCCAGCGTGCTATTTTTTTGCAATGGTCACAATAATGTTATAATGAATTTTACCAGACATCAGAGGTCGCCCACAAGTATACCGGTGCTAGGAGGAAAAAAAATACACTGAGGCATAGACCACTGTATACTGAACAGTTCACGCGACAATGTTTTGAAATTACAAGCTGCATAGCGCCCGGCGGCCCGGCGGTGCAGGCCCGCCCGACAAAGAGATATAGTGGTCTATGGACTATCATATAGACTGGTTTATCATTATATATGATATACTGTAATCTTCGTAAATGTTTGTTCTATAATATTATCAAATAAAAAACTGTAAAACACGCTAAAGAAATGCCATTACGAGACTATGAAGAAATATGCATGAGCTTAATATTCACTTAACTCTTCGCCATTTAAAACTTTGCGAGTCAACTTTTATCATGAAGGGTATCAATAGAAGCGCAATTTTATTAGCTTTCCATTGATATATTTCGTTATCTGATAAATGAATTAGAACCATGCATAAATTAGCGTTAAACAAATAAATAAAATCATCAATCGGGTAATTTTCCCGATTGATGATGTTATTTATTTACTTATATATTTCGTTTTCTGATAAATGAATTAGCACCATGTATAAATTAGCATTAACTAAATAAATAACCTCATCAATCGGGAAAATTACCCGATTGATGATTTTATTTATTTAGTTAACGCTAATTTATGCATGGGGGTAATTAATTTCTCAGAAAACGAAATACATCAATGGAAAGCTAATAAAATTGCGCTTCTATTGATACCCTTCATGATAAAAGTTGACTCGCAAAGTTTTAAATGGCGAAGAGTTGAAGTGAATTTGAAGACAATGTGTTCATGCATATTTCTTCAGTCTCGTAATGGCATTTCTTTAGCGTGTTTGACTGTTTTTTATTTGATAATATTATAGAACAAACATTTACGAAGATTACAGTATATCATATATACTGATAAACCAGTCTATATGATGCGTATATATATATATATATATATATATCCGAGCGGCCCTCCGACTTCAGGGCAAGTTCAGGCCCATGTGCAACAGGCCGATATTCCGTGCGCAGTCCAGGTATACAGTGGTCTATGACTGAGGTCATATTTTTGAAGCTAATAGAAATACATGTAGTTTTATAAGCTAGGAAGCAAGTATATAATAATAGTAATGCTACATTCAAACAACTTACGTTATGATTAGTGGCTTCCGAGGCGGTGGCTGAGTCCGCGGTGCTCCCGCTGCCGCTGCCGCCTTGTTTTCCTGCGAGGGGGAAGGAGAGAGCGTGAGCCTGAGGGGGGCCTGGAGGGGGAGTGCTGGAGAGGGAGTGCTGGAGAGGAGGGGGGTCAAGGCCTGGAGGGGGGGGGGGCAAAGCCTGGAGGGGGGAGGAGAGAGGCTAACTATTAACACCAACTATAAAAGCTGCTTCACAACGTTTCCTTCCGTGAGTTCTACTTTCCCGAGGGAAAATAGTCATTGCCACGTAAAGCTAAAGGAAAAGTGTATAAAAGCTTTAAAACCAACCACAGGGTATATTCACACGCTAAGAATATTGGGCTTCACGAAAGTAGTTAATTGAGGATGAAGGCAAAATGTGTCTTCGTATAATGACCTTTCACTTTACATCTTAATCAATCTTAACTTATCATTTACGGGGCTATATTATACAGTGTATATATATATATATATATATATATATATATATATATATATATATATATATATATATATATATATATATATATATATATATATATATATATATATACTAGCCGCAAAGCCGCCCTCCGGGCGGACTTTTTGGCTAGCTCCTGCGGATAAGTAAATCTGTCAGTGTTATGCAGCGTGATTGATGGAATATATAAATAAGCCTAAAAGATAGATATCTAAAGGTTAGGAGTAGCCCCGCCCCGTCAAGCCTCCGTGAAGGCACCAGGCAGTGCAGCCTCGCGTTTGACCTTTGTGGGATACACCGACACATCCTGGGACACACCAAACCCAGAAACCATCCTGTCTTGATTCTCATTACACGGGATCCATGTTGTCAGACTTTCCGTGAATCTTAGTGGCTTTATCTTGTTTTCACGTAGTTTTATCAGTGTTGCATTGCCGTGAGACTGGACACATATGCCTCCATGTACCGTTTCTGGTTTACAGTTAGTGTACTGGAATAACTCTTTCTTTCTGTTCTATAACTGTTTTGGTTTTTTTCTTCTTTTTTCCCCTATTGCTTTCTCTTAAGAGAGAAGCACGGGCTAAATAGAAAACCCGTCAGAGTGTTCGGTATTTATAAATGTTAACGTGGGGGAGGGTAGGAGGAAACAAGGGCAGCGAGCGTAGGTAAAGGTGAGGAGGCAACGACACGTGCAGCCCGTACATAATCCGGCTCTGGGGAGGCAGGGATCAGATGGCGAAGTGAGTGGGATGCTGGGCAGTGGAGCAGGTAGTGCTCAATGGGATTTTGTGGCTCTGCGAAACAGTGAGGACAGGGGGCAGGGGCGTCACCAAGTATTTGGGTGGAGCAATGGAAGCCGAGCCTTAGTCGGACCAGCTGCCGTACTACAGGTGGAGTGAACCGGGAAAGGTGGAGGTGAGGCGTTTGTCTGGTGGCTGTGATGTACCATGTGGCAGAACGAGAGCCATGCTCCACAGCGTCGTTGAGAAGAAGTTGGGAGGCCTGAAGAGGAGCTCGGTTGACAGAAGACTTTATCTGGGCGTAACTGGGGTATAACGTATCCGTATCTATTTCACCACGAAAACAAAATGCTGCTGTTCACACATTTTATCAAGTAATGTGCACATCAAGCTAATGTGCCGATGGAATTAGAAGGTGATGGGAAACTTTTTTACTTTTACATCTTTTTCTTGAATCAATATTGAATCTATAGTAAAAAGCTATACAATAGAGGAAATTAATCAATCATGAAGATAATACATGATCCGCCACGAAGAAATAATTTGCTATCTCTTGTGATTCTATTTCCTTCCTCTTCCTCCTTAACTCTTCGCGCCCAAATTTTTCCTTTGCTATATAAAATCGTCTGTTGTTAGCCATAAAATTACGAAAAGTGACTGAATATACCAAATTAACTAGTGGACAAAGATACTAAACAGGTCATATCTATAAAATATTGCTTATATTCACTAAAGATCGTCTTAAGGTAGCCACATTACAATGGAAATTAGCTATCTCCTTACCTGGGTGAAGGTTTTGGCGGGACGGCAGATTGGAGGACCTCTGTGACGCCTCCTGCAGCTGCCTGTTACTTGGCCGCGTCCTTCGCTGATAAGGAAAGAAAATCATCAATTAATCAAGGAAAAGATGGCCATGTAGCTTCTCCTTGCATGTGACCAAAGAAAACTTATGCCTCATACTGCTGGGAAAGAGAAGAGAATATGAGTCATAACTAGATTCATGAGTGATCTATCTTCAAAACTATTCATCGATCTATTACGCACCAATTGAGTAGAATCTCTTAGGTCGCGATGTATCAGTTTGTCAGTGTCGCGTTCTGCCACTTCAGAAGGCTCTTGAGAACGTTCTTGCATGGGCGGGAACAGGGAGAAAGTGGCGAACGAGGAGGAAGAAGCAGAGGAGTCGGAGATAGAGGAAGAAGCTGAAGAATCGGAGGGGGAGGGGGGAGAATGGGGATTGACGGTGGGTACTGAAGGTGGGCTTGGGCGTCTGCTTGGTGGTTGACGGAGTGTTGGGGGAGTGCTGCCCTGTGGAACCCTCGTCTGGTGGGTGTAAACAAACAAATAAATAGATAGAAAGGACTAAGATAATCCTTAGTTTTAGCTAGCATGCGTGCACTGTGTGTGTGTGTGTCATTCACCTACGGCTTGATCAGCCATCCAACCCGAAGGTGAATGACACACACACACACACACACACACACACACACACACACACACACACACACACACACACACACACCACACACACACCCACACACACACACACACACACACCACACACACCCACACACCCACACACACACACACACACACACACACACACACACACACACACACACACACACACACAAACACGCACACACTAACATGAATTTATTCACGTACACATGTTAGCTAAAATTATGGATTCTCTATCTTTATATTCATCATAATTGTTAGTTTTTACTTTTTCATTTTATTGTATTTGTTCATTTATTTATTTATCTCTATGTGTGAACCATATATCAGAATAAGAAGTACCTTAGATTTGATTCTCCTGCCGAAGGACTCATCATTCTGAAGGACGTGGTTGTCGAAGTTCTCAGTGCCATCAGAGGGCGAGAACCCAGACGGAGGAGGAGTGGCGTCAGTGGGTCTCGTACCTCCTCTGACAAACGGCCCCTGGTGTTGTAAGGGAGATCCTGAAGGTAAAGATGTGCTGCCTGACGGAGGGGCTGCAGAAGATGGTGCAATGTTTGGGTGTCTCGATGGTGGAGTTTCGGTCATTTGTGATGGAAGCCTCGAGTTTAGTGGCGTGACTCGCTGTCTATTTGTGGAAGGCGAGTGAGTGGGTCGGTTTCGTTGCATGGTCGAAGTTTTTAGCGGGTGTTGTGTTGTTGGTGGATTGTTATGGTTGCGTAAGGATGTCTGGTGGATTGGTTGTCTCTGTGGAGGCTGTTCGTTGTTCTGTGAGGAGCGGTGTTTATGATTCTCTGGGTTCTTTGGATGCTGTTGCACTCTTAAATGCTGGCTCTGTGGGGGACGCTGGAAGTTATCTTGGCTTCGTGTAGACTGCAAATGACTCTGTTGGTTTTGCAGACTTTGTTCATTCTCTGGACGTTGCATATTGTTATGTTGGTTCTGTGAGGGATGTAAACGGTCTGGTCTAATCTGTGACGACTGTAAGCCACCTTGTTGGAGCTGTAGTTGCTGTCCTAATTGGTTTTGTTCATTCTGTGAGGACTGTAAGCCGTTCAATAGAGGTTGCAGGCGATTTTCCTGATGTTTAATTGATTGTTGAGAGTTTTCTTGGTTATATGGAGGTTGTCGGGGGCTTTTTTGATTCTGTGAGTGCTGCAAACGGTCTTTTGGGCTCTGTGATGGTTGTAAATGGTCCTGCTGGTTTTGTAAAAGTTGCACATGGATCTGTTGCTTCTGTGGGAGTTGTAAGCGGTTCTCCGGGCTCTGTGGGTGTTGCAAATGGGTTTGTTGGCTCTGTGAAGACTGTTGAGGATTTTCCTGATTTGTTACATGTGGATCACCATTTTGCTGGTTCTGTGTTGTTGTCTGAAGATTCGTTTTACTCGTAGGGATGTTCTGTAGGTGAGGATGTGGTGTTCTGTGGGGGCGTAAAGTTGATTGGGGATTCTGTCCATGTGATTGGAGGCTCTCAATGCTTGGTAAGGCTGGTCCTTGGCTTTGATGATTCGGTAAATCTGGTTCAGAGTTGTGATTACTTTGTGGGGTAAAGATGTTGTGTGGCCTTTGCGATGAATCAAATGTGTTTTCTTGATTTTTCAAAGATTGAAGGCGGTTTTCATCCCTTTGTGGAGACTGGAAGGGGTTCTCTAGATTTTGAGGAGGTGGCAAATGGTTTTCTTGGGTTCGTGGGGGCTGAGGGAAGTTCTTATTTTGCTGAGGCTTCAAACGGTGTTCCTGGTTTTCTTGGCTTCGTGGAGGTTGAGGACGGTTCAGAATTTGCTGAGGCTTCGAAGGATTTTCTTGGTTTCCTTGGCTTCGTGAAGGCTCAGGACGGTTCAGATTTTGCTGAGGCTTCGAAGGATTATCGTGGTTTTCTTGGCTTCTTGGAGGCTGGAAATTATTCTGATTTTGCTGGGGCTTCAAAGGGTATTCTTGGCTTTCTAGGCTTCGGGGTGGCTGGGGTCTGTTCTGATTTTGCTGGGGCTTCAAACGGTGTTCCTGGTTTTCTTGGTTCCGTGGAGGCTGGGGGCGGTTCTGATTTTGCTGAGGCTTCGAAGGATTTTCTTGGTTTTCTTGGCTTCGTGGAGGCTGGACGGGGTTTTGATTTTGCTGGGGCTTCAAACGGTGTTCCTGGTTTTCGTGGCTTCGTGGAGGCTGGGGGCGGTTCTGATTTTGCAGAGGCTGCAAAGGGTTTGCTTGGATCCGTGGAGGCTGAGAGTGATTTTGATTTTGCTGGTGCATGGAACCGTTTTCTTGGCTTTCTTGGCTTCTTGGAGGCTGGGTGCGGTTCTGATTTTGCTGAAGCTTTGAATGGTTTTCTTGATTTTCTTGGCTTCTTGGAGGCTGAGGGCGGTTCTGATTTTGCTGAAGCTTTGAATGGTTTTCTTGATTTTCTTGGCTTCTTGGAGGCTGAGGGCGGTTCTGATTTTGCTGAAGCTTTGAATGGTTTTCTTGATTTTCTTGGCTTCTTGGAGGCTGAGGGCGGTTCTGATTTTGCTGAAGCTTTGAATGGTTTTCTTGATTTTCTTGGCTTCTTGGAGGCTGAGGGCGGTTCTGATTTTGCCGAAGTTTTGAATGGTTTTCTTGATTTTCTTGGCTTCTTGGAGGCTGAGGGCGGTTCTGATTTTGCCGAAGTTTTAAATGGTTTTCTTGATTTTCTTGACTTCTTGGAGGCTGAGGGCGGTTCTGATTTTGCCGAAGTTTTAAATGGTTTTCTTGATTTTCTTGACTTCTTGGAGGCTGAGGGCGGTTCTGATTTTGCTGGGGGTTCAAAAGATTTTCTTGGCTTCGTTGAGGCTGGGGGCGGTTCTGATTTTGCTGGGGGTTCAAAGGATTTTCTTGGCTTCGTAGAGGCTGGGGGCGGTTCTGATTTTGCTGGGGGTTCAAAGGATTTTCTTGGCTTCGTGGAGGCTGAGAGAAATTCTTATTTTGCTGGGGCTTCAAACGATGTTCCTGGTTTTCTTGGCTTCGTGGAGGCTGAGAGTGGTTTTGAATTTGTTGAGGCTTCGGACGGTTTTCGTGACTTCTTGAAGGCTGAGGGCGGTTCTGATTTTGCTGAGGCTTCAAAGGATTTTCTTGATTTTCTCGACTTCTTGAAGGTTGAGAGAAATTCTTATTTTGCTGAAGCTTCAAAGGACTTTCTTGGATTCTTGGAGGCTGAGGGCGGTTTTGATTTTGATGAGGCTTCGAACGGTGTTCCTGGTTTTGTTTGCTTCGTGGAGGCTGAGATAAGTTCTTATTTTGCTGAGGCTTCAAAGGATTTTCTTGGTTATCTAGGCTTCTTGGAGGCTGAAGTCTGTTCTTATTTTGCTGGGGCTTCAAACGGTGTTCCTGTTTTTCTTGGCTTCGTGGAGGCTGGAAGGGGTTTTGATTTTGCTGGGGCTTCAAACGGTGTTCCTGGTTTTCTTGGCTTCTTGGAGGCTGAAAATTTTTCTGATTTTGCTGAAGCTTCGAATGGTTTTCTTGAATTTCAGGAAGCAGGGGATGGTTCTCTTGATTCTGTGGAAGCTGGAATCGGTTCTGTTGATTTGATGTGTGAGGTAATCTATCGTCGTCCTTCTGAGGGAGAGGGCGGCCACCTTGCTGGGTCAGAGGAGGCAGGGGTGTTACTCGCGTCTTCGGTGCGTGAGTCTTTTTGATGACCAGAGCGGGCGTGGGTCGGGGTGATTTTGACTCAGTGTGAGGTGAGTACGTGGTGATGGGAGGATTGGTGAGTCTGGTTGGTGGTGGTGGTGGTGAGTTATATACAGCTATCTGGAAATTATGCTTTAGTGGTGATGAAGGAGAGGAAGGGGGACTGAAGTGAAAGTGGGTGGAAGAAGTGGGAGTGCGAGAGAGATTCGAGTGTTGCAGTCCCGAATGAAAGCCATGCGAAGGTGGGAAGTTCGATGGTAGTGGTGGAGGAGGAGGATGTGATGGTGGTGGTGGAGGTGGTGGTGGTGAGGGTGGTAGTGGTAATGGTGTCTGTGAAATGTGTTGGTGCTGGTGATGAGGCGGGTGGGTGAGTGGCGTGCTGTGGGCAACAGAGTGGTGCTGGGGTTGCGGCGCCCCATGATGCTCGTCCTGCGAGACTGATACGTCTGCGGTAATGATTAATTCGTCGTGACTGTCGCCTGGCGGTCTGCTGGCATCATAAGTGGGCTGAAATGGTTGCCACTCTTCACCGCCAGGCTTCCCCTCGTCAGAGCTCTCCTGCAGCGAGAAAGGTGTTTCTTCTTTGATGCCAGACTTAAAGTGTGATGCCAAACCATTGTCTATGAAAACTCCATGCGGCGAATGGCTCTCCTCAGAGAGGCGTTCGGTGGGGTGCGCGTCAAGGATGATGACACGAGCGTTTCCATCAAGCTCCATTTCTTCGGGACGCAGCAACTCTGAAGGCACTAAGAAGGGGAACGGGTGAGGTCCTGTGTCGTGCCGCTGAGTCCCACCATGAAGGCCTCCAGGGTGCTGCTCGAGGGGCGGCGCAGAGAGGTGGGTGTGGGGAGGATGTCTGGTCTCGGCGTGTACCTGGTGCGTGGATACTCCAGGTGGATGCCGCACCGTGGGCTGGGGCGGGGGGCGCTTTTGAGGATATCGACTGTAGACAGGTCTCCAAGACACAGGCCGAGGCTTCTCCCGACTCTGTTGCGTCCCAGCGGCACGCTGAAACCCTCCCATAAAGGGAGCAAGGAGGGTCGTAAAGAGGCTGCGTGCGCCCCTACCTCTGGTCGCGTCCCTTGGATCTGTGGCTACCCCGTGCATCCTGTGCTCGGGCGACAAAGGAGCGTTGAAGGCTCTCCCCTGGGCAGCAGACGCGGAGGAGGACAGGGCGGCCGGTGGCTGTTGTTGGCCTAAAGCACAGGCAGCCAACGCCACCCACACCACCACCTGCAAAGAGACCTTCGTTAAATGACCTCCAAGGGTCGCAACATCCGACAACTTCAGCGCCGTCGCCTTTCCTTCTTTATCTCCCTCCCATGCGCGCTAGTGGAAATATTCATGGATTGGATGCGAGAGAGGGAAAGAGCCAGAGCTGGGCACTAAATACATTGAATGTATTTAAATACTAAATACTAAATACATGGGAGAAATGTATTTAAATACTAAATACTAAATACATTTTACGAATGTATTTAAATACTAAATACTAAATACATCAATTGTATTTAAATACATTTGTAAATACATTTTAAATACACACAAATTTTAACATGTCCGAAAAAAATGAATTTCCTTAGGATTTCCTTAGATTTTGGGTTTCCTTAGAAACTTCCTTCTCAGGCCAAAATTTCCTTGAAAGCAGGACATTTCCTTGCCAGTGGAAACACTGGTTCACTGTAAAGTCTGGTTCACACAGCAAAAGTCGGCACTTTGTAGCGCCGGGAAGTCGGCCTCTAGCGGGCTAGTGCGGAGATTACGTTCACACACGCAATTCGTTCCGGGAAACAAATGCTGGTTTCTTGTTGATGGACACCTGCCGCTGCCAGCAATGGGTGGGCAGGTCAAAGGTGGTGACATTCAGGGTGAGGAGTTGAGCGTGTAGCACTATAATTAACAGGGTGGGCGAGGAAGCGTGGACACTGCAGCAGCAAGTGTTCAATGGTTTCCGGAACGTTCTTGTACCAGGGGCAGTGAGGGTCTCAGGCAGCAGGGTCAGGGGTTACGTCGCGCTAGGGACTAGGGGCTAGTGGCTGGCTTGTGTGTATTTGGCGCGCGAAAGATACGATTTCGCGCACTTTATTATGAAGTAGTATTGATAGTTTCATTTTTTCATTGATATCATCTATTAAATCAAACCCCACGTCTAACCTAACATAATCTGATTTAAACTAACAACCGTTTCTGACTGTAGCTAAAACGGAAAATTTTCGGTATTACAAGGTATTTTATGGCATGGAAATTGGGGAAATTGGAATTCAAATTAAGGATGAAAAGATCTGCACGATGATGTAAGTTAAATTTGTTAGTTTTTAGTGCCCAATACCGAAATTATACCAATAATTGGGGTGAGTGGGGAAGAGGGTGGTACTGGCTTCTGCATTTGTTTGAATTTGGCGCGCGAAATTCTCGGCCACTCGGCAGATAAAAGACCGATCGAGAGGTGTAGGATTTTTTTTGAAAAACATAGGCCGAGATGACTCCCAGCCTCAGTCCCAGACCTCTTCTCAGCCGTTTGTTTGCCGACAATAGCCCAGTGTGAACCAGGCTTAACATCGGGGTTGCCAGATAGTTGGGCGGGTTTATGGTCAAATTAACTGATAAAAAATATTTAAATTTCTATATTAAATGTATTCAAATACAATGTATTTAAATACTCAGAAAAGTATTTAAATACTGTATTTAAATACATGACAACCAATGTATTTATAAATACATTTCTAAATACACAAATGTATTTAAATACGTATTTAAATACAATTGTATTTCAATACTGCCCAGCTCTGGAAAGAGCAAAGTAATAGCGATCCTCCACCACCATGAAGACAGGAATGATGGCTTGATGCGACAACGATTGATAGCCTGTGAGTGACAGTGACAGATTGACGCGATTTCTCGACGTGAGTTATGAGTGGCGTCACTCGGCGCACCCGAGTGAACCGAGGGAGGAGGGCAGAGTGGCGGATCATTTCCTGCTTTCTCGAAAATATTTGTACAATGCCGTGCGTTAGGATCATCACGTGTGTGTGTTGAGGCACCGAAGGGGGGGCGGGTGAGTATAGTATAATATATCGGATGTATCTCCTCTTCTCCATCCAACCCATCGGGCCATCACACACTATAGCATCAGAGCCTCAATATTGAAAAGCGAATAAACAGTTTTGATATCTTAATTCAGTTGCTGGTCTTTCTCATTGTGTGCGAAGAGGGTAGATGTAGGGAGAGAGAGAGAGAGAGAGAGAGAGAGAGAGAGAGAGAGAGAGAGAGAGAGAGAGAGAGAGAGAGAGAGAGAGAGAGAGAGAGAGAGAGAGAGAGAGAGAGAGAGAGAGAGAGAGAGAGAGGAGAAAAACAAAAAAAACAAAAAAAAACAATGTATCAATGTGAGCATAAACGAAGGAAAGTCATGGTGATGTAACAGGAACTCAAGCCTAAGAAGTTGTTTACATTGGAAAGCATCGGGTGGCAGACGATTTCCACAAAGTCCCCATTGCGTTCAAGTGGATATAGGCTTGGCACAGCAGCACGCCCCTATATTTTTTTGCACGCCTTTTTTTATATTTCTTTTTACTGTATACCTTCGGGTGAAAATAAAACTATTATTATTATTATTATTATATCCAAGACCTCTCCCCCAAACAACCAAATACATTACAGTCTTGCCTACGTCAATACTAACTTTAGTGGCTTGACTTATGGACACTTTAGGCTACCAATTGCCATCCCTCACTAGCCTCGTCACGCCCCCACTTCCTGCTGTGCCTCAGAATGACAATACACGCAAGACAGGTGAGCGCGTATCGGCATACAGAGGAAGAAAAAATAAAGATTACTGCCTATGCAAAACTGTCGACCGTGAACCAATGCAACCTCGCGTCATGGTAGGAATTGATGCACGATATTTGCACGATGGGCTTCTGCGGATTACGAAAAAAACTTTAAAAAAAACTAAAGAGAATTAGCTAAAAAAAAACGTAAGATAATCACTTAAACGATCGAGGAATGTCTTAAATAAATATCTAAATATCTATTCTCAAATGGGTTTCTGCGACTTACGAAAAAAAAGATAAATAAATAAATAAAACCAAAGAAAATTAGATAAAAAACGTAAGATAATCACTTAAAAGATCGATGAATGTCTTCGTGGATGAGTCTTAAATAAATATATAAATATCTATTCTCAAAAAGACACATCAGAAATTCAGCAAGACGTATAATCCATAGGTCTTGTCTCATTCTTAAAGATAAAAACTGCATTTCTACTCATTCTGCATCGCCCCTATTGGCATCAGAAGAAAAAAGCCAAAAAAAACCCATGAGTATAAAAAATCATGATTTATAATAATATAAGCGAAAGTGTGTGTGTGTGTGTGTGTGTGTGTGTGTGTGTGTGTGTGTGTGTGTGTGTGTGTGTGTGTGTGTGTGTGTGTGTGTGTCCGCTCCAGGTGCCGCCCCCTGTGGCGGTATCCCTTCATATGGCACAGTTTTGGAACCGGCTCGAGCAGGGGAAGGTTTTAAGCCCATTTATGAGATGATCCGATCACTTTTTTTTTTTTTTTTAGCAGCCTATTAGCGAGAATTGTGAAAAAAAAGTGGGTTGCGAGGAAACCTTGATGTAGGGTGATGGGTAATGGGTGAGTGAATGGGTGGGGTGATGGGTAATGAGTGTGGGGTGATGGGTGAGTGAATGGGTGGGGGGTGATGGGTGATGGGTGAGGGAATAGATGGGGGGTGATGGGTAATGGGTGAGTGAATGGGTGTGTGGTGATGGATAATGGGTGAGTGAATGGGTGGGGGGTGGGGGGTAATGGGTGAGTGAATGGGTGGGGGGTGATGGGTAATGGGTGAGTGAATGGGTTGGGGGTGATGTGAATAGGTTGACGTTAATACATACATTTCTACATCCATGATTTCAGGAAAGCTAGAAGGGGCTATCTGGAGAGTCTGTGTTTGGTGGGCCGAAGGCCCACCAATAGCCTCCCGCAGGAGCTAGCCAAAAAGTCCGCCCGGAGGGCGGCTTTGCGGCTAGTATATCATAAGATACAAAATCTTATAACACAAAAATCAGAGTAGCATGATGCGATAGTACAGTACAAGGCTTCAAAAACACTAAGAATAATCCATGTCATTTTCTGATGTATTGTTTCCTCCCCAGCTCATCCGTCAAAGCACCGCCGCGCCATTCGTCACGTCTCGCATAGCTTTTGTTTTCTGTGTGACGCTGGAAAGTGCCGCCCTCCACCTCCCTGCGTCCTCACAGGAACTATGCTTCTTCACGACACATATACATATAGGAGGTTTCTTGTCTTCCTTCCTTCCTTCCTTCCTTCCTACGTATGTTTTTTCTCTCTCATTTTGCATTCCTCTCTCTACGCGTTCGTCAAGACACCCAAGATTGATTGTCCTTGCGTCACGCATGCATACACACACATACACTCTCTCTCTCTCTCTCTCTCTCTCTCTCTCTCTCTCTCTCTCTCTCTCCTCTCTCTCTCTCTCTCTCTCCTAACTTTTCTATTTCCATTATTTCCCTTGCCTTTTGGGACTTATAAAAAAAATATCGCTACTATTGATTAATGATAATAACAAACATGCATGCTCATATAATAATTACTCTTATCATTTCCATAATGATAATACTAATAATGATAATATTAACATTACTGTTGATAACATTATTACTATTATTATTATTTTCATTGTTGTAATAATTAATAATGATAAGAACTATACTAATAATAATCAAAATAACAATAATAACTACGATAATAATGTCTTTCCTCGCGTGTGATAGGAAGTCGGTGTCTCTTTGTGTAATGATATACTCATCGATCAGCATAGGATCACTTTTGACATTATGAACAGAGGTTTCTTGCATTTCTTCTTTATTTCCCTATGTTATTTATCTCTGCGTGTGTTCCGGTATACGGTAATGAGCCGAGTCCCGGATACACTCGGAAGCCGCTACACAACGCGACACGTGTGATGCCTTGTGTGCTAAACATGCGTAGGTATATTGGTACAGGTGCGTGCAACACTAGATACACCTGGCTGGGTAAATAGTATTTTATAGTGTTTACTAAGAAGCTCCATGCGTCAGGATATTATTATTATTTTTTTTTTTTACGTTGGAGCCTAGTTCTTTAGCTTTAGGATGCTTTAGTTGGCTTCCATAATAATGCTGCTTATTGGAGAAAAGTGCCAATTATGATTACAGCAATTATGCACAGCAGTCAGGAGCGTATGATCACAAGATAAAATAACAATTATATTTTTGTCTCATAAAGTTACACCTATTTACCAAAAAACAGATGAAAACAGGTGTAAACAGGTATCATAACGCAGGAGACAAGTCTATTATAAAAAAAATATATAGATTGTCTCTACCTGGCCTGGTATTCGAACCCTCGTCCTCTTGTACCCAACGGACCTCTCGAGCTGCTTAACACGAGTATTAGTGAAAATTGGCCACCATCGGGACTCGAACCTGGACTTGCCGCGTGAATGCCAGGTGTGCCAACCCCCACACCGCAAGGGCCTTCGGATTAAATATAATACTGATGGTAATAATATGGGTGAAATGTGACTAAGAGATGACTGTGGTTAATATTGCATGTCTAAAGTAGACTGATATAAGGCACAAAGTAAACTAGCCAGTCAGCACATAGTAGTAGTAGTAGTGGTAGTCAGTGGCGGCTCGTGGCATAGGGCTGCAGAGCTGCAGCACCCCCATACACTCACTGCCAGGTCTATGATGCCTTTAGAGACACTGCAGAATTGATACACTACCAACAAATATATCATAATAAAAAGTCTTTATATGTTATTAAATTATTTTCAATACGTTACTAAGTGAATTTTCATTAAAACCAGACCAAAATTTAAGTTACTTTCATATTTGCTGTACGATTCATGTCTGCGCCGTCGCCGCGCCACTTGTGAA
Source organism: Chionoecetes opilio (assembly GCA_016584305.1). Classification (NCBI taxonomy): domain Eukaryota; kingdom Metazoa; phylum Arthropoda; class Malacostraca; order Decapoda; family Majidae; genus Chionoecetes; species Chionoecetes opilio. The sequence goes on from JACEEZ010018782.1 coordinate 411,587, forward strand.
AACAATGAGCTGCAGTCGAGGCAGCTAAGTGTCGTCCCTCTCGTGTTTACATTGCGTGTGGACGGTATGGTGATCGTGCTTTCTTTAATTACCCCATGACGATGAAAAATCCAGTGAAGTATTTGCAAAACATTAACTTTTCCCAACTGACATTAAATGAAAAGACTGAAATCAAGCGGTACCGACTTTATTTTCAAGAAATACTGTAATTCTACCATCACCACCTCAGCCATCCCCTCTACTACCAACACTACCACCCCCACCATCCCTTCTACCACCACCACTACTACTATGCCCTGAAATCCGTGAACATCAACTACAACTCATACTTGAGATAGGTAAAATTTGTGTATCCTTCTGTTGTGTGAAGCTTGCAGTCCCTTCATTGTATTTATCACGAGCCGCCACTGGTGGTAGTGGTAGAAATAGTAGTAGTATGTAGTAGTAGTGGTAGGCTTATATAAATTATTATCTGGTTGTTCCCGCTACATATATAACAGCACAATTTTCCATCACCGCATTCGAACAGAATAATGCCTTTCCGTGTGTAGCGAACCACACGAATTGTGAAGACTGGTGTGTGTGTGTGTGTGTGTGTGTGTGTGTGTGTGTGTGTGTGTGTGTGTGTGTGTGTGTGTGTGTGCGTGTGTGCGTGTGTGTGTGTGTGTGTGTGTGGTGTGTGTGTGTGTGTGTGATGCGCAATTGCCGAGTTCCAGACATAAGAAAAACTTGTGTATATTTGAGAGAGAGAGAGAGAGAGAGAGAGGAGAGAGAGGAGAAGGAGAGAGAGAGAGGAGAAGAGAGAGAGAGAGAGAGAGAGGGAGAGAGAGAGAGAGAGAGAACTCGCACATACATCGCATTTTCACATGTAGGTCAGATCGAGTCCCGCTGAAATCCATGGCGATGATGTTGTCTTGAACATTACCAGCTGTAGGTAATCATGAGTAGATGGATGAGGAAGCGGAAGGATGGAAGGAAGGGTGAGAGGAAAGAAGGAAGAAAGGAAGCAAAGATGCATGAATGAATGAGGGGAAAAAAGGCCAGAAGGACATCATGCTATTAGAAAGTTTGTTTTCAAATGCCTCGGCCTTGAACATCTGTCAGGGAAGAGTGAGAGGCAGGGACTGAAAAAAAATATATATACAAAATAGAGACATGAGGTGGATACGCCAGAAAGGACAAGGATGTATGAGTTGATGCAACATAACCACTGTATGTACAAAGCTGGGTACCGTTATTTTTTTTATTGCAGCGCCGAAACTGCTATCGCTGCAGTCTCATAATATAAGTATAGCGTCGCTTCCGCTGTATCATTGTGTTGGTACCGCCGCAATAACAATGCAGCAGCCGCAATACTCTAGAGTCCTAGACCAAGGGTTCTCAAACTTTTTGGCCTGCGACCCATCCAAATAATTTTGAAAGGCTTGCGACCCCCCACCCCCCCCACCCCCCCCCACCCTTACCAAAGCATTTTTGACAATCTCACACATTTACATTCTTTGTCTTTTTTCTCTCTCTTACACACACACACACACACATACCCAGTTTTACCCACACATAGGTAGAGTCGTATGGCTCCGTATCATAACATTCTAAGTATAATATATTTGGTAAAACATTATGCATACTTAAATGATACCGTAATCAGTGCAATCTATATCCTATATTCTTGCTTTAGACGCATCGAAAAAATAAGTCTAACCTAAACAAAGTTTAGACTTGTGATGTGGATTTGTAATGCATTAACAAGGGTCGGGCAGCGATGATACAAGTAGCCTACGTATGTATAGCTACTGGACGTGTGAGCGTGGTGGTGAGGGCTTGACGGAAAGGGGAGGGAGGACAAAGTATCAACGCTTTTCTCAGTCAGATTATGTAACTGTACTTTTATATTAGCAATATATTAAAGCCTAAGAAGGTATAATCATTGTTTTGTTTTATACTGATAATATATATAAAATAATAATAATTTATTATGAATATTGTGCATTTTGCACATTCTAGAAATCTCGCGACCCCTCAGAAGACTTTCGCGATCCCTCGAGGGGTCGCGACCCCCAGTTTGAGAACCCCTGCTCTAGACGACTGAGCTCGATCTGCCATCTGGTGGCCGTCTGGGAACTTCCCGGCAACTCAGAATGTCGGGTCTCGGGGTGTTGGGTTTGACTTATTTTCAGGGGCGGACTGGCCATAGGGACAAACGGGACATTTCCCGTTGGGCCGCTGGGTCGTGTGGGCCGGTCTGGGGGAAAAAAAAAAGGTAGTAAAAAAAAAAATATAAAAAGGAAAATGAATAAATAGATTAAGGAGTGAAAATGAAATATCTGAAGAATAAGGTAAAACTCTAAATAAATGAGAGAGAGAGAGAGAGTCACTCAGCTGAGTGACTCTCTGACTGAGTGAAGAGGTGACGACTAACGAGAGATCGGAGAGATCAACAACTCACGAGTATCGTACGCGTACACTCGTACAGTCGACACGAGTCAACTTTCAAGATTCTCAATAGAGTCGTCTAAGTGTTTGTTTTCAGGCTTCTTGTATTTTATATACGTTAACCGAGTATATATGCTATGCATGTCAATGCACACACTGGGACGATACCTTATTTAAAATGCATTATTGTCATTGATAAGGACTAATTGGCAGCATTACACAGCCGAACTTTGGCCACGAATTGGTCGCCGACCATGGTCGTGGAAAAATTCGGCGACCGTGTCGCCAAAATGATCACGATTTTTACTGTCCTCGACAATTCGGTGACATTTCGGCGACTGTACACGACACTGTTGCGACATTTCGGGGACAATTCGGGGACATTTCGCAGACTATTCGGCGTTCATGTCGCCAAATTTGAAATTTGAAATTGCAACGGTCTTTTTTGTCGCCGAATATTCGGCGTATTGTTTCCAAATTGTCTTCGTATGTCCCCGAAGCGTCGGGGACAATTTTCCGACAGTGCCAAGATTTCTGACAGCTGATCAGCTGTTCCCCAGCAGGGGGATAAAACCACGGGACGCGACGCCGGTTGCCGTGTCGTGATTAATTCGGCGTCAATTCCCCGAACGTTCCCCGAAATGTCATGGGCATTTGGAGACATTTCGGGGACATTTCCCCGAATATTCGGCGACAGTCACGAATATTCGGGGACATGTCGGCGACATTGTCGCCAACAAAATTCAAATTTTAACGGTCCCAAACCGTCAACATTCGGTGACACTTTCCCGAACGCCGTTAATTGGACGCCGAATTGACGGGGACATGTCGGCGACATTTCGGCGTTAATTCAGCGTCAATTGTTCATTCGTGCGCATTCGGCGACCGGCCACGAATTTTTCATGCAACATGAAACTTTCGTGGCGGTCGTGGACAACTGTCAAAAGTCGCAAGCTGGACCCCGACAAAATGCCGAATGACCACGAACATGCAAGAATGTGCCGAGCTGGCCCCCGACACAGGATGACTTGCATATTCGTGCACATTCGGCGACCAAAATTCGGCTGTGTAATGCTGGCTTAAAGCCCCGTTCACATCTTCACGACTCTCGACGGCGACCAGTCACGACTTGCTGAGTCATGCTGTGTTGGCGCCGGTCGTCATGTGGGTCGGCGTCAGGCCCAGACCGTCGCCGTCGGGTCGTGGGAGTCGTGGAGCGGCGCGCGGGGGGGTCCCGACTGTGTGGTGCACTGCATGCTCTATACACTTGGGGCGGGTCTGCGCCTCAAAGATTTAACGGACAAAGTCGGTCCGGTCTGGGACTCGTCGCCGAAGGGTCCAAGCCTGGCACCGACAACTCGGGGCCGTGCTGCGACTGGAGCACGTGTTATTTTAGCGTGGGAAAGATCGATCTTTCCCACGCTTTCTCCCTATCGACGGAGAGAGAGAGAGAGAGAGAGAGAGAGAGAGAGAGAGAGAGAGAGAGAGAGAGAGAGAGAGAGAGAGAGAGAGAGAGAGAGAGAGAGAGAGAGAGAGGAAAAGCGGAAAGTTTTGAGATATGCATTGATATTATTATTATTATTATCGTCATCATTATCCACTACAAATAGAGCAGTATCTTTAGTGCAGTATCTTTTGCGCTATACTGCTTCCGCAGTATCTTTAGTGCCTTGGCGATTGTTATCACCATGTCGTAGTTATTGTGTTCAATTAATAACATTAGGAGGCACATAAGTATTTATGGCCTAGTCAAGGTGGGCAAGTGTGTGGACAACAGTGTGACCGATATCGGTGGCGTGGAACTTCACTACACAAGCGAAGGTTAAAAAGTGGTGTGGGGGATGGGCCAGATGCGCTGCCCACACAGCCCACATCTACAATCACTCGGCGTCAGTCGCAGCACGGCTGGGAACAGTCTCCGCAGGGAACAGTCTCCGACGGCAACCGTGATTACCGTCGTGCTGCGACTGTCGGCGACTGTCGTCGCATGACGGCAACTCAATATTAGCGGATAATTTAGTTTTAGTCCGCGCTTGTCCACGACTATCGCCAACAATCGCGGACTAGTCGCCGACTAGTCGTCTAACTACGGCAACCCGAGCCAACCACGCCAAGTTTGGAGCTTCAGTCCCTCCCAAAATCGGCTGCAGTCGGCCACGAATAGATGACTCAGCAAGTCGTGACCGGTCGCCGACGCGAGTCATGGAGATGTGAACGGGGAATATGCTGTGCATTTCAACAAATGACAATTCATTGTGGCAACAGTGGTAGGACTGCCGTCTGCCGCTGTTGTCACACAGTCATTTAGCTATTTATTGGTAGTGCCCGTGGCGTGGGAGGTGTGAACTGTGTTGCATTGATTTTCGTATTTATTATTATTTTGATCTATCAATATCTGATAGATCTCCCTAAGATGATGAGGAATTGTCAACGAATTGAGGATCAAAGCAGTATTTCAACAATTTAACTTGTGTTATGCTGAGCATGACAGTACTTAAGCAAAATTTGAAGGATGTAAAATATGAAAGTGTAAAATAGATATCAACTTTCAGGCTCTTATTTATTATAACTTACTAAAATTTTGACTTGTCTACCGTAGACAACACATAAGTCGCCAGGACAACGTTTCTTTTCGATTTACAGACGTCTGGTGGCGTTAATACTTACATTTATACATCCATGATTTGAGGAAAATTTGAAGGGAAATAAAAAAATTAAAAAAACCCTAACTGCGTTGGCTCTCATCGCCGACCCCCCCACCCCAACCCCTTTCCCCTGTGGGCTGGTCAACACCAAAAGTCCAGGGCCGAAATTAAGTCCCAGTCCGCCCCTGCTTATTTTCCATTATTCTCAACCAAGCCAGCTACAATTAAGTGTTGTCATGGTCAACATAGGTTTATGCAAAATGAAAATATACGAGTTTTACATTATTCATGGCGTTATAACGAGGATTGTTGGCAAAATAGAAGCATTCGATCACAGATGTCCTACAACATTCTACTAAATACTGTAAAGGAATGCTTCAAGGCGGGTGTATGGGTTAATATTACCTCCATGTATGCAAAGAGAAGGTAATATTAACCCATACACCCGCCTTGAAGCATTCCTTTACTGTATTTAAGGCGAATTTGGGTGAGGAAGCCGTAAGAAGCCGGCTTCTTGCCGGCTTCTCTCTAGCTTGCGTGCCTCGCCAGAACGGCTGACAGTTGCCAGCTTCTTGTCGGGGCTCGCCCGCTCGGCGATCACAGCTGATAGTTGTAAACAAAACAACCACACAATGACGATTGATTGATTGATTTAATGCCAAAAAAAGGTGAATGTGCACACAATGACGAATTGTCATCTTCAACTCATATCCAACCACATCTTCTCTCATAAACATACTGAATTAAACGCAATGCTAGTCATTTCCACAATATATACCTATCAGCTGCTCTACCGTAGATAACACTATAGTCGCCAGTCACTTGCCACTGCACTAATGTCGCCAGGCACAATATATTACGAATTTTAGCATCACTACTGATTTGTATGTGCCACTGAAGACGCATCCACAGTAGTTTATATTATGTACATCACACTACATGTCTTCAGCGGCACATAAAAGTCTGTAGGGATACTAAAATTCGTAATATATTGTGCCTGGCGACATCAGTGCAGTGGCAATTGAACTGGCGACTATAGTGTTATATCTACGGTACCTTGTATATTCTTATACGTGGTCTTAAGGTAAGTCCATGATTTTGAATGTACATCTGTGTGTTTACTTGTGTCCTGTTATCTGTAATTACATTATTTATACGACAATATTCACTCTATTACTAGTTCCGCCTGTCCCGCTGTTTTGCGAAATATTGTCAAGGCGCGAAATCCTGTAAACCTCCATTCATCGCTCATATTTCACTGGTTTTACAGGTTAACTGCTGCCCTGATACATGTTACAGGCAACATCGAGTCACTAGCTTCCCAGGAGAACACTCACAAGTAATAATAGTTACTCAAAAGCTTAAATTATCCACGTCAAAAACAGTCAGGAGTATGGTTTTTATCATGTATTATTTTATCAACTATTATTACTTGTAAGTGTTCTCATTGGAAGCTAGTGACTCGATGTTGCCTGTAACGTGTATCGGGGCAGCAGTTAAGCTGTACAATTAGTGAAATACGATAGATGAATGGAGGGGTCTACAGGATTTTGCACTGATAAGATTTCGCGCAACACCGCCACGTGTTGTTTTTCTCTGACGTCACGTATCGTGACGTATGAAGCCGAGAGAAGCCGTGAGAAGCGGGGCCCAGGGCTCGCTTCCTCCGGCTTCTTACGGCTTGGCCCAGCTGGGGAAGCCGTAAGAAGCCGGCTTCTTAAAAGTGCCTCGTGTTAACAGAAAACGCAAGCTGCAAGAAGCCGGCTTCTTACGGCTTCCTCACCAAAATTCGCCTTTAGTAGAATGTTGTAGGACACCTAAATCGAATGCTTCTATTTTGCCAACAATCCTCGTTATAACGCCATGAATAATGTAAAACTCGTATATTTTCATTTTGCATAAGCCTATGTTGACCATGGGCCATATTCAAGAAATTTTCTCGACGCGTTGCGTCACGGGCGGTATACAAGAATCAACAGAGGTAACGCAACGGGTGGAGATTTGAGTTAGCTGATTCGCGACAACATGCAGATCCCACCTTCATCTCGCTGTGCACTTATTCCATCCTATTTCTTCCCAGACCATTACAGGTGAGTTTTCAACACAACCGAGAGTAACATGCATACCTTGTGAATGCACACGTGTCATAATTAAGGTAAAATTAGGTGCAGGAGGCCTTATATTGCTGTGAGAAGTGGTGACGAGGGAGAGTGGCTGTGGTGGTGGTGGTCCGCCATATTGCTTTGTGGCGGCTGGCCAGGTTCATGGGACGGGATGTACGTACGTACATCCCTGGGACGGGATTACGCACAAGCCCACTCAGGCCCATTTTTTCTTCCCCAATGCCTCAGATAAGTGGCGAACACTAACAAAGCTATTATTTTAATGGCAGAAATGATAAATTAGGCTAGTAAAAGGAATTAGATAGGTGTAAAACAGTCAAAATACTGATGCCGCCTTGGACTCGCTTGTGTTGGTACGCCTGCTTTTGCAGCCACCGCTTGTGTTGGTACGACTGTCAAATATCCACCAGTCGGGCATTTCTTGTAGATGCCACCAGTGGAGGTACGACTGTGGGGAATCTCCACCTGCCGGGATTTGACGAGCATTCTTGAATATAGCCCGATGACAACACTTAATTGTAGCTGGTTTGGTTGGGAATAATGGAAAATAAGTCAAGCCCGACACCCCGAAACCCGACATTCTGAGTTGCCGGGAAGTTCCCAGACGGCTACCAGATGGCAGATCGAGCTCAGTCGTCTAGAGTATTGATAGCTATAGCGCGTTTTCGTGGCGTTCACCGCTCTGGTTCAGTCCAGTCTATACCGTTCCAGGCTGGACTGATGCTCGCTAAAATACATCGAGACTGGCCCCGTCCCATTCGTCGTTCCTATTGGCTGGGGGATCGAGTGGGCGGTCCTCCGGGCAGAAATGCAATATAGTGTTGTTGACGGTACATTAATTTCCCAAGATGTTTCAGCAAATTGCGAATATTGTAATTTTTCGTGAAATTACTTTAGTCTTATGGTCGGCCATCACGGTGTTTCATGTCTTATCAGCAGCACGAGAAGCTCTGGTCGTCTTCCCCACTGACTGTAGTGCGCATGCGCCAGTTCTCCCAACACTGGTCCAAGGTGGTCCTGCTCTCTGGGCTGGACCGGACTGGACTGGACTAAACCGTTCCAGACTGCCTCGCAAAAACAGTGGCCGCCCGGGACTAGCCCATTCCAGACCGGGGCAGCTTGCAGAGCGGCCGCGAAAACGCGCTTCTACTTATGTGTGACAAAACAACTGGATAGCCCCACAAACAGTATTTTGATATGAACAATACATTAGAGATAAAAAAAAAGAATACACAAATACAAAGAAGTTAAAAAAGTTCATGCATGTGTAGTTATATCAAATTATACGCCTGTACTTTTCCGCCTTTCGCACCTGCTAGCGAACGCGACGTATACTTGGAAAAATGACGCCCCTCTATACAGTACATTTTTCACATCTCATGACAGTGTCCTATTCTAGTTCCTTTGTCTGCGTGGGTGGAATAATGAGCTCCCCCCCTCTACATCCCATAATGCTGTCGCCATGCGTTGCGCCCCAGTGCGTTGCCGGTGAAAGTAAGCCTTAATTCGTGTTCTTCCATTTGGCACGTGGCCTTAATCAACGGTGTGTCACTGCATAGTAAAGTTCGCATGCGCTCCGTTTTCACTGTAATTTTCTCCTAATTACTCTCTCTCTCTCTCTCTCTCTCTCTCTCTCTCTCTCTCTCTCTCTCTCTCTCTCTCTCTCTCTCTCTCTCTCTCTCTCTCTCTCTCTCTCTCTCTCTCTCTCTCTCTCTCTCAATCAGTTACACACACCTGTACAAATATTTATATATATGCATGAAGAGAGAGAGAGAGAGAGAGAGAGAGAGAGAGAGAGAGAGAGAGAGAGAGAGAGAGAGAGAGAGAGAGAGAGAGAGAGAGAGAGAGAGAGAGAATCATGCTAAGGACAATACAAGGAAACATTGATATGCTTTATGGAGAGGAAAAATAATAAGGGATCCAAATCCATTGGTGATATTCAATGAGACCAAAAAAGAAAATTGACCTTTAGAAGAGATGACCATTATAGCCAGAATTATTAATATTATTTGAGTTGACTTGTAGGGGTAGACTTTATGAGTGACTTACCAAGGTTGTGTTCATGATGCACAGTGGCGGGAGGGTACAGAAGCACTATTGATGTGTCCTGGTGTTCGAATCAAGCACATGGAATGCCCTTCGCTCTTCGTTATAGGTGGCTGAGCTGTTCTCTTCCTGTGTAGCGTCATAAACCACGCGTCAGTATGCCTCTAATATCATTGCGGTGATATGTGCAGCAATACTCAATGGCCAGGGCTTGATTTAATTCCAGACATCACCATCATCAATTAGTATTTCGATGATTGTGGGTCGCGCTTTCTGCCTATCATTAGTGGCTCCGTGTACAGGAACTACCACGTGTAGGTCTCGCGGCCTCTTGTAGCTTCCTTATTTTCTTATGTTCTTATGTCTTATTGCAGCGAAGAATAGCAGCAGTAGAGGAGCCGCGTGTCTGTCTCCGTCACAACTGCCCGTCAGGAAGCAACACGCGGGAGGAGGTCTTGATCAGGTAGGTGCGAGTGGACGCCGTCGCAGACAGTGGCCAAGAGAATGTCGGCAGATGCGTCGTGAGTGTCGCTCTTCATATTGTTGTAGCCACACTTTCTCCATAGTAGCTCCACCCTCACACACACACACACACACACACACACACACACACACACACACACACACACACACACACACACACACACACACACACACACACACACACACACACACACACACACACACACACACACACACACACACACACACACACACACACACACACACACACACACACACACACACACACACACACACACACACACACACACACACACGATAAAATTTGAAATCTTCCTCATTGAGAGAGTATAATAATTGTCAATCCGTGCAACTGACGTTTTCTCCCGAGCGGTATAGCAACTGTTGTGATGTGCTGAGAACTAGGCCATCGCTTCCCTCCAGTCATGCTAACACTTGCAGGGAAAAGAAAACCTTTCGACCGTGTGGGCTATTTTTCATGATTCACTAATTGACTGGTTGATTCAATTTAATGCAATAAAACATTTGTTCTACTTGTGAACGAATAATGGCGATAATACGGCTGCTTTCCATCTCGTGTGGATCTTGCCTTGTTCGTTAAGTATTAAAGTAAATTCTGGGCAGACGGATATCATAGGTGTGTTAAGACAGCCAATTTGGACTCATGCCACTCAGTCATGCCACGCGACCCCATTTGATGAGAAATTTGAGAATAACTCGAGCGGCGTGTGACTTGGGGGTCTACATAATTTATATAGTGGACGCGTTGTTTTGACTGAGGTTTAGGTACAGTACATTATATACGCACATACAGGCATCCAAATATATACGTAAATATATACCTGTACATATATAACTACACAGTAGTACACACATACCTAGATACAGGCAATGAATGAAAAAGAAAAAGAAAAACATGAACAAATGATTAAGAAAGTCAGGAGGAAAAAAATGTCTCTAAGACCACTTTGAACCTCCACAAAATTAAACATTATTCTGCAACTTGACTAATTTTTTGCAGTCGATGATGAAGAAGTTTTTACCAATCGTTTAAGGACACAGGCGAGATGATTCATACATGTTAGGCTACTAAATTTTCCGCATTAATGCAATACTAAATTATGCCGACCCCTTTTTTTCTTAATAAACTTGCATCAACTTGCCGTTAGTAATTATTCTCTTCCTTGAAACCTACGTCATTCTAGCATCGTCCTTGCCCCCGCACCCCTCGCTCGCCCATTGTCAACAAATCCTCCCGCCAGGTCACCCTTCAAACACAACCAGATTTGCCAACTTGGGCTAATATATCCATGCAACAATTACAGAGGGATCTACCATTGGTCAACCTTAGTATATATAGTGCTTACTGACTGATATTTGATGCCAAGAGAAGGGAATACTATGCTCCTTCTAAATTTCAGTTGTATTTTATCATAGTTAACCATATTATCAGGTAAACATAGGCATACTTTTTAGCATGATATCTTAAGATAGAATGGAATTTTCGCCTCGTTAAAACAAATAGACTATAGTTTCTTTTATTTTTCTATCTTCTACCTAACATGATGCGATGTACTCAGTTATAACTCACCGCCAAAGCTATAGTAACCTCGGTACACACACACACACCTCTACGATATATGTTAGCTAAAATTTAAGGACTCTAGCTCTTAGTTTTTTCGATTTATTTTTTTGTTAGTTTACGTATACCTCGTTTGTTTACGTATAACTCGGTACACACACACACACACACACACACACACACACACACACACACATACACACACACACACACACACACACACACACACACACACACACACACACACACAGGTAAGGCCCCTCGCTGCACACCTGCTGCGCCAACACATCTGCCACACCTGCGCGCCCTCGGACAGGTGTTGCGCTGGGAGCCGCGGGGGAGAGTGAGGACTGAGGGGGAGCTACGTACAATTATATGACCGTGCCGCTTTCACGTTACTGTTAGGGGGAACTTAAACCTTATAGATGAATACATACATACATACTTTCATAGGCGGTTGGATGGGTAAAGCAAGAGACAGATAGATAGATAGATAGAAAGATAGGTAGGTAGATAGATATATAATAAATATGACGGTATACATACATGTATAATTTCATAGACGATTACATGGGTAAATCAATAGACAGATAGGCAGATAGGTAGAAAGATAGGTAGGTATAGGTAGGTAGGTAGGAAGTTAGATATATATATATATATATATATATATATATAGAAGATAGAAAGATAGGCCCCTAGATAAGACGGCACAACTTACGTCCTCTAATAGGCTATATGAAAGTTTTCTGATGTGTGATTCAGCCATATATGGACCTCCAGGCATTCAAAATGATTAATGACATCAAGGCAAGCAATCTGGGGCTATGAATTATATTAAGTTGTTAAAAAAAAGGTATTACAGATAAATTAGAAAATTAATTAGAATAAAATTACAGGTAAATTAATTAATAAAGGTATTGCACTATAATTATCAAGATTATTGCCTATTACCGCATCATCATGATATTCGATCTGTTACCATTTAAGGGAAGATAAATATTATGGCTCGTGGAAGAAAGTTGATTACTAAAAAAAAATAATATCGGAAATGTACGGGTTTTTATTCAGCGATTAAATTATAGCCTATGTGCACTCTGAAATTAATCATGGAGTACTAAAGTAGCCCATGTGATAATAGTAACACTGAAAAATTGTTCAAGCAATGTTTTCACTCGCACCTCATGATTATTTTTTCTTGTCTCGTGTTTGACAGGTGATGTTCCAAGGCGCCCATAAAAGATCGAGGCCATGCAGTTAACTTTCTTCTCTACTTGTCATGAACGTGCTATCTAATATTTACCAAACGAACTCCTACACTGGTCGACAAAAAAAAATCGAAAATATGGTTCTGGACTAAATGAAGCTGATTATAGGTAAATCGACCCTGCTGAACTCGAATCTGATGTTCAATTAACTCTATCACGTCCAGTTTTTGAGAACCAGACGCAATTCATGAAAAAATAGGGTAAAATCAGCAGAAATGGGTTTCCCAATGTTTCATTTTAAACTCTTAATCTTTTCTTTTCTCAAGCCTATTTAGGGCAGTGCAGTGTTTTTGAGTCAGTGTGGTTTGTGCAGTGAGCAGGGGAGGGTGTCCGCGCTGCGTATTGGCGAGGGGTTAGCAGGCTGTGTAGTACATTTTTACCTACTGATCGTACAGCTATTGACATATGTTTAAACATTTTATTTCTCTTTGCAGATATGATCTGTTTGATTTAGTGGAGTCCTAATTTTAGTTGGTTTACCGTATATAGTACCTTGTACCGGGCTGTGATGGAGCGCCGTAACTGTGTGAATGCATCGGACAGTTTTTGTTACATATGTGGAATTTTTACCCATGACAGTCTGAAGAAACCTCTTACAAAGAATGTTAAAGCAGCTTATCTGCATTACTTCAAGTGCCGTATAGGTGATCAAGATAAAAAGTGGGCCCCTCACGTAGCATGCAACCCCTGTGTGAACCACTTGAATGAATGGATGCGTGGCAAACGGCCATCAGGCATGGCATTCGGCATCCCAATGGTTTGGCGTGAACAAAAGGATCACAGTACTGACTGCTACTTCTGCCTCACTAACATCAAAGGATATTCAGTAAAAACGCGAGCTAAAATCAGGTATCCTGACGTACCTTCAGCCATCAGGCCTGTGCCACATGGTCCTGATCTCCCAGTTCCAAATGTTCCAATTGCAAGTGCTATAAGTGAATCAGATTCGAACGAGGAGGATAATCCCATGGATACAGACTTTCAAGAAATGGCAGACAACAGAGAGCACAAATTCATCAGTCAGGAAATGCTACATGACCTTGCTAGGGACCTAGATCTACCCATGGAGAAAAGTGAAGTCCTTGGATCTCGTTTCAAGGAATGGAATTTGCTACAAGAAGGAGTTCACCACGTTTCGTCGTAGACATAAAGAACTTTCAAGCTTCTTCAAGATGGAACACAAGCTCTGTTACTGCTTTGATGTTGACACACTCATGGAACAACTTTGTGAGTCTCACACTTATGATAAGAGTGAGTGACGGCTGTTCATAGATTCAGGAAAAAACACGCTAAAGGCCGTTCTTCTGCATAAAGGAAATAAGCTTCCGAGTGTTCCAATTGCGCATGGCCATGAAATGAGTGAAACTTATGAAACTATGAAGACTTTGTTATCTGCTGTTAAATATGAAGAACATCAGTGGAATCTGTGTGGGGACCTGAAGGTAATCTCCTTGCTTCTAGGACTCCAGTTAGGTTACACTAAGCACATGTGTTTTCTTTGTTTGTGGGACTCTAGAGCGGACAGCAAACATTACAAACAAAAGGAATGGCCAGCACGACCGAAAGACTCACCTGGCAGGTTCAACTGTATGTACAAACCTCTTGTTGACAGTGAAAAGGTGTAGGGCTACTTACCTCCATTGCATCTGAAACTTGGGTTAATGAAAAATTTTGTGAAGGCCATGGATCAAAATGGTGCTGGCTTTCAGTATTTGTTAGCAAAGTTTGAACGCACTGTATCTGAAGCCAAAGTAAAGGCAGATGTTTTCAATGGCCCTCAAATTCGTCAACTACTCAATGATGATGACTTTGTAAAGAGCCTAACTGCCCTGGAAAAAGCTGCTTGGAAGAGTTTTTTGGCTGTTATAAAGAACTACCTAGGTAATGTTCGAGCATCGAATAATGAGGAACTTGTAAATGACATGTTGAAGAGTTACCATGCGCTTGGGGCTCGGATGTCACTCAAAATCCACTTTTTCCATTCACATCTTGATTTCTTCCCAACGAATCTTGGCGCGGTCAGTGATGAGCAGGGGGAACGTTTCCACCAGGACATTGCCACCATGGAAACCCGATACCAAGGACGATTGAGTCCCAACATGATAGGGGACTATTGCTGGACGCTACAACGTGAAAGTAGCTGCTCCTACAAACGAAAGAGCAAACTACAGAAACACTTCTGATGTACTATGGAGCAGGGTGAGTACTTTTGTGTGTTAGTATAGTTTTGATCATATGTTATTTAATACCAATTGAGATCTTGACTGTTCTTCTGAAGAACAGTCTAGATCTGACGTTCTTCGAAACTAGCGCATCTTTCTCTCAAAAAAATCTCGAAGTTGTGTTCCAAAATAGAATATATCTATTGTATATATATAATATATATATATATATATATATAATATATATATATATATATATATATATATATATATATATATATATAAAGTCAAAAATCTACTGTGATTTGGCATATTTCGGATATCATCCAAGATGTGGCACATTTTCGGATATATTTGGAAACATAATTTAAGTATATTTTTGCCAGATATGTACATTAGGTCCTAATAAAGCCGCAGGCACCACCAGAATTTAATTACGAGTAATATATATTAACGTAGGGGGATTGTTTCGCTTAATTATATAATTATATATACGTATATAATTATAATAGCTATTAAAATTTAAAATCCCGATATTTCAAAAACTATACGTGCTAGAGAAAAAGCAATGCCATTTTTGAAATCAGCAGCGAAATGCTTTCCAACCCACACACAATGAACTCAGAACCATTTTTGGTGTCGACCAGTGTTATCAGTCTGGTATATTGTCTGTTTTCCGGTGTATAGGCACTACATTTAGTAGGCTACAATAGCTACCAATACTAAATTTAACATACTCTGAAATCTGCAACCGTCCTTTGGCAACTGTTCAGTAGTATGTTTCTCTGGCTATCTAACCTCTTTCCACAGCATATGAAGTTATCCAAATATCACTCAGTACCTGCAGAGAAGAGTAACTGTTGTAAAACGTGAGCTTGACGGGAAGAATACAAGAAAGAAGAGCGAGAGGCAAGGAAACGGAAAAGCATGGGATCATTGATAAAATAGTGAGATAAGCTGGTAGCGAATAGTCAGCAGGAAGCCTTCAGCACAACGCGATAGATAAGGCAATGTTACCATAGTCGCCAATACCTAGAAGGGGCAAGACACTTCAATACAGCAAGGCGTTATCACCACTATCACCCCATCAGCTGGCCCTTCACGCCAAAGAAAGAAAACGTGTGCGGTAATTATCCTACCTCTCCGTTCTTTATGGTGGCGATGCAGCCTTGTTATTCGCGTTATTGCCCATACCAGCTATTTTTATATCAACATATTGGGTTTGTATGTGGGATATAGGTAGGACTAGGGGCTCAGTTAGTACAGTAGCCCCCTACAGGCCCGAGAGTGGTGGGTAACGGGGCTTTGGTGGGGCGGGGCGGGTCGGGGGGAGGGAGGCCGCTGTGTTGACGGCAGAGCAGTGTCGAGCTGGCAGCCTGGCACCTCATGACGCTGGGCTTCCTGGTGTGTTATTCCTGTTTTAATGGAAGCCTGACAAGATGAATCGACCAGACGGGCTCATCCAGCGAAGGAACGTTCCGCGAGACGCACAAGACAAGGACAGGAACAATGACAGCGATGAGGAGCAGAGGAGACACTCCAGCGAGGAGGAGGGAGACGACGGGGACTGCAAGGATACGAGGCTCACCCTGATGGAGGAGGTGCTGCTACTCGGCCTCAAGGACAAAGAGGTGAGTCTAGGCACCCTTAAGACTGTGCTTGATGGTGTGTAACAGGTATTAAGGCCAAAATAGGGATTGGAAGCATAGGAAGAGGTGCGGGGTGGCAGTCTGGCCCGGGGCTGCGAACCTACGTGGCCGATTCACCTGTCAAAATTGGGGCGCAGATATTTCCAGTCCCAAGAATCACCCTAGCTAGGCAGGCATTCCAGGACGGGAATTACGTCGTAGGCCCTCAAACTAAACTTAGACAAAAGAATCAAACTATCACAAAGGCAACACAGTTTATGACGTGCTAACAAACAGGGAAAGTGGGATGAAAATGTTTTGCTTTCCTTTCAAACATATCAGCAACGATTGTATTCTTGATTTAGTAACAATGCTGCTTCTGTAGATTTTATGGCAATTATCAATTTTTTGCCAAGGCATTTTTAATTTGTCCTTTTAATTTCCTGTAGATATGCAGTCTTGAGCCACCCTGTGTAATGTTTTGAGGATACATTAGTCTTTCAAGCTTGTTCGAAAAATTAGTTGTCATAATATGTACTGCCCAGGAATTACTGAGTGAACAGTAATTCAGCTCTATTCACATAGGTCCTCCACCGACTGACCGATTGCCTGGGCTCCAAAACCTTGCGTATTGACCATTTTTCCAGCCCAGCCGAGGTCACATAATAATTATTCATCGTCAAACCTCTGAGCCATTCACTGTATACTTCTCATGTCTATCAGGAACAATATACTGCGAGAAACTTGAATTAATAAATGTTGAATTTAAGAGGAATTCCCAAATTTTCGGGATTTTTTTTTATCTGCAGGCACTCGGGTTGCACAAATATTTTGGTATGTTGCATGCATGGTAAGCTTTCAACAATGGAAGGTAAAATTCTAGTGTTTGCCCATACTCTCCCCCTTCCCCCAAACAAGCTTGGGGACCTGGGGGAATGCGGGGTTTTTGGGTGGGGAGCAAATAATGCATCGGAAACACGTTATTTTGGAGTTTATTTATACCCTAGATCTAGAGTAATGTCCCTAGTTCTAGGGTAATTTCTCAAGATCTAGGGTAATTTGCCAAACCAAAATTAACCTAACCTACCGGGGGGCTTAACCCATCGATAAACTAACCTAACCAAATCTAACCTAACCAAATCTAACCTAACCTAACCAAATCTAACCTTACCTACCCAAATATAACCTACCCTAACCTAACCAAATCTAACCTAACCTAAACAAATCTAACCTAACCTCCTAGCGGGTTGGAGGGGTTCTCAACACTTCGGTCATCATTCTGTGACGATCGTCAGGTTCACACGTCTTTGGACTCAGAAGAAATCCAAAGAATTTTCCCTACATCTAGGGAATTTTTACAACACCCCTAACTCAAAAACTATGTGGTTGCGACGCATATTATGTACCCCAGCCAAATGTCCCGCATTCCCCCAGGTCCCCATGCTAGTTTGGGGTCAAAGGGGGAGTATGGGCAAACACTAGAATTATACCCAATGGAAGATACTTTTCCCAATACCATTTCCACCAGAAATGAATACTAACCGAGATATTGAAGGGGTTTGGTAAGTAAAAGTTCGTTGAAATATATATAGGCTAGGTTAAGTTTTAGTTAGATTTGCGAATCTGATGTCTGCAGCGGCGGCCAGTCCTGGATCTGAGTGGCGACTGACCAGCACTGCGTGCCTTTAACTCCCTAATCTGACCTGAATTAACCTAAATCTAACGTAAACCTAACCTAAACTGTACATATTATGGTAAATTTTTACCTACCAAACTACCACCACTATCTTGGTTAGTATTAATCTCTGATGGATATGGTTTTAGGAAAAGTTGTTTCTATTGATGAGATTAAATCATACCAGACACCAAAATATTTGTACGGCAAGAGTGCCCGTAGGTAAAAAAATACCAATTATTCTGCACCTGACATGGGCAGGTATTTATGTTTGTCACCACCACTGACACTTCCGTCTTTTTTGCTTGGGTTAAATGTAAAAAAAAGTTAAGAATCTCACAAAATGAAGGGATCGTGACCAAGTTATGTTGTGGCCACTCGGCCACTGCCGACATTATGCCGGTACATATATGTAGGTAAAGATGGGGGCATATGCTATGCTGCGCTTGGCCTCGATGCTCATCTCCGTTGCATTAGCCTTTGAGCCTGTGGTGGGTGACAACCCGTTACCCCGGGACACAGGGCTAGTGTGACATCCGGGTTACCACAGTTACCTTCTCCAGGTTTCCCTAGGGACCCATTTATCGACCATCACCGAAAGGAAGGATGTGGTGGGCTGGGTGGGTTGCCACCGACTGTCCTGACACGGATTTGAACCAGGGCCCGCAAATTCGTAGCTAGGCGTGCTAGCCACTACACCACGGAGGGGTACATATATAAGATGACATATTAAGGTTACGTAGGGACAAATTTATGCAAAAACAAACAGGCAGGTATTGCTGTACGAAAACATTAATGAAGCATTGCTCATACAGGGAATTAGTGTAAAAAATAAATGATCTTGTATCATTGAATTCTTGTTTAAGGAATGCTAGCATAGCATTATCACCCTGTAAGATTTAAAAAAAAGGAAAGCAATTTCCTTATACATAGTTTCTGCTGTTTTCAGCGTCATCCTTTTTTGGTTAACTCGCAAGCCCAGTAATGCTTTTTTTTATCAATGGTTCACTATTTGATTATGTAAGAGAATAACCAACTATTCTGATTCTTACTTATGATTTCATTTAGGGCTACACAAGCTTCTGGAATGACTGCATATCCTCGGGTCTGCGCGGGTGCATCCTGATAGAGCTGGCGCTGCGGGGCAGAGTGGAGCTTGAAAAGGCCGGTCTGCGCCGCAAGTCCCTCCTCAACCGTAAGGTAAGCTCGGGATATTTTCTTTGGGTTACAACTAGTATTACATAATCCTCTGGGTAACGCCCTCCTCACCTGTCTCTTGCCTACTCATTAACTACAATTTTGTCATGAAAATTTACTAGAAGGAGTACATCTTATATAATACATATTTGATTCATGGGAAAGTTTATGGTATAGTCTAATGGACGATGAATAGTGATCCCAAGATTAGATGTCCTGGCAATCTTATTCTTGTCCCAATATATTATTGTCCTTTTCAATGTCTTTGATAGGTGTGTTGGTGAAAAACTTTAACCATTTTTTAAGGTATGATAAATCAAAGACTACTCTATACAATAGTTTTTGGATAAATGTTTATGTGGATGTGGAGCATTGAAAGGAACATTGACTCCTTTAGGTCATCCTGCGCTCAGAGCAGCCAACGGGTGATGTGCTGCTTGATGAGGCACTGAAGCACATCAAAGATACAGAGCCTCCTGAGACAGTTCAGTCTTGGATTGAATTCCTTTCAGGTAAGTCATCTTATAAACAAGTAAGCCCAGACTAGACCCTTACATTGCCTGCTGCTTCACCACCACAGTATGCTACGGCCTGACTTATGATGCAATTACTTGTTATTAAATGTGGTTGGTGTCTTAAAGTAATGAGGAAGACAAAATGTCCTTTTCAAGTGTTGAAATTGCTTATAACTATTGAAACCGCTGATTTCATTTCCACCAAGGGGAGTCGTGGAACCCACTCAAATTGAGATACCAGCTCAGGAATGTGCGGGAGAGGCTGGCCAAGAACATGGTGGAGAAGGGAGTGCTCACCACAGAGAAGCAGAACTTCCTGGTATTTGACATGACCACGCATCCCCTCACGGACAATGTAACCAAGACCAAACTTGTAAAAAAGGTAAGGAAGCCTTTTTCTGAACAGTTTTTCCAGTATTTGCAGGATAACATTCCAGGATAATATCGAAGATCAAGTGGGACAAAGGAATCCAGTTCTTGGATTAGGTTGAAATTGTCTATGTAGTACCGTATTTCCGGGCATCTGTGACTGGCCTGCCAGGGCAAGATGGCGGCCAGCCCACTCAGCTGTTCATCCTCCCTTTCGTGGTTGATAAATGGCTACCTGGGGAAGATAACTGTGGTAACCCAGATGTCACACTAGCCCTGTGTCCCGGGGTAATGGGTTGTCACCCACCACAGGCTGAAAGGCTAATGTGATGGAGATGAGCACCGAGGCCATGCGCAGCATAGCGTAGCCCCTATCTTTACCTTTGAGACTCTCTGACGTGTAATACGCATCCCAATACAGCTTGCAAAATTTTTGGCAGAAAATCATATAAATAATGTCTCAACACTTACACGTATCTTACAAAGATTTTTGTGGGTGCCTAAGCGACATGTTGATCATTTCGATCAGTTATAATTCTAATACAGATACACAGTAAGTGATCAAAATCTTACCCATGGCATTGAGGACGCATGGCAAATTACAGTCTAATTTAAGGGAAAATATTGTGTCTTGGACGCCTGACGATACAGTAATCACACTGAATACATTTTTTGGAATTTATGGATTTAAGAAAAATTGCACTGTTGTTGACATGTTATTGGTTGTAGGTGCAGGACAGTGTGCTAAGCCGATGGGTCGGGGATCCTCAAAGGATGGACCGGCGGACCCTGGGCCTCATATATCTGGCCCACGCCTCGGATGTCCTGGAGAATGCCTTCGCTCCCCTCTCTGATGATGATTATGAGGTGAGGAACTGCCACGGCTAATTTCTTATTACTTTGGCATCAACGTATTAATAGATATCCAGTCCTCTTATGTAGAGTTGGTATGAAAAAGGAGATAAATAACTGATGATCAAAGTCAATAAAGTTAACAAACATATTATTTTAGGGGTTGAGTAATTATTTAAGGACAGGAGGGAATAGTACACTGTATTAAGTTACGAGAGTGGTTAGTTTGGAGAGTTAGAAAAGATCAGGAGGAATGTATGGAGGTCGGAGAAAATGAAGTGTAAGGTGATTCTTAATGTTTGACTAAAAGATGAATGGTTGAAAGAATAAGAAATTGTACTGAGAACACTTAAGAACAACAAAATTATATGCCATCAACTTTCAGCCTTCAATTGAATGAGTTACGAAGCGGTGTTCTTAGTTGAGCCACTTAACTCCTTCACGCCCAGATCTTTCCTTTGCTATACAAAATTGTCTGTTGTCAGCCATAAAATTTCGAAAAGTAACTGAATATACCAAATTAGCTAGTGGACAAGAATACTAAACAGGTCATATCTATAAAATATTGCTTATATGCACTAAAAATTGTCTAATGGTAGCTAAATTACAATGGAAATTACGTTCTGGGTCTCAAGGGGTTAACCTCCACAATTATAAACTTCCATAAATATTCACGATTATTCTGTGTTTTCTGTAAGGGTAGTGCTAACTCGCTGTCCTTCCCTCCCTCAGGTTGCTATGAAGCGTGTACGAGAACTGCTGGATCTTGATCTTGATGCAGAGGCCGCCAAGCCCAATGCCAACGACTTGATGTGGTCAGTCTTTGCAGCGTTTATCAAATAGAACCTCTCTTGCCAGGGTTGTGTAGGAGGAAAAGTACGTTATCAGTGCCTGTGATTATTCCGAGGACTTTGTTTTGAAAGTATTAGTATTGTCTATATCTTTATCTTCCATTTTTTAATTATATTGAATTAAGCACTTTTTTTTTCTCCAAGTTTTCTAAGCTTTGTGTTGAGAGAGAATTAGTGTGCCTATGGTGAAGGTCCTATACAGCTCCACTTAAATAGTTTGTATTAAGTAGGGGATGGTATAATACTTAGTGGTTAAAGCTATCAGAAGGAAGGAAAAGTGAAACATTATGGTATATCTTTTAAACCCAGGGCATTTTTGCATGTATGATCGAGCCTATATCTCCTATTTTACATATTTATTGGCGGTTTGTCAAGTAACATAATAAATAGACTATTCAATGGATATTAGCAGCATTTCTGACCCGCCCTTCTTGAAACTGCTTCGCATCCTCCCCAATGACTATAATATATCCCGTTAAATTTTGTATATTTGTACTGTTGAATTTTATGCTCTTCTATAGTAATCATATCAATTGTCAATATTTGAATTGGAAATTCATTTGTCAAGGCATTATTTATATAGAATACGTAGTGTGTAGATCCAGGTGTGATGCCAAGACTAACTCCTGTACTTGTTTACAAGCTGAATCTGCATGACATGACTTGGGTTTAGGTGAATTGTATTTTTTTCCACTGATACAGAAGGCATCATAAAGTGCATCGTAGTATTCATTGATGGATATGTTTAATACTTAAGTGAGGCAGCACATACAAGATTCACAGATGGAAATAGGCACTGTTGTGGCAAGGAGCTTGCCCGCTGCTTTGGGGTACCCATCAATCAAGAAATGAAGTGCAATCAAATATCCTTCTCACCAAAGTCATGCTGCTGTGGTCTTAGGAGAATAGTTAGCTGGTGAAGAACTTGTATTTCTTAAATCAGGAAAGCACAGTGTTGGGGGTCGTGGTAGCTGCTGGTAGTGGCGCCCTTGTTGATTGGTTGTTACTACAGTTAATTAATTAAACACTTGAGGTGTAGATAATACGAACAATATATGTATACTTATTTTTCATAACCATCATAAATTTAAGTTATGCTTACTTTTGTTTTAATTTTCAACTAATTTGCTACCCTGATTTGCTTGATTTGTCTTAAACGCTCAAATTCACTGTGATGTACATGAAATGAAGAATAGTAATTGAACTGTCATGATGTAGTTCAAATACTGGGGTAAATGAGTATTGGTAGGTGTGAAAAAATTCTTTGCAATAATATATGATAATTTAAACAGCTGAATTTCAAAGTATTTCATCAAAAAAAATTCTTGCATGTTTATATATACGAGCCTGATGCTAAGCAAAATAACTAAAATTTCTTGTTTACATTCCTATTCTGTAAGTCTAATGCTCCCCTCCCTTCGGTAACCTTCCTCAAGGGTGTGGCCGTGACAGAAGAGCCTCCACCTCCCCCTATCTAAACACGCCCTCTTTGACTATAAATCCCCCTTCCCCTGTCACCCCTCGCACTCATATATTTCTTTACCTTATCCTTCCACCATATCCTTCCTTCTAAGTGGTCTTCCTCTCTTACTACGGCCCTCGATTTCACTCAAATTTTTTTCTCCCACAAACTCTTCTCTCCTCATCTTTTCATTTTGCCCATCACAAAGTACTTCTTTTCACCCATTCCACCACTCCACACTTCACTATTTCTGCACACACTTCCATGCCACATCTTGCATATGTCATAACGGGTGTGGGGGGGGGCGTCTTCTTCTTTCTTCCTATTCTCTCTTCTCTTTTTGCTCTTGCTTGCTGTTGTGATATTCGGAGAGGGATTCCTGAAGGGGCAGTCTAGGTCAAGGGGGGAGACACAGTGCCCTGTTTGACAGAGACTTGCATGTGGCCGTATTATGGAGCCAGATAATGCTTCTATGTGGGGGTAATGCCCGAGCCCGACAGAGGCTTCACATTGCCCTGGGCCACAATTACCTTTTGAAATCCTGTCAGCATGTCCTTCCAACAGACATATGACTCAGGCTGGTAATCATAATTCGGAAATAAATAATTTCCTTTTTCCTTGCCCGGCGAGGATTCAAACCTTCGCTATCACCAGATTTGAACCCACTTGGCGCGTTAACCGACTTGGCCAAAGGGTATATACCACTTGCTTTAGCGGTTCCGGTGATATTTATGCATTATACATACACGCTTTCATTGCTCATACTATCCCATCTTGTCACTCCACATGACCCTCTCAACTAGCAAATTTGAACAGTATGCAACATTTACTCAGTTTTCCTCTCTTATACACACTATAAAATCCATCCAACACCCTCTCCAGCTTCCCTTCACTCTCTGCACGCAAAGGAGTGTCATCTGTCAACATACAGGATACCACAGACCAACCCACCTCATTCATCCTCAGCCTTTTATCTAAACTTCCACTTATGCTTTCAATTCCCTCATACAATCATCCATGAGAAATAAAACATGGGAACAGTACCCCCCCCCCCCCCCGTCTCACTTCTTGTCCTACATCAATACTCTCACTAAGTTCTCTCTTTACCCACGCGCATGCACTTGCCTTACTGAATAATGCCTCACCTCTTCAAGCAGATGCCTGGCAACACTATGAATTTCCAATACATTCCAGAGTTTCCCCGTCAACTCTTATCAAATGTTTTCTCTGGGACCATGAAAGCTGTATATAATATTTTGCTCTTCCTAAGTACTCCTTGACTATTATTTTAATTGCAAGTATCTGATTTCCTCAGCCTTTTCCCTTCATAAAACCTCCTCGTTCCTCACTAACCTGTTTTACACTTAGTCTGTTTTGTTTTATATTACATTAAAAAACCCCACATATCACCCTAAAGCCCCATCCACACTATGCCTCATGCAGAGATACACGAGGCAGGTGGATGTGTTAAATGCCCACCCAAGTGTCCAGACTGCCTCACCGCCATGGCGGGGAGGCAACACTCCGTCACTAATT
Organism: Chionoecetes opilio; assembly: GCA_016584305.1. NCBI lineage: Eukaryota > Metazoa > Arthropoda > Malacostraca > Decapoda > Majidae > Chionoecetes > Chionoecetes opilio. Next base: position 436,411 of record JACEEZ010018782.1, read on the forward strand.
TGATTGATGTTCATTGCAATTTTTTACCACATATATATTTTTGCATTGAGACGTACCATATACCATCAAAATCGGAAAAGTGTGCTGATTCCGAGACAGTAAATAAAAATTCAATGCTAGCAAAATTACAGGAATAACAAGGAGTTGAATAAAAAAAGGTGAGAGAGGAAAAAATGTTTATGCACTATTTCGCTTTGGTCTTATTATCTTATTCTTAATATAGTTTACTGTAATTTATTTATATTCATGACACGCAGTAATGTCTCGTGAAGATGATGGTATGTGCAGTCTTCCTAAATATCATCTCATTCATCTGTAGTTTGATAATACCATGTATTGATATACATCATGGAGCGCGGCGAGCGACGTCTTCCCTCAATGGAGTCAAGTGCAGCACTGAGGAGCTCAGCATGCCCATCCAATCGGGCCTGCTGGATACCCCAGCACGACGCATGGCGCTGTTGAAACCCTTGATTTTCAACACAGCCACTAACAGAGCGCGTGTCATGAGGCACAGTGTGGACGGGGATTAAACAATGAATTTTCTTGAATTAGTTTACAGAACTACAAGAAAAACATGTCAAATAATGTGTTGCAGTGTACTGTGGCTTTACTTAAATTTCCAGTCGTCATTTACAATATTTCCTGAGCTATGCGCTTAACACCCATATGACTTTGGTGCATCCACCATGGCAAACAAACATCCAACTAGGGACAGTATGAATCCTTGTGCTTTTTAACGTGCACAAAAGATTATAAGCATTGGGTGAAAACTTTGTGTTTGTTACGATCAAGGGGAGAGCTCGGCTTCCATTTACATTCTATACAGTTGTGTCTGCTCTCAGTTTTATGTAAAGTTTTTAATTTAATATTTGTTCATTCATGTGTTGCTTTTATATCAATACACATTAACTTTGGATAGTGTGTAGTTAAGCTTTAATATTGGTTACAGTTTGATTTTGCGGCTTTCCCGCTTTATATTTTTTCCAGCCACACCCCACCACACCAATCCCCCCTTCCATTTCTTCCCGCACCCCACCTTCACCATCCATCCTCCACATTCCACAGCCTCTCATATAGGTATCCTCCTGTATTGCTAGAGCATCCACTTGTGTCCCTTAAAATTCTCTTCTCTTTCCGTCAACATTCATACCATTTATATCTAGTCGCAACTCATGCGTTCTACTCCCGGGGTGAGGTGGAGCCCCCTCGCCAATCAGCCATTTCTCTCCTGCCCACTTGAGGCCACTCGCAGTGGCCCATGGCTTGCACAGCGCTCTTCCCTAAGTGGCACTGCCCACCAGATTGTCACTCTAAAATTTAAAGCAAAAAAATAAAAAAATCTCAAATTAAATTAAAAATCAATAGAAAACTGACAAAATATACCCACGCTAAAAACACTAAAACCAAAAGCCCTGCTGGATCTTTGTGAGGCCCCTACCATCAGTCCCGCCCTAGGGGTGAAATAACAAGGTGCACCTCATAAAGGCCTACCTTTAATCAGGTAGGCATATTGCCAGTCTTGTTCGATTATTATCGGGATGCAATTATTATTGGCGACTGATTACTATTAATGTAAGATTCTAACTTGGTTTTATGGATCAATGGTTTCTTCAGAGGTAGGCAACAGTACTATGTTAAAGTCTCAATGAAAAATCTCGGTTATTATAATCACAAATACAGGTGCTCCCTAGGGATGTGTAATGACCTGTATTGCTCACTCTACAAGGATGATTGTTGCAGTCAGCTTTTCAGATATGCAGATTACACTGCTCGCATGAGCCAGTGTACTAATGGTGGTGTCATTTGTCAAGCCCCGGTGGCTAATTTTAGGTCATGGTGCAATGATAATTACCTTGAACCAAATGTTAGAAAAAAAATAGTAATTGGCTGTAGATTTTAGTATTTTACTAGTTGCTGAGTCCTCTTTATATACAAATGGAAAACTTGTAGAATCTGTCAATGGATATATAGGTAAATACCTTGGTACACCTGTGGGTGACTGTCTGTTTTAGTGATTATGTGGAGGGACTATACAAGATAAATTCTAGAATGTATTTTGTCAGGAAGCTAAGTAACCGTAGCATTGATTGCAAAATTATGGCTATATTTTATATATTTCATATACAGTCCGTAATCTTGTTTTGGGTACATGTTGTTATGGAAATTGTAATTCAGGTTGGAAAAAGTTACAAATGTTATTAAGAACCACAGTATGCTCGCGATGCTATGAGCAGATACGTCCCTCGCTGCCCACTTGTATATCAAGTTCTCGTTTAATTAACGAAGGTGTTGCAATACAAGGGCTGAATGAGTATACTGCTTAAGCGCCAATAACTTTGATTAATAAATGCGTGTTTGTTTTCTTACATGTATAGGCTTACAAAAAAAACAAAAACATGGAAAGATTATGCTGTGTTATGTAATATAAAAGTTCCATAAGCACAAAAAGAATACATAAACAGCAGTGGCATATGACGGGTGTTGTCAATGTGCTACCGTGCTGAACATACCACCGGCATAAGTGTTATTAAAAAAGCAAACTAGCCTATTTCTATACATAGTTCGGATTGCAAATTTTAAATGATATGAATTGTGACGAGTCATATATAAATAAACAGATTATCTGATATTCTAGAAATTGTATATATTGCAAAATAAGGTATGAATTTAATCTTACACAAATTTGAAAATAAAAGCACTAGATAATTTTACTTACTTAATTCACATGTATGTCAGGCCTATTCTTTGAGTTGTAAACAGTTCTTTGATCTCATCATACATTGAGCTTTTTTGCTTCAGTTGCATCAATACACTTTTTTTTCAATATAGTAAAACTTGCCACTTGATCTTTCCTTGCTTTATGATTCACATAAAAACACACCACTGTACAAGACCAACGTTATTGATGTCTGGCATGTAAAATACAAAAGTGCAAGAAAATCACGAACATGAGAGCCTATCACGACGCAACGAGTAAACTGTTCCCTCGTCTACCACAAGCAATGATTCAAAACAACAGCTGGTAGTTATATCTACAGCTACAGACTTCGCCCTGACTTAATCTTTGTTTCTGTCTGTATATCATTAGATTTGAAAACTAATTATGTCAGTATTATATCATGGTAATAAGTAAGTAAAGATGGGGGCATATGCTATGCTGTACGTGGCCTCGGTGCTCATCTCCGTCGCATCAGTCCTTGAGCCTGTGGTGGGTGAGAACCCGTTACCCCGGGACACAGGACTAGTGTGACATCTGGGTTACCACAGTTACCTTCCCCAGATACCCATTTATCAACCCCGAAAGGGAGATGAACAGCTGGGTAGGCTGGCCGCCGACTTGCCCTGGCCCGGATTCGAACCAGGGCCCGCGGATTCTTAGCCAGGCGCGCTAGCTACTACACCATGGAGACGACATCATTATAATGCAGGAATGAAATTATTATAAAGAAAATCAGCTTCAGTTCATGAATTTTTTTACGAGCTTATAAATGTACTACATACAATTTCTCACTACGAAAACGGACACAGCAACCCACTGCCCTTTCATTTTGCCACTAGCATTTTCTCACCATCCGCTAAGGCCACATAATGAAACGACTAACTGTGGGGTGTGCAGTGCTACTTAAGAATAACTGCTACCATATTAAAATTTCAAAACGGGACAGAAAACTAAATTTTTCTTTGTTGTATCACAGCTTACATAGGCACACAAACGTTGTGAATAAGAAGGCAGGTATAGCCAGAACTCTAATCATCAAGTGGGTATTTCTTGCACAGTGAAATAGGGGTCAAATTCATAAATCTCGCCATCGAATTCTTGTTTACTGAATGTTTGTATAGTTGTTATACTGTATATGGTATTAGGGGTATGGCATCCAAATACATTTGATATGAATGTATAAGAAATATATTAATCAAAGATATGAAGTAATTTATAGTGACAACCGATTGAATAACAGAAACCACATGCAACTCATACCCTCAGGACGAAGAATAAGATTAGCAAAATGAAGGACAGCCAGATATCTAGAACATTTTGTACCGGCAATTATATAAGACTAATGAATGATGAATGAACAAGTTTGAATAGTACTTCTGATTGCTTAAAGGTGTAAATACAGTATATGATTTTATTTCTCACTTTAATTTAGTTTGAAATAATGTTCTGCTCTGTTTTGGGTGAATGTTATTATTCAATTATCTTTATGTATCTGATTTACTCATACTGAATGAAAAAATGCACAAGACATAATACAATTTTTTTCAAGCAATTACATGACAAATAATGCTTTTTGATTTGATTGATTTTGAACCACTATGTGGGAGGCTGGTGGCACGCTGGTTTGGTGTCTGTGTTGTTGGACATGTGGACTTTTTGAAAGTTTGTAAAGAGGAAAATTCAATGATTCTGCACACAAATCATGAATACTGAGTATATATATATTCCTCTATCATTATTTGTAAGAAAATATATTTGGATAATTGACCAATTTAAAGTTTTACCTATACCTGGAACATCATCTTTATTATAATGCATATACTTCTGATCTTATCTAATATCTAATCTTCTGATCTGATCTAATCTTCTGATTAATTGTAGTGAAGCGGGTTTAGGATATTAGAATGAGGGGAACATTTCACATAAATCCTTTCATAGTACTATACTGTATCTTATTTCCTTATTATTTCACAGTACCCACAGTGCAAGATTTATGTCACGGGGCCCTGGGCAATGGGCACTGGGCTAGGCGGGGCCCCTACAGCTGAGGGTATTTTTAGGGTGCATTTTGAAGCCTATGTTGCGTGATATTTTGTCTAAATCTTGTGTTATACATGCCTGTCATGCCCAAGTTTGAAGTCACAGCAACATATAGAGCAAATTCCTTGTATTATTCTGTAAATTAATAATAATAATAATTAAGAATACCTTGCATATAGGTCTATCCTACAAGTGAAACAGCAAATGACCACAATGTTAGATGTAGTGGAACTGAAGCAATCAGTAGGAGAAAATGTATTGAAATTATGAAATAGACCGCGCAAATGATCTCCCTATAATCACGTGAGCTACTATGCCTACTAATTACGTGTTTCATAATGTCATACATTAGGGTTATAATAATGAAAATTAGTACAAGAATCCAAGCCAGACGTGAACATATTTGCACTTTGTTCATATTAACTATTCCTACATTCTACGGCTGAAAAAAACAAATGCGTCAAGATAAACATAACTGTTCATGTAGTGATGTAAACATGCTATAGCCTATAATCAGGGGCGCCCACAGGCGGACGCACTGGACGTACGTGCATTCTAAGCCTCCAGGCATGTGTGGGCCCCTATAAGGGCCTCCCTAGTGGCCCCTATGAGGCCCCTTATAAGGCCCTATGAGGCCCCAAAATGCATCTAAAATTGATAAAAACTGCAAAAAAAATCAGGGGATCCTGAAAAAAACCCTTGACCCCCCAGCTGAGTAGGCTCGCTTCGCTCGCCACCCACACCCATCAACAGTGGGCCCTATATAATATGTGCGTCCACTACAGACTACAGGCCTTTTTGACGAGGGGGGACCGGACAGCTGCGGGAGGCCCGGACGCCCTCACGGAAGACTGGAACAGGTGGCGCCATGTTTACCTGTTTCCGCCTCCCTGCACCAGTGTCTTCCTGAAGGTATGCAACAAACTGCGTTCCTACAGGGGCAAGGTGACCATGGTGGCTCCTCTCTGGCCGGCGCAACCATGGTTCTCCGAACTGAAGGCCTGGTGTCCCTCCCCGGTTCCTCTAGGGGCCCTCGCTTTGTTGAAGGAGCTCCCGGCCAGGCTTCTTTCCACCTTGAAGCTACACGCCTGGAGTTTCTCCGTACCTCTCTCCGTTGGACGGTCTCGGACGCGGTAGCGGAGGACATGTTGGCGGCTCTTCGCCCGTCCTCTACGAGACAGTATCAGTCTCACTGGAAGGCCTTTCAGTCGTTCCTCAAACTCAAGGGCCTCCGCGACGTCTCTGAATCGGTCGTCCTGGATTTCCTCTCCTTCCTGGCCCACGACCGTGGGAGGTCCTCCGCTACTTTCTCCACTCACCTAGCGGCCCTGGCTGACCCCCTCAAATACGGTTGGGGTTTGGTCCTGGACCGGCGTTCTGTGACCCTGTTGAAGAGGGGTTTGTTCCACCAAAACCCCCCTCCCCGTCGTCCTGGTCCCTTCTGGTCCCTGGAGAAGGTTCTCCGGTTCCTGCAGGGCGACCAGTTTGGGTCGGACGCTGCCGGACCTCGCCTCCTTCAGAAGGCCTTGTTCCTGGTGGCCCTGGCTACGGGGTTTCGGGCTTCTCAGCTGAGGGCGCTGACCCGTTTCCCCCAGTGGACGACCTTCTCGCGGGACTGCTCCGCTGTCTCCCTCTCCCTCTCGCCCAAGGTGCTGGGTAAGAACGAGCGGCAGGACCACCGTCTCCAACCGGTCGTCGTTCCGGCTTGGTCTGCTGGGGACGCCGCACACCCCTTGTGCCCGGTTTCGGCGCTCCGGTGTTACCTGGATGCTTCCGAGCCCTGGGCGTGTGACCTGCAGTTCCTGTTCCGCGATCCTGTCACTGGTCGTCCCCTCACCACCAGGGGGATTGCTGGCCGGCTCCGGGGCGTCATCGAGTCGGCGGATCCGGGTCACGCCCCTCGCGCCCATGACGTCCGGGGTGTTGCTGCGTCTCTGGCCTTCCTCCGCACCCATTCCTTGGAGAGGGTACGGGAAGGGGGACAGTGGAGTACGGCCTCGTGCTTCGTGGCTCGTTACCTGTCCCACTCTGTCGTGGACTTCCCCTGTGTTGCCCTGGGACTCCCTCCGTCCGGAGGGGCTGGGGTGGTGGACGCCGGGCCTCCCATTGACGTCTCCGCTTGATTCGGGTGAGTATACTAGTGGTATCGTTTTGTTCTTGTGCAGTTGCTCTTTTGCCTCCCCGCGGGGGTCGGGGGCTTCTTGCCCCGTCTCCAAGTGGCAGGTAGCTTAGTGCACTAGCTCTAAGGGGACCTAAAATGACGGCTTTGAAGTATGAAAAGCCTATTTTTGGGTCCCTGACAGAGCTAGTGCACTAAGCTATAGGATAGGAAAGATCGCCACCCAGGGCAAACCCTGGGTATACAGGCAACCAATACCCACATCTGGTTAGGTAACCAGGCTACACTTAGATCTGAAAGAAAAAGAAACACACGTCTGGCAACGCCGTGCCAATCCTGACCGAGGCCGGCTGTCCGCCAGCCGGCTCGGAGCCATCATAACCATCCCAATAATCATCCCCGGGGAGAGGGGCTGAAAACTTGGCGGGGAAGGAAGGGTGGGAGGCCGAAGGCCGTGCACTAGCTCTGTCAGGGACCCAAAAATAGGCTTTTCATACTTCAAAGCCGTCAGTTCCTATCCTCTCTAGGGGCACGGTATTACCAAATGGGTTTTTTTCTACCTCCCTCATTATGCGTTAATTGGTTCATTTGTTGATTACTTTGCAATGAATGCACCTGTAAATGAATAAAGTTGCAGGTTGCGTATTATAGTTACTTTAGTGTTATGTTTACCTGTCGCCCTCAGCCTGTGATGCGCGCTCCCTCACACCCACCCTGGGCAAACTACATAATACAGAAACATTGAAGATTCTTAATTTAAAGTGACAAAAGTAAGCTAAACATCAATTTAATAGAATTTTATTGAATTTTGATTTAAACAAGAAACACTAGTAACTGAAGAGCTACAAATATAAGGTGAAAAAATTTGTATTCCTACAAATTTAGGGATCAACAAAAATACATCGAGGCAGATCTATGGACGGGGGGAGGCGGCGGGCACGGCGGAGCGCAGTAAAGGTGTCCATATACTAGAGTGTGAGGGATTCGAACCTACGTGTGTTGCATAGAAACACCAACACTTTACCACTGGGCTACGGAGCCCCAACAAAATAATGTAAGGAAGATATATTTGAACACATCACCCGAACTTCTATTCCTCTCTCCCACTAAACCAAATGCTTCCTTCCTATTTCTGGAGACCACTTGGAGTGAATAGTAACTTACATAATTGTTATGAAGTAAACAAAACAATGATGAAGCAGTGTCATGTGAACACCAGTCGTGGCAGTGCGAGGGGCTGGTTCGGTGGTCAGCGGGCAGCACCCAAGCCTCGGGGAGCCTTAGCTTGACTGGTTCATGGTGGACACAAATGCACTATACGTACGTATTTAGTTGTAATGTATATTATGTTGTAGTATATATGTGAGAATGTTTATTTACAAACACGTGAAAATGGAGATTGAACACTGGAAACACTATTGAAAAAACAATTACGAAGATTATGAAGCCGCAGGAAAGTTGAACTACAAACCAGTGGAAGGAGAAAGTGTGTGTGTGTGTGTGTGTGTGTGGTGTCTGTGTATATTTGTGTGTGTGTGTATTTGTGTGTGTGCGTGTGTATTGACCTAGTTGTATTCACCTAGTTGTATTTTACAGGGCCGGAGCTACACTCTTATGGCTCCGTCTCCATATCAACATCTTGTTTATCATTCATCGTTAGTGCTTAGTGTTGGCCGAAGCCACCCCCCCAGGAGGCGGGTCACAAACCTCCGGCTAACACCTGGTACCCATTCACTGCTGGGTGGACAGGGGCTCTGGTTTTAAGAAGACTGCCCGTCTGTCTTCGCATCGACCGGGGATTGAATCCGGGACTTCTCGGGTGTGAACCGAGCGTGTTAACCGTTACACTACGGTGTGTGTGTGTGTGTGTGTGTGTGAATGTGTGTGTGTGTGAGTGTGAGAGTGTGTGTGTGAGTGTGTGTGTGAGAGTGTGTGAGTGAGTGTGTGTGTGAGAGTGTGGTGTGAGTGTGTGTGTGTGTGTGAGACTGTGTGTGTGTGTGTGTGTGTGTGTGGTGAGAGTGTGTGTGTGTGTATGTGTGTGTGTGTGTATGTGTGTGTGTGTGTGTTTGTGTTTGTGTGTGGTGTGTTTTGAATTATAGTAAGAATATATTATTTTTATCATTGCTATTAGGTATCATTATTATTTTATCTTCATTATTATCATTATTATTTAATCATTATTTTTTCTCTTATCATTATTATTGTAGGTACGTATATGGTGAAGGGAACACTAGCTGAGAAATGTGTCATATATTCCTGCTCAGCTTTGCCCCAAGGCTGCTCAGGGGAACAGAACATTTATTGATATATATTCCTCAGTCCTTCAGCCCTTCACCGCCTGCCTCCACCCGTCACAACGTCCTCATAGCATTGTTGTTACTAGTGTTATGTTATTAGTGTTATTAATACCGTATTTGCCGGCGCATAAGACGCACTTTTTTCCTTTAAAAAGGAATGAAAAGTTCACCCTGCGTCTAATGCGGCCATATTAGCGCATGAGAGGTCGGGCAGAGAATGCAGAACAGCCGGTGGTATATTACTAAAGGGGTCTGGAGTGATCTGTGTTGAGCAGTAGTTCACTGAGCACAAATTTGTAACTGTGTTATCAACAGTAATGCATAATACTAAGAAAAGGTTGGAGTTTAAGAGAAAATAAGAGCTGGGGCAACAAGATAGCGATTGTTGCTGCCAAGATGGCCGTGTCAGATGTAAACATCATCCATCCCCCTCTGCTGCTCTCCATTGTAAAATGTCTGATAAAACGTCTCGGCGACGCCCTCCGCGCACCCACCATGGGTCATTACCGCTCAGACTCCTCCCCGCACCCATGGAAAAGACAAACATCCCGCATATTAGATGTAGCCTTAACCCGCATTCGACTCGGGCCACACAAGTTGACACAACAGTTGAAATGAGATGATAGAAAGGAGGCAGAAAATAGTGTTGGAATTTTCGCTGGAATGAGTATTGTTGATAAATGGAATAGTGAAACAAAGAGCGTGTTAAAGTTTTATTTGAAGGAGTGTGAGCGGTGAGAGGGAGGTGTAGTATCTTGGGGAGTCTGTCTATACACACAAGGATGGAGAAAGGGCGTCGTGGCTTTGTAGTTTATTTGACAGTGAGTCATTGTACAACGTGGGGATAAGAGGTGCGCGGCGTGTGTGTCTCTGTGTGTCCTTTGGCTGCTTGAATTACCTGGCTGGTGTTACAATTGTGTCGGCGAGGACAATTCAGGTCAGCGTCAGGTCATCCTCGGGCCTCTAATCCTGGTCCCAGACAGGGGGGTGGCCTAAGCCGATGCAGGTGTGTATGTGCATGTGTGTGATAGCGCCGCTACAGTGGTAAGCAAGGTGGGATAGGAGACAGCATAGGCCTTTGTACCACCTCGACCCCTCAATCCTCACCCTGTACCTCTACGGATAAGGAAACTGTATGAAAGAGTACTAGTAAAAAGGCTGCAATGGTACCGTACCTGTAGACGGGACAAAAGTCTTCCACACGGTACACCAAGACCAAGACCCATCACGGCGCCACACCGTCCGCCTCAAGGCCGAATCACACCATACCATCATGGTGAAATTGGTGACAGGGCACCGTCTCATCACATCCGTTAGAATTTCTTACATTCAAACAAATAGACGTGTTACACTAAACGGTGCGCCGCCGTCACGGCTCCAATACATCACTGTCCTGTCACGTGACGGTTTCTGGGGAAGAATATTTTAACGTAATGAGACTGTGCCGTGCTGATAATTGTCGTTTTCCTCAGGCTTTATGTACCCAAAAACATGTCTTTTAGATTTCTACCCCTCTTCTTCATCCAACAGAAGTGCTATTAATGCAAATTTCTTCAAGCATAGCCTCTGAGGCACCATGTCTGCTTAGAGGGTGAGCAGGAACTGCTGGAAATGACGGAACCGTGATGAATACTGTGAATACAAGGCACGTCTGACAGAACGCTGCCGTGATTTCAGAGTGTGAACCAGCCTTCACCTGTACCTTCCTGAAGAAGACTAATCAACACTCGCGACTGTGATAGATTCGTAGGTGTAAACCAGTGCAAATATCGTCGATCGCGACAATGGGTGCCCTTCAACAATTACAACATAACAACAAGGTAGAGATGGTTACCTTACAGTGTTATCTAAATATCTTCGTGAATTTTTGTTATTGGACAACCACCGATTTCGAGGCCGAAACTTAGTCCTCCTGAATAGTTTTGATGTGTTTTGAATTAATCTGGCTCTCGTTTTTGTCGGAAATCAATGTTTGTTTACATGTGTGTATGTGTGGGAGGCAACCTGCCCCTCCAGGTCCGCCCCGCAAACATTGCTGCGCTTCACAATGCCATATTATTGGTAATTTTCGTTATTTCTCTATATCATCTGTTACTAAACTAAACCTCACCTCTAACCTAACCTAATCTGATTTAACCTAACTTAACTTTCTGGCTGAAGTAACGGTAGATTTTCGGTACTACGTGTAATGCCATTATTATTCAATTGCGCCATGGGAAATGGGGCTCAAAATACTTACAATGAAGAAAGCTACACGATGATGTAGGTAAGAGTCCTAGGACTTTTGAAAGCCCACTACCAAAATAATACCAATATCTATACTGCAAATTTTCCACAGTCTAAACACATAGCAGAAAAGCAACAAAGGCATACCTACAACATTAAATCTAAGCTATATGTCATAGGTAGCAAATATTAGAATATCAATTCGTGGGGGCATCGTGCAATATATTACGATTTATGACCGATTTTGGTTACACTCTCATTCTCTTTACATTTTAACTAGCATAATTTTTCATTCACATTCATTGCACTGTGAATATTGTATTTAGGTACATGCTCATAGTCATTTGCTTTCCCCTACAAATCCTTTTTTTTTTCAATAACTTGATAATTTTACGAAAACAAAAATTTCCCCTCAAAAACATCCATTTTTTTCTTCTTCTCAAAACCTCTTTGTAAAATAGGGGTGCGTCTTATGCGGAGGTGCGTCTTATGCGCCGGCAAATACGGTATATATTTTTTCTTCTATATTACTATAATTTATGTTTTTATTATTAACATTATAATCATTAGCATATAATTATTATTACTATCATTATTCAAATAACCATCATTATTCCATCATTATTATCCTTATCATTAATAATATCGCTATTTCTGCCATGAAGCTCTGACTCACGCTTAAGCTTCTTGACGCGACAGTTATCATTTGCGATAGAAAATGTCAAAGCAGTCCTAAAGAGTAATGATGTGATAACGGAATAAGTCATCAAATATGTAACAAAATTAAAAAGTAAATATATACATGAATGAATACACTTTTGCTAAATAAGAAACCATTTTCGTTTGAATCCGTTGATAATTCTTTTCTCTTATAACATCAATTGTGTGAATATTTCGAAACTTGATCGCTGTTAGCCACAAATCCGATTGGACTCAGAAATATAGAAGTCTTTCCATAAAATGTGTGATGCAGTGGGCCGTGTTTAATGACCGGTGTTTTCAAGCGTTGTTTCGTAGGTTTGTTTGAGGGCATTGCGGAGCCTTGACTCGGGAGGGAAATGGATCCCCTAGTTCGGCGTCAGTGAGGGGCGGGAATGCTGTCTAGAAATGTAGTGTTGTGGTGTTGCTATTCCTGTCCGTTGTTGTTGTTGTTTCTTCGGGGGGATGATCCCCCGTGGGCTATATGTGGCCCACCTCTTGATTCAGTCGTGGTTTCAGTTGCCATGGACGCGTGTAAAGCCAACGAGCACCTTAGGGGTACTCCGCGGTTTCGGTGGTAATTTTGATGAAATTGGAAAGTAGTGAAAATAAGTCAGAGTGTATAATTCCTGTCCGTGTCTTTGCCTGCATTTATCTACCAAATCCTCCTCCTCTTCCTCCTCCTCCTCCTCCTCATATTACTTAACTATTAGACTAGATAAATACTTAGCATCAACTTGATTACTTCGCCCTACGTATTTTTTATTAATTTCTTTTTTTTCTTTTAGCATAGGAGTATGTTTTGATATTGCCCCATGTGTTATATTATTAATATCCCCGGGATTGATAGTGTTAGTAGTTGTTTCAGTTAGGTAGCATACTTCATTCCTATCAATCTTCATTATTAAACTTCCATGTTCCTATCCTCTATAGGGGCACGGTATTACCAAATGGGTTTTTTTCTACCTCCCTCATTATGCGTTAATTGGTTCATTTGTTGATTACTTTGCAATGAATGCACCTGTAAATGAATAAAGTTGCAGGTTGCGTATTATAGTTACTTTAGTGTTATGTTTACCTGTCGCCCTCAGCCTGTGATGCGCGCTCCCTCACACCCACCCTGGGCAAACTACATAGCACAGAAACATTGTAGCTTCTTAATTTTAAGTGACAAAAGTAAGCTAAACATCAATTTAATAGAATTTTATTGAATTTTGATTTAAACAAGAAACACTAGTAACTGAAGATTTACAAATATAAGGTGAAAAGATTAGTATTATTACAAATTAAGGGATCAACAAAAATACATCGAGGCAGATCTATGGACGGGGGGAGGCGGCGGGCACGGCGGAGCGCGGTAAAGGTGTCCATATACTGGACTGTGAGGGATCCGAACCCAGATGTTTTGCATAGAAATACCAACACTTTACCACTGGGCTACGGAGCCCCAACGAAGAAATGTAAGGAAGATATATTTGAACACATCACCCGAACTTCTATTCTTCCCTCGCACTAAACCTAATGCTTCCTTCCTATTTCTGGAGATCACTTGGAGTGAATAGTAACTTACATAATTGTTATGAAGTAAACAAAACAATGATGAAGCAGTGTCATGTGAACACCAGTCGTGGCAGTGTGAGGGGCTGGTTCGGTGGTCAGCGGGCAGCACCCAAGCCTCGGGGAGCCTTAGCTTGACTGGTTCATGGTGGACACATCATCATCCGAGAGGTTTACTAACATTTTGACGTGCGACCCTTTCAAACAGTTATGAAAGACTTGTGATACCTCCCCCTCCCCCCTACCAAAGGATTCCCGACAATCTGACAAAATTGCACACGTTTTTTCTCTTTTTTTCTTCTTCTATCACACACACACACAAACAAAGGGGGAATCTCATTGTTCCGTATCATAACATTCTAAGTAATGTATATTCGGTACATTATAAACACTAGCAGAAGTTACCCATTATAAGTATGATGCTCGGAAAGACAATATTAATGGCTTTGTACACGTAACACAGTGTTTATATTCTCTCTCTCTCTCTCTCTCTCTCATCTTCTCCGTCTCTCTTCTCACTCTCTCTCTATCTCTCATCTCTCTCCTCTCTCTCCTGCTTCTCTATCCCATAACCTCTCGTCTACATCTCTCTCCTCTCTCTCCTCTTCTCTCTCTCTCTCTCTCTCTCTCTCCTTCCATCTCTTTGAGAGAGATTGAATAGAAAATTGACTCCTGTGTATGTACTTAGGTATGTAGTTTCAGGTGTCACGATAAAAATCCAGCCTGCGCCACCAACGGGCGGAGGGGCCAACCATCACGACCCTCCAGAATGTGCACTGTGCAGGGCCAACCACTTGAGCCTAGAGAAAAAAACCATAATAGCCTACAGGCGCTATCAAGGAGGTTATATATATATATATATATATATAATATATATAATATATATAATAATATATATATATATATATGAGGAGGTGGCATGCCGCGTCTAGAGTGAAGCCCCGCTGCGTCCGGCCACGCCGCGCCCCCATGACTCAAACCATATACCTCAGCTGATCGTGGGCAGACATCACATCATTTGTCGCCTTATCCACGAAAATGCCTGCTTGTTCGGCCTAACGGATGTACACAAGGGATCGTAGGATTCCTGCAAACATTCCATCGGTAAGTTTTGTAGGAACATAACTATAAACATGAAATACAGGGAAATGGACTGATCCGTGCGAAGAAACTCCCGCAAGGTAGCTCGCCTGAGCTGGTTACTGTTGGGTTATATTCCGGATGATATGGCTTTACTTGCTAACGTCAGCTTATCTAATATAACTTCATTGTGCTATGCAGCAGTGCCTAATTTCAAAAATTGGTAAAGGAGAAGGCGACAGCCAATCAATCGTGGCAACCACACCGCGATCGCACCTGCATCGCGCACCATCAGATTCGCTTTGTTAGCCTAAATAGCTCTACAAAACCTAACCCAAACCTAACTTAACCAAACATAACTTAAATCTAGCCTAACAAACCTAAACGTAACCTAACCTAGCTTATTATTATATACATAATATACGTGCTTTATTTTTGTTTCCGCAATGAAATAACTACTGCCGCTAGTCATCACATGTGCATTATGTTCACATAAAATTGTTGCTTATATAGCTGGGTTTGTGGTATGCAAACTAAAGCAGTCATTGCAGTACGTGTGAGTTTTGCCTATTGTGAGTTCTTGTCACAGTTACATGCATTCACTGGATTTTCTGAAGAGTATACATAGAGGTAATTTGATTTCCCTTCAGATGATGTAATTGATGTGTGTCTGACATGTGAAAAGGTTTTTAGAACATATGTTTCATAATTATATGGTAGGATCGGCTGAAAATTTTTCCAAGGTGAAAATTAATGTGCATGTCTTTTACAGACAGTGTTGGAAGCCTATTTTGTGAAGCCTATATTTACTTGTCTTGATAATCACATCAAAGAATGTGGACCATTAGACAATCATCATATCTTTCTTGGAAAGACAATAACAGAAAAGTACATTCAGGTAATGTGCCACTATATAATTATACAGGTAGACGGTACACGGAAAATGTGAAAAAGAAAAAAGTAGCTAGAATTAAGTCGCTAAGAACACACAAGACTGATCACCTTCTCTTGAATTTAATGCTATGCCCTTGAAGGTAAGCACTTCTGTCATGCCCATGTGGATATATGACCATGGTCATAATATGGCATATATATGGAGCCATGATCACTCGCCATCCTATCTGACTGGTTATGTTAGCAACCACATTGAAGGACACTTTACCCTTAGTAAAGTAATTTCTCTATGTTTAATATGCACAGTATTGATCCTTATACATTTGCAATGAATTTTAATTAGGAAATAATGCAAAATGTTCTTATTTTTTCAAGAAAACCAGTGCATATTTGTGCGGTGTACAAAACAAGACCGTGTTACTTCCTTGAATAATGCGGCGATGGGAATGTTATTCTATGATATATATAGTCAGTAAAGAATGTCTAGATGTTAACTAAACCTAGGCAGTCATATTTTCCATTTATTTTTGTGTATCAATTAGATAGAAAGCCTTAAAGTGCATTAAGTCGACGCGTGAAATCGCAATGTTTTGAGTCAATCTCCCCGCATTGGGGCGGGGCGAGCGGCTTTACCCGATAACACAGGGAATACGCGGCATGCCGCCTCCACCTATATAATCTCCTTGGGCGCTATAGGCTTCAATGAAAAAAAAAAAAAAAAAAAAAAACTACTCCTGTAAGTATGCCCTAGGGTGCAATTTTTTTCTTCAACAAATGAAGAAATTGAATAGACCTGGCCGAATATAGTTTGAACCTTAACTTTTCCTGAAAGTTTAGGTTAACATTAGGACAGAAATGGCGGACCCTTAAGCTGGACAGACTGACATTTAGTAAATTATAGTAAGAAACTGCGTTAACGCGCTGTCAGGTGTCACTAACTCTGTAGACTTCGATGCAATATTATGGAATCTATTACATTTTAGTTTTTGCCATTTTGACGCGAAACTATGGTAGAGGAAACATTGATAGGGAAACAAATGTTAAGCATGAGGACACTACGTTCAAACCTTTCTGACAGTCAAGCTGCGATGCAAGGATGCGCTGCCACTGGTTACCATCACAAGGCAACCCAACACAGAAAACGAATGAGTGAGGGGCAGACACAAGTATTCAGTCAGTCCCTGCATCTTTCCCCACGTAACCGCTGCACGGGGTTCACTTCCACATTTAAGCCACTCAGCGAGGTTTGTAAGTAGAATTCTTGAAAGGAAGAATTGAGCACCATGGAAAGCATCTTACTGGGTCACAGTTTCAAAAGTATCCACACGCCATGACAGGTCCAAGCTGCCCATCTGTCCTTCATGAGGGTGAGGCGCGATGCCATGCACGGCAGCTTCATCATTGTCTTGCTAGCGACACACTCGTACTGAGATCTGTCTGGATAATCATGGTCATTATCTGTTAAAAAGCAGTCCTACCATGGGCATGTATTGGCCTGTCAAAGAGGCTCAGTCACCCCCAAGGAGTTCCTCGGTGCACCACGAGGCGCTCCCTCTCTATTCTGAGATGTTTGGCCAGATTGACTTCATAACTCCCGTCCCCTTTCCTAGCGGGCTGTGTTGTAGCATATCTTTGCACAGATGACGCAACTAAATGATACGTAAATGCATGAATCATGCATTTATCACCGGCGCAGGTTTGGGTACGAGTCCTCACCCTCCGATGGCAATGAAGTGATTCTCCTTCTCGTCATGTAATGCAGACTCACTTGTTTTTGGTGATTCATGACGGAATCATTTTTATGATAATCTAATCAAACGAACGAGATGGATCAGTACTATTAACTGTAAGCAATGAACTTTTTTCACCACAGGATGCACTGGCGAGGCTGGCTGCCCACCGCTTCCTTCCTTGATCAGGTGAAGGGGGGCGGCGACCTTGCCTCCTGCACGGCTCTTCCACACTGACACGGCGCCTCACTTACCTACGAATTCAGTTTGATTTGCTCCCTAACTAAGCAGACTCTGGGATATTGATAAAATGAAAGCTTCGACAGCAACACAGGACCAATTTTTTTTTTTATTTGCTACTAAGCAGTATCCACGACCAATTATTTCCATGGTTCTCGTACAAAACACCTTCCTCGGTGGCACGCGTGCGCGCACACACACACACACACACACGCACGCACGCACGCACGCACGCACGTGCGTGCGTGCGTGCGTGCACACACACACACACACACACACGCACACACACACACACATGTAAAACTCCGGCATGGAGTTAGCGTACACGTGCGCAGAGTGAATAACAGGCCGCCACTTCCTCTATTATTCACAGCAGCCATGAGGCATGATTGGAGGGCAGGGGGCGCGGATCAAACTTTCACCCGCCGCCCAGACCGCTGCGGGGCGAGGCGTTGCGGGGCGGGGCGGGGCGCCCCGTTCGTGCTGTGCAAGCCCGTCAGGGTGGCAAGGTTGGTAGAGACGTGTGTTCGCAATGTGCAGCGTCCCTGTGCATTCGGTCAGCGGTTCGAGTCCGCCTAGTTCGTGCTGACGTGGCGGCGCTTTGTATAGTCAATAACCTTGTCGTTGGTACTTGCAAAGTGTCTAGATAGGATGAAAATCTTATCTTATCTTATCGTGCTGTGCAACAAATGATGTCACTCGAGTCGCCCTATACGCTGCCCTGCCGCCCTCCAGCCGCCTCTCCACCTCAAGAGCTCCTCCGGAGGGTACGAGTTGCCCATTTAAAGGCTTAAGCGTCGACGGCGTCCTTGACAATCTCATTAACCTCAGCAAGGCAGCGGAGAGGCTGAATAACACGGAGGTTAAGAGTTCCAGTAATTACGGAGCAAGGAGCACAGGAGCAAGGCAAGGCAAGGTGAGGCCGCTGTATCCCTCGTTATCATCTAGTCACACACTCATTTGTGTACATGTCAGGCTACTTGACTTCTGGAAGCCGCAAAGATGCAGTTTCAACCACGACTTATAAGAGAGAGAACAGTGAAGGCGGAAACACAGAACATGAAAAAAGTCATATGCACTATCACTACTGCTGCTGCTGCTGCTGCTCGAAATAACAAAAATAAGGACGATAATGAAGACAAAAATAATAATAACAGTAACGACAATAATAACGACAAAACTCAATACCAATATCAATAATAATAATAATGATAATGATGTCAAAATTATTATCAATATACTACAAAATTAATGAAATTTGGTCTGCAGGTTTCACCGCTGGACTATAGATATCGGCTGAGCACTTGAAGTTGCAATATGTTGGGATACTGTTAGACTTAATGAAGCTTGGGAGGAAGTTGCAAGTTAATGAGTCTCTCTCTCTCTCTCTCTCTCTCTCTCTCTCTCTCTCTCTCTCTCTCTCTCTCTCTCTCTCTCTCTCTCTCTCTCTCTCTCTCTCTCTCTCTTCGCCCCTTCATGTCATAAGAAAATAAGGAAGCTACAAGAGGCCGTGAGGCCTACACGTGGTAGTTCCTGTCACCTAACACTACCTACATCCACCTTTCCTCCCCATCCATGAATCTGTTCAGCCCCTCTTTAAAGCTCCCCAATGACTCCGCACTAACTACCTGTCTACTGAGTCCATTCCAATCATTCACCACCCTATTTGTGAACCAGTTTTTCCCTATTTCCTTTCTAAATCTACGCCCTTCCAATTTTTTTTTTTTTTTTTTTTTTTTTTTTTTTTTTTTTTTTTTCCCCCTATCACAGGGAACTGGCCAAGGGCACAACAAAAATGGGTAACACAAAGCCCGCTTAGTTGCCAGTACCTATAAAGAAGACAGTAAGAGAATAGAATAAAAACAAAGGGGTAGGCCAATTTAGCTTGAATCCGTTACTTCTTGTTCTACCCTGGTTAAAAGCCGTAAGAACTTTTCCTACCTCTCCTTTATTAAGTACCTTTATCCACTTAAAAACTTCTATCAGATCGCCCCTTACTCTGCGTCTCTCGAGTGAGTGTAACTTTAATAACTTCAATCTCTTCTCATAACTAAAGTTACGCATTCCTAGTATCATTTTGGTCATCCTTCTCTGCACTGATTATAACAAGGCTATATCCATCCTGTAATATGGAGACCAAAACTGAACCGCATAGTCTAGGTGAGGTCTGACTAGAGCAAGATAAAGCTTTAGAATAACTTCCGCACTTCTACTTTTAACACTTCTGGTAATGAATCCACACTCTATTAGCTCTATTTTTAGTTTCAATACATTGTTTCCTAGGTCTGAGGTCTGGGCTCACCCTCACTCCAAGATAGTTTTCTCCTTCTAATCTTTTCAGCGATCATGTCACCTGCATCTGATGTTGTCCGTGACGCCCTTTGGTGGGGCTCTGAGGATGAATGGCTGGAGAGGATCGTCTAAATATACTGTTTTCACCCACCTATGTACAACCCATTCTCCCATACACCTACTTCCACCCATACACATGGTGGTGGTGCTGGGGCTGGTGCTGGTCTTGGGGCTGGGCTTGGTGCTGGGCTTGTGGCTGGGCTTGGTGTTGGGCTTGTGGCTGGGCTTGGGGCTGGGCTTGGGGCTGGGCTTGGGGCTGGGCTTGGGGCTGGGCTTGGTGCTGGTGCTGGGACTGGTGTTGGGCTTGGGGCTGGGCTTGGTGCTGGGCCTGGTGCTGGGCTTGGGGCTGGGCTCGGTGCTGGGCTTGGGGCTGGGCTTGGTGCTGGGGTTGGTGCTGGGCCTGGTGCTGGGTTACGGTGTGAGGGAGAGGTGGTGCCCCCCCACCTTGACAGAGGAACTCAAGGAGCCCCGGACACTTACTATAGGTCGCATGGTGCTCGCCCTGGCAGTTAGCACACTTGGGGACTACCGTCTCGCCAGCGATTAATTTTTCTTTACAGACAGTGGACATATGACAGCCTGCACAGAAACGACACCTGGGCGCCACCCTGCAATTTGTACTAGTGTGATTCCACACCGAGCATCTGCCACATAAGTTAGGTCTGGGAATATATTCTTCGATCTTGAGTGTTTTCTCCATCTGTGGTATTTCGAGGTTCTGTGGTATCTCACCTCTGCACCATCCAACCAGACTTACTTTTTTTATTCCATGCCAGTCCCCGCAGGCACGGGTACTTTGTTGCTATCCAGTGTATTGGTGTGGAAGTATACAAACCCTTGATTATGATTTTTGTGGACTTCTTGGGGAGATAGAGCACTACATTACTGAATCCTTGTGTTGTCAGTTTCTGAGTTGATTCATCGGAAACACTGACAACCATTATTTTCCAAATCCTGCTTTTACTTTATAGCCAGCCTGTATGGCGTCTCCGAGCCAGTTACAGTTATCATCCTCTGAGAGGTTGGCGTCGGGTGGGAAGTATAATATGGTACTACCAGACTTGCCTGAAGAAGCAGTGTCGCGGCGATACTGGGGTCTAGGGGTACTGTTTACTGTTGTTTGGTGGTGCGAGGGGCCAGCACCAGTAGTAGTATTGAGTCCAGTAGTGCTACCAGCCGTCATGCTATTCCTGAATCTCTTCCTTCTCTGATTTATTGTCTCGTACTTGGTAAAGCCATCATTACTTAATTCAGAGTCGTTGTTATCCATTACATTTGATTCATCATCATGTGCACCGATTTCCTTATGGGAACCAATATGGTTTACCATATTTCCAGATTCATAGTTGGTAGTAGGCAAGCCAGTGGGGACGTGAGGCACACCAGGAGGCAGGTCGCCCCCCTCGCTCTGAAGCGCCGTGCTCATATTTCCATCGTTCACTGCCTCATCCATCATTATGCAAGATGGAAGGCGTGGTGTGTAACGAGCACAAACTCATCCATCCTACACTAGTTACCACGCATAGACCCCGCGGCTCATGGCAGGCCAAGATGGGTGCGGGCCGTGGTGAGATGTCAGACAAGGAGGGAGGGGGTGTAGGAGGCAGCAGGTATGTGTAGGGGGCCAGCAGGGATGGTAGGGATGGTAAGCAGACCGCTATACCAACGACACCAAGGGAGGGAGAGGAGGAGGAGGGTGGTGGGTATGCGTCTATGGGGGGGGGGGGCAAGGAAGGGCGGTTGGGCGAGAATGTTCAAGGACACGGTGAGGGGCTTGGGCCTGATACATGTAGGTCACAGTGGCACTCCTGCGTATACACCTTTCTGGTCGGGACACCACAGTAATGTTAGCAGATTGGAGTACACATGCACTGGATGGATGGAGCTCACTTAGTGTTTGAGAGAACGATCTTGTGTAGGTCTCACGGCCTCCCGCAGATTCCACATTTCCTCTCTATTTTTTTTAATGTTTTTCTTCTTCTTCTTATGTTATGGACGGATGGAGGAGGGTGAGGGGTGAGGTCGCGGGGAGGGGGGAGCAGACCGCTACACACACCGACGACACCAAGGGAGAGAGGAGGGTATGCGTCTATGGGGGGGGGGGGGCAGGGAAGGGAAGGTGGAGAGAAATGTTCAAGGACACCGTTAGGGCCTGGCATTGTCCAAACACACTCACTGCCTCCCTGCCCACAGCACCACACCACCACAGTAATAATGTGAGAGAGAGAGAGAGAGAGAGAGAGAGAGAAGAGAGAGAGAGAGAGAGAGGAGAGAAAGGGATGATAAAAACAGAGGTGGAGAAGGGTAATGAGGCGCGTAAAGTGTCGCGACGTCTGAGCATTTGTTGGGCGGCCAGTCTGCCTGCGGAAGCACAATTTGCCCGAAAAAAAAGCTCGCCATATCAATTTCTTTCCGCGTCGAGCATGCACGCCCAGCCGCTGGAAGCAGACTCACGCGTCCAGATTTCTAAGGAGAGTGTGTATGCATGTATGTGTGTGTGTGTGTGTGTGTGTGTGTGTGTGTGTTGTGTGCGTGTGTGTGTGTGTGCGTGTGTGTAGGTGTGTGTGTGTGGGTGAGAGAGAGAGAGAGAGGAGAGGAGAGAGAGAGAAGAGGAGAGAGAGAGAGAGATATTGTGGCAGTGGCTGTGGTTGTGGCGAGGCAAGCGACGGAGGTGGTGGATGGGGAGGTGATAATGAGGCGGCTGTGGCGGCTGTGGGTGTGGGGGTAGCTGAACACCACGAGTCCTGTAAGGGGGGGGATGCAGGGAGAACCGCGGCACAGTACATCAGCGGGCCGTCAGGAAACACAGCTGCAATTAGCGTGCCTTCCCTGCACGCTACCGAAGGCCAACGTCCACAAAAATGTATTGTTGAAGCGCCGCACCGCCATCCATCTTAGTTCGTGCTGCCTCCGTAGTTCCTCGGCCTCCTAAGTGTTCCGGTAAAGAAAACCACTCGCAAGACTATCGCTCAAAGTGGCGGGAGGCATGCATGTCGCTTTTCCAGTATTGGGTTTACTTGGTTTCTGAATGTTGAATGCCATTATGATTTAGCGGCGCTGCAGTGCGTCTTTGTCGGTGCCTCGGACGCTTTGTTGCATCAATACGCGCCTCTTGTTGTGCTCGTGCTGCAAAGGGAAGCACAGATCCCATGAAAGTAGTGATCACTGTGCAGGCGATTTTTCAAGCAATGTAATGAGCGTCCCAAGAAATGTGCTGTAGAAGAATACGAGTCATGATATATAACCTTCTTTTCTGAGTCTGTTGCACTGCATGTGGTCTCCTCACAACCACTTGCTTCATAATCTAAAATAAGTAAATAGGGTTAATAATATAAATACTGGCTTACTTTCTGAATGCCAAATCCTTAGGATTTTACCAGAATTTGTTCCATTGTAAAACAAATTCGGAAACGGCAAGTAAAGGTCGGGTAGTTTGTCACCAGCGTTACGCTTCACCGAGGCCAGTCAGTCCTGCAGTGCTTCCTTCCTTCCTTCCTTCCCTCGGCGCGCCAGAGTTGCCTCACGCTTCAGGGGGCATGGCTGCCTGGCTCAAGCAGCGGCAAGTGTAAGCTAATGGGTTTTAATTTGTATGGCACTAATTTACAGGCTATTGCACTCCTTTATACTCAGGTCGAGGGGCGGCGTCCCTAGCGTTCAGAGGGAAGGTTGTCTGCCGGGGGCGGCGCGGGGCGGGGCGGGGCGGTGCGTGTGCCTGGCATCCAAGGGAGCCTGCCTGCCGCCCTGCCACAAACACCTGCCGCCTGGGGCGTCACTCTTCCTCAAGGCAGGAGTGCAATGCGACACATCAGTCTTAGTGAAATAATAGTAAATGAGATAACTGAGTCAAGGAGGTTACAGTGATAAGTGATGGCTGACAGTGTGACATTACAAATGTCACACTGCCAGTCATCACGCCATCCTGCCTGCCGGAGTGACTCGTTGCAGGCGATGCAGTCTGGAGGCGCAGGATGGGGCGAGTGTGTCCCCAGGTGCAGGATGGGGCGAGTGTATCCCCAGGTGCAGGATGGGGTGAGTGTATCCCCAGGTGCAGGATGGGGCGAGTGTGTCCCCAGGTGCAGGATGGGGCGAGTGTGTCCCCAGGTGCAGGATGGGGCGAGTGTGTCCCCAGGTGCAGGATGGGGAGAGTGTGTCCCCAGGTGCAGGATACCAGTGTGCACGACAGCCACAGCCAGACAAGACCGTGCAGGGAAATCCACAGGGCGACACTAGGCGGAGACAGGCGGAGGAGCAAAGGGCGGTAAGACTGTCTATCGGATAAGGCTGAGGGAGCAGAGTCGTGATGTCCTTCCATTTGTGCCGCGGTATGTTATATGGATCTATATTCCCTATTTTCTTACATTTCTCAATGTAACGAGGAATAGATCCAGAGTCCAACATCTGGAGGACATAGTCTGACAGATGAACACCATCAATCACTTTCCCAGCCATCAAAAAAGAGGTTAGTAAGCGTGAGTGTACCGCGTTTAGAGGGGAAGTAATGCCCTTTGTTTACATCACCGTACGGCCAGCAAGGCCCAGCCATGTGCTCGGGGGCGGAGCTTCGTGACGTCAGTGCATACTATCTATAGAACAATGAGACACCCTCGTAGCCAGGTGAGGAGGCGAGGCCAGGTGAGCAGCGAGCCAGCGACCCTCAGGTGAGCGCAACTCTCCCAGGTAGGACGACTCAGGGTCATGTTCTGTCTCCTTTAAGTGTCGGTCCCCCTGCGTACGTCATTGATCTATTGCCGCCGCACCCTGCCGCCACTCCCTCGCCCGCCCTGCTCCAGCCTCCCACGCCCTGCCGCCTGCACCCTGCCTTCTGCACCCTGCCGCCACTCCCTCGCCCGCCCTGCTGCAGCCTCCCACACCCTGCCGCCTGATCCCTGCCTCCTGTACCCTGGTGTCTGCCTCACTCATATTCGTATTCCTTAAAGTAACTCTGGAACACTCCTCCTCCTCCTCCTATCTGCAACTTGATCAGATATTCTTCGCCTCTAGTCTGATCTAGCTCATACCCCTCCTAAGGTGGGGTCACACGACAGCTTTTTTTGAGAATATTTAGCCGGCAATATTCGACCAAGCCGATTTCGAGCCACTTTCTGGTCACACGGACTTTCACAGAGTTAGCCGAGTTTTAACGCAAATTTTGGCTTCTCGTTTTAATCGGCGCGGGAACCGAGCCGTATATGAAGAAGCGTCTTTGGAGAAATAGGGAGAAATAGGGAGAAGCTGGTTTACAAATAGGCTGGTGAATGATTGGAATGGACTCAGTCGTCAGGTGGTCAATGCGGAGTCTCTTGGGGTCTTTAAAAAAAGTCTGGATAAATTCATGGATGGGGAAGAGAGGTGGATGTAGGTAGAGTTAAGTAACAGGAACTACCTCGTGTAGGTCTCACGGCCTCTTGTAGTTTCCTTATTTTCTTATGTTCTTATGGAGCTGTCAGTCAGCAGCGGTAAGATGGTCCAGTCCAGTATCCCCTAAAAAGGTAGACAGCCAACAAAGAAAATAGAGAAGACCATCACTGACTCACGAAATCCTCCTAAGAGTTATAAATCCTCCGAAAAGTTACCAAAAATGTACAAGACTTCACAATTCGTCTTGGAATCGGTTCTTGTGCCACTAGATAGTCGTTTATTTCAGCTTCTGTATTTTGAATTAGGGCGTGCATTAACATTGAACGTCAAATAATATTCGTTGGTGGTAGTTTCACTGTTTGAATTTAGCCAAAACTCGACAATATAATGCCAACAACACGAGGAGGTTCGTCTTGCCTCAAACTTGGCAATATTAGCCGAGTTTGAGCCGGGTTTGTGTTGCTGGCTGAATATTGCCGGAAAAAGTGCTCGTGTGACCGCGCCTTTAAGTCTCTCTCTCTCTCTCTCTCTCTCTCTCTCTCTCTCTCTCTCTCTCTCTCTCTCTCTCTCTCTCTCTCTCTCTCTCTCTCTCTCTCTTCATTTTTTCCTTCTTTCCTATCGTAATTTCCATCCTCTATCTGTTTTCGTGTCCTCTCTGTCCCTTTTCGGTGACTCTGCCACAATTTATCTACCTCCTCATCTATCCTTATCTACATCCTTATCTATCAACATCTATCCTTATCAACTTCTTATCAATAATCCGCTTCTCTGTCCTCCATGTAACTTGCTTCCCTTCTCTGCCCCAGCACTCACTTCCACCTTGTCTCTTCAGTCTTCTATGCTTCCTCTGTTACTTATCTTTTATTCTCTTCTCTGGGTTTCTCAATATTGTCTCAGTTTAATATTGCGCATTATGAAAAATATTTGAGTTTCACACGATATTGGTATTGATTTTCTTTGTTGATTTCGCGCCATGGACTTGTTTT
This sequence comes from Chionoecetes opilio, assembly GCA_016584305.1. Classification (NCBI taxonomy): domain Eukaryota; kingdom Metazoa; phylum Arthropoda; class Malacostraca; order Decapoda; family Majidae; genus Chionoecetes; species Chionoecetes opilio. The sequence goes on from JACEEZ010018782.1 coordinate 462,711, forward strand.
TTGGCTTCAAGAATCTTCGTTCAGCTACCAATGTGCTGCAGTAACATAGATTCTAACGTGCTGCAGTAACATAGATTCTAACGTGCTACAGTAACATAGATTCTAACGTGCTACAGTAACATAGATTCTAACGTGCTGCAGTAACATAGATTCTAACGTGCTACAGTAACATAGATTCTAACGTGCTACAGTAACATAGATTCTAACGTGCTGCAGTAACATAGATTCTAACGTGCTACAGTAACACAGATTCTAACGTGCTACAGTAACAGATTCTAACGTGCTACAGTAACATAAATTCTAACGTGCTACAGTAACACAGATTCTAACGTGCTACAGTAACAGATTCTAACGTGCTACAGTAACACAGATTCTAACGTGCTACAGTAACACAGATTCTAACGTGCTACATTAACACAGATTATAACGTGCTGCAGTAACACAGATTCTAACGTGCTACAGTAACACAGATTCTAACGTGCTACAGTAACAGATTCTAACGTGCTACAGTAACATATAGATTCTAACGTGCTACAGTAACAGATTCTAACGTGCTACAGTAACATAGATTCTAACGTGCTACAGTAACAGATTCTAACGTGCTACAGTAACAGATTCTAACGTGCTACAGTAACACAGATTCTAACGTGCTACAGTAACATAGATTCTAACGTGCTACAGTAACAGATTCTAACGTGCTACAGTAACAGATTCTAACGTGCTACAGTAACACAGATTCTAACGTGCTACAGTAACATAGATTCTAACGTGCTACAGTAACAGATTCTAACGTGCTACAGTAACATTCTAACGTGCTACAGTAACACAGATTCTAACGTGCTACAGTAACATAGATTCTAACGTGCTACAGTAACAGATTCTAACGTGCTACAGTAACAGATTCTAACGTGCTACAGTAACATAGATTCTAACGTGCTACAGTAACATATTCTAACGTGCTACAGTAACAGATTCTAACGTGCTACAGTAACCAGATTCTAACGTGCTACAGTAACAGATTCTAACGTGCTACAGTAACAGATTCTAACGTGCTCAGTACAGATTCTAACGTGACGAACAGATTCTAACGTGCTACAGTAACAGATTCTAACGTGCTACAGTAACAGATTCTAACGTGCTACAGTAACAGATTCTAACGTGCTACAGTAAAGATTCTACGTGCTTACAGTAACATAGATTCTAACGTGCTACAGTAACAGATTCTAACGTGCTACAGTAACAGATTCTAACGTGCTACAGTAACAGATTCTAACGTGCTACAGTAACATAGATTCTAACGTGCTACAGTAACATAGATTCTAATGTGTTACAGAACATAGATTCTAACGTGCTACGGTACACAGATTCACTGCTACAGTAACACAGATTCTAACGTGCACAGTACATAGCTTTCTAACGGCTACAGTACATAGATTTCTAAGTGCTACAGTTAAACGATTCAGTGCTACAGTAACACATATTTAAGTGCACAGTAACATAGAGTCTAACGTGCTACGTACAGATCCACGGCGTACTAACATAGATTCTACGTGCACAGAACATAGACTCTAACGTGAAGTAAATAGATTCTAACGGACAGTAACGTAGATTCTAACGTGTACAGTAACAGATTCAACGTGCTACAGTAAACAGATTCTAACGTGACAGTAAATAGATTAACGTGTACAGTAACATAGATTCTACGTTGCTACAGTACATAGATCTAAGGCTACGAGTAACTACAGATTCTAACGTGCTACAGTAACATAGATCTAACGTCTACAAACATAGATTATAATGTGTTACAGTAACACAGATTCTAACGTGCTACAGTAACATAGATTCTAACGTGCTACAGTAACATAGATTCTAACGTGCTACAGTAACACAGATTCTAACGTGCTACAGTAACATAGATTCTAGCGTGTTACAGTAACATAGATTCTAACGTGCTACATTAACACAGATTCTAACGTGCTACAGTAACAGATTCTAACGTGCTACAGTAACAGATTCTAACGTGCTACAGTAACACAGATTCTAACGTGCTACAGTAACACAGATTCTGGAAAACAACATATTATTTTCTCCGTTGGGCTGCGTTCACTGAATTTTCCCTCGCTTAGTTTGATGCGTCATTCGCAGTTGCCTGTTTTTGAGGCGTGTGTTTGCTTGCTGCTTTATTAACTCGCCTCACCTGTTGCTCCTCACCTGTTGTGCACCTCACCCCGGCGACTCAACTGCCGCCGCGAAGGAGATGAGAGAGAGAGAGAGAGAGAGAGAGAGAGAGAGAGAGAGAGAGAGAGAGAGAGAGAGAGAGAGAGAGAGAGAGAGAGAGAGAGAGAGAGAGAGAGAGATAGGCGATCAGCCTGGGGGGTTGGTCGGTATCAAATTAGGGCGAGAATGCTAATAGTGTTTTTTTGGAAGGTATAAATGCCTAGAGTTAGAAAACATGTGATAGCATTGTGGCAGTGGCAGCTTTATGGGAGTTATCCCCCTTTTCCAAACTGTATATTATATAATTATATAAATATACATACATACATATAATTAAAAAAAAAATTCTTTTTCAGGTGTCGTATTTCATCGGCGAGAGACGGACCGGACGATCGACTGGCGACGTTGGAGACCCTCGAGGAGACCACCACTGCCGGAAGACCAGCCGGCCCGCAGGTCGTGCGTTCAGAGAAAGTCGGGTTTTTGGAGTGGAGAGGTAGAGTAGCAGCCGACTACCTCTCGAAGCTATTGTTGAAGGCTGGTGATGTAGAGAAGAATCCGGGACCAGAATCCGGTGTCGTGGTAGCTGTGGAACTTCAACGTAGGAGGCCTGGAATGTCCGTTAACATGAAAACGCCACAGGCACCCGCCAAGAAACTGTGCATCATACACCAGGCAGTATCCGACGGAGATGAACATTTTGTCAGTCCTCAAAGCCATGCCTCCTGGTTAACCTTACTTGAAGCCGCCAAAGTCAGGAACCATGTCCCCATTCTAGACGTTTCAAAAACGCTTCAGGACAAAGAAGTTCCAATTATATTCTATCATCGAAAATGTAGAAGCATGTTCACCATGAAAAGAGACTTGGAAACTCTGAAAAGTAAAGCAGGTGAATGTAGTAGTGATCTATCTGGTAGCAGTGACTGTCCTCCAAAAAAGTCTTCCAGAACATCAACACATGAATCAAGAGTTTATGCTCCGATCTGCGTATTCTGTAGCAAGGTCAAGTTCAAAAAGCACTCCAATACACGTGAAACACTTACGCTAGCTTCACAACTGAGAGTAGATCAAACACTAAGAGAGAGTGCCGTCAGAAATGCAGACGGCAGGATGATAGCACTAACCAGTAGATACATTGTTGCCGCAGAGGCACACTACCACGCTTCATGCTATAGGAATTACACTAGGAACAAAGAGGACAGCAATGAGAATGAAGAAGAGAAAGTAACAGATGAATTTATACTGTATCACAAGGTTGAAGGAGAAGCTTACCAAGAACTTTTCGAATACATCAGAGAAGATATTATCCCCAACAAGAGGATTATACCAGTCACCTCCTTGACCACAAAATTGGAATCATTAATGTTGTCTGGTGGAGTTAATCTTCTGAAGGATTCAACAAAGAAGAATATGCACAGAAGACTGAAATCCGAGCTTGGAGGTGCAGTAGAAATATTTTCCGACGACAAGGGAAAGTTGTTGATGGTTCCATGCTGTGTCTCATTAAAGGATGTTGTCTTGGAAAATCAAAATCTACATAGGGAGCTCAAGCTTTGGAAGGCAAAGTCTACAGATATCAACAAGATCATAGATCAGACTTCGTCACATATCCGAACGGCCATCAAGAAGGACATGATTTTCACCCCGTGGCCATATCATCCGTCTGATGTAGCTACTCATATCGCCATACCAAATGAGTTACAGCGATTTCTGGTCGGGCTCCTCACTGGAGATACAACTAGTACTACGAATAAATCCCAAAGGACTGCTATTCTTGTCGAGTCATTTAGCCAGGACATGATATACGCTGTTACACGTGGGCAGTATAAACCACCAAAACATTTCCTGCTTCTTATGCGGTAAAAGCACTCACTGGAAACACTGAGGTCATTCGGATACTGAATAAGTTTGGACATGGGGTGTCTTATGACCAGCTGGAAGAGAATGATACCGCTCTGTGTCTGCAGAAGTTGGCAATGGGCTTCAACCAGAGAGCTGTTCTACCACTCTCCATCAAGCCCCATGTCTTCACAAATCTTGCATGGGATAATATAGACAGACTGGAGGAGACACTTACTGGAAAAGGTACATCACATCGAGTCAACGGAATAGCGGTCCAGACTAAGTTCTATGGACCTTATCCACCCAGGCCTGAACTTCCACGCATTGACAAACTGAAACAAAGATCAGTCAACATTGAACACGAAGAGCTTGAAGTCTATTTAGCCTGTGCACGTGTAGGTCCACAGCCTCTACCAACCAACGAGAGCCACATCCTAGAAGCACAAGAGTCTGCTCAGGTCGCCGGTAACAAGAATCTGGTCTGGGTCCTTGCAAGACAAACAAAATCCGAATAATTATTGGGTGTATTTTGGCGGCCATTTTGGAAAAAGGGAGATAACTCATATAAAGCTGCCACCCCCACAATGCTATCACATGTTTTCTAACTCTAGGCATTTATACCTTCTCAAAAAACACTCTTAGCATTCTCGCCCTAATTTGATACCGGTGAGCAAAATTTCGGACCGGGGCTGATCGACTAAGAGAGAGAGAGAGAGAGAGAGAGAGAGAGAGAGAGAGAGAGAGAGAGAGAGAGAGAGAGAGAGAGAGAGAGAGAGAGAGAGAGAGAGAGAGAGAGAGAGAGAGAGAGAGAGAGAGAGAGAGAGTCTTATCATGCTTGTTCTCCTTTGTTGAGATATTGTGTGTGTGTGTGTGTGTGTGTGTGTGTGTGTGTGTGTGTGGTGTTGTGTGTGTGTGTGTGTGTGTGTTGTGTGTGTGTGTGTGTGTGTGTGTGTGTGTGTGTGTGTGTGTGTGTGTGTGGTGTGTGTGTGTGTGTGTGTGTGTGTGTGTGTGTGTGTGTGTGTGTGTGTGTGTGTGTGTGTGTGTGTGTGTGTGTGTGTGTGTGTGTGTGTGTGTGTGTGTGTGTGTGTGTGTGTGTGTGTGTGTGTGTGTGTGTGTGTGTGTGTGTGTGTGTGTGTGTGAGTTGTGTGTGTGTGTGTGTGTTGTGTGTGTTGTGTGTGTTGTGTGTGTGTGTGTGTGTGTGTGTGTTGTGTGTGGTGTGTGTGTGTGTGTGTGTGTGTGTGTGTGTGTGTGTGTGGTGTGTGGTGTGTTGTGTTGTGTGTGTGTGTTGTGCGTTGTGTATGGTGTGTGTGTGTGTGTGTTGCCTCGCCTGGCTTCCCACTTGTTGTATTCATGTACGTGACATGCTAACGAGCCAATCAACGGGCCGAAAGTGAATGGAATGTCCGTGAGTACTGTACCGCTACACAGGTATAAAGCTTATGATGGTCCAAAGGCAAATTCAACCCTTGCGGATGTGTCCTGAAACTATGACCGCAGGAAGAACAAGAAACAAATTAAACTAATCAGTTTCTAAGTTGTTTCTTACTTATAAGATATAATATATAATATAATACTTATAAGTTGTTTGTCCAGTGTAGGAAATGAAGGAATGAGATGCAATTAAACTTTTTTTCTCTACGTTGGAGCCTATAGCGCCTCTAGGCTTTTATCTTCCTTCCTTACTGATTATTACCTGGATGATACGCATAGTGAGGTATATAAAGCTGCACGAGTCGTTGGTGTACCTCTGTGAGTTATCTTGAGGAAGATTCCACCTGGAGATGATACCACGACTGGCTCCATCATATTTGTGAGGCGCAAGCCATGTATAATTATTCTCCTCAAAAATGCATTGTGTTCAAGACAGGATTCTCTTAACTTTCAGGGCATGGTGAACTATTTTTGCGTATTTCTGGATTCGGAAAAGTTATAGGGGACGCCCTTGGTTTAGGGTACAAATGTGTGAATTATTTAACTCCTTCGATACTTTACAATTCTTGCTGGGCGTCCGTCACCTGGCGTGTGTGTGATGGTGGAGGCTGCAGGGAGGCGCCCCGCGGAACAAGGGTCAGAGTGGTGCAGGTGTGAGGGGCGCCGGTCAGCGTATTGACACGGCTGTATGTTGGCCTCAGCAGATTCTATCTCGTTACTGGAGCCTGTCAGACACTTGTCCAGTTAACAGGGGTGCATGTCGCTGCCAGAAGGGCCCTCCCCCTCCCTCCCTTCATAACGCAGCTGAGGCCCCAACCCAGCGGACCTTCTGCTGCTGCTGCCGCTATTGGCGAGCTGCCCTTCCCTTGTCTGACGCGAACACCACCCAAGGACCCAAGCAGCCCGTGTGGCGCCGCAGTGTTCACGAAATGCTGAGTAAAGCCTAAGGATATTATAAAGGAGGATAAGAGAGTTCAAGGGCCGAGGGTGAGGACAGGGGTTAATGCGATTTTTTTGCTGAAGATGGCGCGGCGGGCGCGGCGGGCAGACGATGCATACATACATACACATAACATAAATATGAACACCAATGAAGTCATGAATAGCTATGCCATGAATTTGATTTACCACAGTTTATGATGTACCATGAGGATCACCCACTAAGCATTAAGTTGTAGTAGTCGTTGAAGAATTTTACAGATCTTATTCAAAAATCAGTTTTTCATCATTTATATGATGTACTGTCCGCATTATTCTTAGTGTAGTAAGACCAAAATTAATCCAGGCTGAACAATCTCTTAAAGAAAGCTACGTGGCTGAGAAAGCACAAATAAACTATATTTGTACATAGAGATATATTCGTGCAGATTGCATTACATAATGGAATTTTACTCATGGTGTATTTCCACAGCTACCTGTGATCAAGGATAGTAACTGCTCACTTTGAGTGTGTGTGTGTGTGTGTGGGGGGGGGGGGGGGGTGCATACAAGAAATTATCGTTTAAAGCAGGAGTCTCAAACTCAAAATATTCCAAAGGCCAATTCTTATTTTAGTTAATGTCTCGAGCGCCAACAAAGGTACATAACATGTTTGCAGGACTGAAGTTTACAGCCTTACACGATGACTTAACTGGCACATCAGGAATACGTTATTTGATTTTGATTAATTTTACGTAATAAACAGTGACACAATATTACAACAAAATCATACATTATTTATATTATATTTTCCTTCATAATTGTCGTAATTTCACGAGCTGATAAACCTTACCATCCTCTTGTGGGCCATGAGTTTAACACCCCAGGTTTAGAACTATGCATATATACTCTGTGGCATTATATGTTTCTGGCTTGATTAAAAAGATGACAACTAAATATGGGATTTGAATTTATAGAAAATTAAGAAAGAGAAAAAGATTTTTGTATTGGACATGATATTTTACCTAATCCAAATCTGGCAACTTTCAGGGCTCCAATGACACCTACCCCACAGCCAAGGACATTGCTTCAGCATGAAGAAATTCACAACACTCATCTCCCGGGATTGACTGCTCTCCACAAGTCTCTGAAAAACTACCCCAAGGAGTTTGCAGACACTGAAGATTTACCAAACTCACACAGGAGTAATCATGGTTCTAACGTTTGGGGTGAAATATTGAATACATATGAGTGTACAAGATACTTTCCATCCATTCTCTTTACATGTCAACCACTCCTCAGATAACTCATTTCCACTGCTTGAATCTTAGACCTCTGGTATTTATTCCACGTCCAAGTCTCATTTGTATATGCCACTGTAGGAAGTAATGCTGTCCCTTAATACCTTTTTTTCACTTCCTTACTCACCGTCCTCTCATCATGCAACACAAATATCCCATTGCTTGCTGTCCATGTTGTGGTCTCTCTTATTTCTACTTCCATGCTCCATGCTGGATTATTCACACTCATTAATTCCTCAAAATATTCTATTCACCTTTTGACATCCTCATTTTCTCTCAGCATCTCTTCACCATTATTCCATCTAGTTCCTCTTTCTTTTTGTACTTCCTCCAAATATAGTCTTTCATTCTCTCTAGAAATCTCACTCAGATTCCTTCCAAAATTCTCATCCACCTACAGTTTTTTTGTGATAACCCATTTCACTCCTTTTGTATGTGCTCTGTTTTCCTGCTATCCCTTACATGCTCAGGCACATTTCTCTGTTGGGTTTTGACATATGCATCCCTCTTGATCTATTTTTTGCTTGACTTCATCTGTCCACCGGCATGCCATTTGTTTCCTTATTTTCACCTTTGTGCCCACCCAAAGACTACTGTATACAGTAGTCTTTGGCCCACCATTTGTTCCTTAACCCTTAGTATTCATTCTTTGAAGAACCTAAACACATTTTTAACCTCGTATTTTTTTTTATATCTCTGATATACCACTCAATTCATACGCCAATTTCTGCCTGTAATCCCCCCAAACTTCTTAATTATCAATCTTTTCAAGACTAACCCCTCTCTTCTTATCCCTGGACTGTTTTCAGAAAATCTATCTGTCATGCACTTTCATTTTCATTAATACTGCTAGGTGATTCATGCTTTCGATATTGCCTCTAACCACTTTTGCATCAGTTATCTCTCCTTTCAGTCTCCCATATGTGGCTATAGAATTTATCAAGCCTTTCTGCTCATTCTGTGAATTCCCTTTTCTCCCTGTATACCTATGTATCATACTATGTTTAAAATAGGTGTTTGCTAAAGCCTAAAACAACTCTTGTCGTGCAGATCACCAAATTATCACTATATTCTCATACCTCCCCAGTACACCCTACTTACCAACAATTTTCTTCTTCTTTAAATCTTATTTATTATGGCATGCATGGCAGAAAATGCAGAGCCTTGTACACTGGTTCTCACTTTTTCATCTTGCATGAAACGTTTGCATCTGTCCTTGCCTCCACAATGAAATACAACACCAGTTGTGACCATTGCACACGTTAACACCCCAAAGATGCAGTGTTATTATTATCTGCTTTATTGTTTGATATGTTAAAGTATCCATCTATGTGCCTGGCATCTGTATTAATTTGATATCATTTAGTGTAAAGTAGCTGTATGGCACTTGTTATTTTACATTTCCAATATCGTGCAGAAAGCATTATAAATGGTGGTGTTGACTGTTGCCTTAATTATAGGATATATATATATATATATATATATAATATATATATATATATATATATATATATATATATATATATATATATATATGTGTGTGTGTGTGTGTGTGTGTGTGTTGTGTGTGTGTGTGTGTGTGTGTGTGTGTGTGTGTTGATTGTTTGTTCTATTTGGTATAGTCAGGCTAATACTGTTGTACAATTATTACAGTATCTGTTTTGGTTTTTGCTTTGTGTAGGTGATTCTAACAGAATCTAATCATTCATACTGCAATACCATTATTATCTGCCTATTGGTAATATGTCCATGATTATGATTTCAGGCCCAATATTTTTCTGGTATTCAACATTGCAAGTCCTGCATGTACTGGATTGTCAAGTCTAGCTGTTTGAAATCCTTAAAAAAAATGAAATGATGACTATTTTCTCTATTTACCTTTTAATGAATTATATATATATAGTCAAAATACAAGGTGAATAAAGTAATAGGAAGGGAATAAACGGAAAGGCAGGGTATGGGATGCCTAAGTAGAAATACAAGAGTCACTCCTAAACAGCTGCGTGTTTCGATTCATCTCCTGAAGATGGCGCAGCGTCCGTCCTCCAAACTTTAGCACACAACCCCCTATCCTCGTTATACTATCCTTGGTAAAGCCCCTTTCACACATTCACGCTTCGAGCCACGGTACTCTACGGATCATGCTCCGGCAGCATCCTTAGCTGCACCGCGTGCATATCCGTGGGTTTCTGCCCCCTACCGTGCGTCATCGTCCCAGCAACGGCGCGCACCGGCTCGAGCCAGAACTTTTTTGGTCATGTTAAAAAATTTAAAAGTTTGCCGTGGCGGTTGAAAATACCGTGAATCACCTTAGCACCACCGTGTGGGTACCGTAGGAGCACCGTGCAATGCCGTAGTTCAACGTACTATACCGTGACGCACTGTGGTGCAATCAAGTAGTGACGGTATGCCAAGGCATCAATCAATCATTGGGGGCATACGCCGGGGGGCGCGTCGCCTCGCCCACCCTACGACGCCACTCCCGGGGGTCACCACGCGCGAGTTCCCATGCAGGCTCCTTTCCCATATCAAGCAGCTCTCGACAAGAAACATCAACTTGCCCTAGCCACGAGCCTTGTGGGCGCCCCCTTGGCCTCCTCCACGCCGGATTGTCTCTTACAGATACAACCCGATGGGAAGGATCGGTTTCAGGGTAGCGTGCCACATGCCCATATAGCCGAAGTTGGCGCTGACGGACTAAGCAGGTAATAGGCCTCGATTCAGTCTCACGGTGCAATCGCTGATTTGACACGTAATCATCCCAGCGATACCCCATGATTCTGCGAAGACACTTATTACCAAAGGCATTGATTCGTCTCTTCAAGTCATTATTTAGTGTCCATGTCTCACAACCATAGAGTAAGACAGGGATCACAAGCGACTTGAAGATCCGGATCTTTGTCCTTCTGCACAGGTACCGACAATGCCAAATACTCCCGCTGAGCGAGTCCATAACACCGTGGGCTATGCCAATCCGCCGTAAGACTTCTTGACGTGACCCGCCGTCATTATGGACTGCGCTACCAAGGTATGTAAAACTTTCCAAGATCTCAATGTCCTCGTCACACGCATGAACAGACTGTACTGCTTCATCTAGTAGTTTCCAAACACCTGGACCTTGGTCTTGAGCCAGGAGACCTCAAGTCCCAAAGGCTTTGCCTCCTCGTGCAGCGCCTCGAGAGCCATCACCAGGACCTCCAGCGACTCAGCAAAGATTACTGCATCATCGGCAAAAACAAGATCAGTGATCTTGGTGTTGCCGACGGATGCTCCACAATCACTTTGATCTACAACCTTGTCCAATACCCAGTCCATACAAGCGTTGAAAAGTGATGGGGCAAGGACGCACCCTTGCCTCACTCCTATATATTCACAGGGAAGAAGCTGGATACACCTGCCCCACACAGCACAGCACAGCCAAGGCATCGTCACGGTATATGCCGGAAGATGTACGGTGACCGTGACACCCCGTATCAATGCCGTGCGTGGCTTTCCGTGATGCAATAGCACGACAAACCACGGAGGCAACACGATACTTGTACAGAGAGCCACGGGATGGGAAGGCAGCACTGCAGTGATGGTACGGGTAGTCAAGATGGCGACACGATAACCTTGAGATGTGGCATCGGCGCTTCACGGCGCTTCACGCTTCAGGGTTGCGCGACGGTCGTAATATAATTATGTAGCGCGGTACTATACCTACAACTCTGTCAGTTTCCCGAAGCTATTTGCATGATACCCATGGATTCACCTCACATGTTCGAGGAGGATATATATATATATATATATATATATATATATATATATATATACATATATACATATATATATATATATATATATATATATATACATATACATATATGTACATATATATATATATATATATATATATATATATATATATATATATATATATATATATATATATATATATATATATAATATATATATATATATATATATATATATATATATATATATATATATATATATATATATATATATATGCATATATATATATATATATAAATATATATATATTATATATATATATAAAATATATATATATAAATATATATACATATATATGTATATATATATACATGCATATATATATTTGG
>JACEEZ010018782.1:484543-502043 GCA_016584305.1 Chionoecetes opilio
TACCCTTGGTGAATCCATGTTGTGAATCATTGATCAAACTATGTTTATCTAAGTGCTCTCTTATGTTTTTTGCAATAATAGATTCCAATAATTTACCCACCACTGATGTTAGACTTACGGGTCGATAATTTGACTTTAGTCCTCTGTCTCCCTTCTTAAATATGGGAACAACATTTCCTTTCCTCCACAATAATGGCACATCGCCTATCTCAACCGATTTCCTAAAAATGTGCACTAACGACTCACTAACAACCTCCTTGCATTCCTTTAATACCCTGGGATACACTTCATCTGGTCCTGGCGATTTAAATGTTTTCATTTTTTCTATACCCTCCTCCACCATTTCCCTAGTTATCACAATATCTTTGAGTTTCTCCTCATCCCTTCCTTTGAACATCTGTTCACTATCAGGTATCGTCTGTGTATCCTCCTCCGTAAAAACACTTAAGAAATAATCATTTAGACTCCTACACATATCCTCATATGTGCCTCTCCTCTCTGCCTTGACTCTCCGTACCGAGAGTCAAGGCGGTAGAGAGACGAACGGCAAGGTACCGACGAGCGGCAGAACCTTCAAATTGTTATCGAGAGTGAACAGAAAGGCAGGGTTGGTTGAGTTCTCACGCGGCTGTGTATTGGCAACAGTGTTGCTTCAAACTGCGTAGCCAGAGTACGACTATAAATAGTCTTTAATGCGAATTTTTCCGTATACTCATCAAAAACATCAACAGAAACGTTGCGATCGGCTATGAAGTTGGTGAAATATATGTTTAATGAAGTTAATTAACAGTAGGGGCGTGTATACGTAAGTCTCTCTTACCGCTCATGTGAATATGTGCGGTAAGAGAAACGTGCTGGCGGGTTCTGGCAACGACCTTGATGATGGCGGCGGCTCAAGCAATACCCACCACGCTATCCTGAACCTCCTTCATTATTGTCACTAAAATCCCTTATTGCCGAATATGTAATACCTAATAATCTTATACTTATACTTAAATACATATTTGAAAGAATATTTTTAACATATCTCTTAATCCCTCCAGATTAGGAATGTAATAAAAATTCATCGAAGGTTGAGGTGAAGACATGGGTGTACCCATGTCTTCAACCTTGACCGCCAACCTTCCTCGCTGCTCTTCCTTCCAAAACAAACCCCTCTTATGGTAAGCGAAGGTCTGCCGTTCGTCGTTCGTCGCTCTACCGTCATGACTCTCGGTACGGGCCGCGAGGCGGGATCCAGGGTAGCGGTTGCTGCCTGACCTTCCGGTGCGCCAGGTTGTGCAATCGCCGCCGCTTTCCATGTCGGAAATAGTCCCACAAAGGAGTGTGTGTTGTTTGGGCCACGCGGCAGTCAGGGGCACGCACTGCTTCGCCCCGCCAGGCCGCCGTGACGCCTCCACGCGTCACCTCGACGGTCGCTGAGGACACAGCAATGGGGACATCCGATGAACATTCAAAAGTTAGTCCTTCGAGTCCTTCGGGAGCTGGTGATTTGGTTTTAATGAAGCGAAGTGTGTGTTGTGTTTTATGTAAATTCATGTTGGTTTGCCCGGACTTATGTCCCTCCATGACTACAGAGTATTAGCTGAAGATTCCCTACTCATTCCGTGGCTATCCCGCGGTAACAGCAACCATCACACAGGAACCAATGGCCCAAACAACGACACTGCCCCGACAAGAGACCGAACAAGCAGGGGAGTCATTACGCTGGCCGGGCACTCCGTCAGACAAGTAAGCACGTGCGAGACAGTTTTGAAGGGGAGAGCATGACATGGGCCGCCGAGCACAACAAGGGAGCCGCGTATTGATCCCGCCCCGTCACGCCCTCGCGCCTCGTCCTGGGGACCACACACACTTGACTTATCCTCCGCCGCCCACACTGCACTAGCATCTCCAACACCAACACTTGACTTATCCTCCGCCGCCCACACTGCACTAGCATCTCCAACACCAACACTTGACTTATCCTCCGCCGCCCACACTGCACTAGCATCTCCAACACCAACACTTGACTTATCCTCCGCCGCCCACACTGCACCATCACCTCCAACACCAACACTTGACTTATCCTCCGCCGCCCACACTGTACCATCACCTCCTACACCAACACTTGACTTATCCTCCGCCGCCCACACTGCACCATCACCTCCAACACCAACACTTGACTTATCCTCCGCCGCCCACACTGCACTAGCATCTCTAACACCAACACTTGACTTATCCTCCACTGCCCACACTGCACTAGCATCTCCAACACCAACACTTGACTTATCCTCCGCCGCCCACACTGCACCATCACCTCCAACACCAACACTTGACTTATCCTCCGCTGCCCACACTGCACTAGCATCTCCAACACCAACACTTGACTTATCCTCCACCGCCCACACTGCACCATCACCTCCAACACCAACACTTGACTTATCCTCCGCCGCCCACACTGCACTAGCATCTCTAACACCAACACTTGACTTATCCTCCGCTGCCCACACTGCACTAGCATCTCCAACACCAACACTTGACTTATCCTCCGCCGCCCACACTGCACCATCACCTCCAACACCAACACTTGACTTATCCTCCGCCGCCCACACTGCACCATCATCTCCAACACCAACACCGGACTCCCCTTACCCCACCGGCCCCTGATGCAACACAGGCCTGGAGAGCTGCCTTCATCCTCCCCTTTATTACGGTCATTGCGGATAAATATGATGTTAGAGTATCTATTCTAAAAAAAACTCCAAAAGGTGATATCTTGTGGATTAACATTTCAGGTTTAACACTCCATCTTCCTGTGTGCCTCGAAATATAGGCATAAATAATAAAAAAATAATGGAGGGGCAGATGGATCGCTTATCATCATACCTTTTATGTTATCAATATATTTGCTTTGTACATCAAAAGTCAGTATCACTCAAAAAATTCATCATTACACAGTACAACTTAGATTACGAAGAATTACACATAAATACATAAATACCATAGACACCAAAAACCCATATCCAAACCGGGTAGTCCACTCTTAATTAACCGTCAGTAAACGTAAACAGAAACGTAATCAATAATTCCAAAATAATAATATCCATCAAGCGTTAATCATCAACTGTACTGATAAACAAGTCTCAAGATGCAAGGCTTTCAAAAACTTTTCTTTAAACACACACTCAATAAAGATACTGAGTAAATAAACAAACCCTTCATTTCGCATCAACACTCCCTGATAAAAGGTACAACAATCGTCTTGTGTGTGGGTACGATAATTACCCGATGCAACGAGACCCTCAGAAGCGACGACAGCAAAACAAATAACAACGATATGCGAATTTCCTGCATGCAACAGGTGATGATGAGGGCCCGAGGGAAGGGAGGGAGGGAGGGAACTGAAATGAGGGAAATGGGAAGCGAATGGAAGGTGAAAGAGAGAGACTTGAGGAAGAAAGCGAACGTGGAGGGAATTAGGATGACGAAGAGGAAGAAAATGAGAAAAGATGGAGGAAGGGCCGGGGTGGTGCAAGGGTGGTAGGAGAATGGAAGAAAGGAAAGACTGAAAAATAAGGTAAAGGAGGACAAAGGTTGAAAGGAGGGAGAGGAAAAATATTGAAGAGCAGATGAGTTAGAAGAGAAAGGAGATAGAGGGAGAGACAAAGGCAGGAGAGATAGGAGGGAGACAAGGTGATGGCGTAGGAGAGATGAAGGTAATGCAAGGAGATGGAGGTGTTATTATTATTGTTATTGAGGTATGTTTGGGAGATAATGTGAGGCTGAAACTGCCAATGATAAATATTATTTTTTTTTATATTTTCTGGTGCAACAGTCTGTGGGGAAAACGTTGGCTGCTTTTTTGTACTGAAAGGTTATTAACCACCTGCTGATGGCTCCGTATTGACAGGCGTAAAAGGTAAATATCACACACACACACACACACACACACACACACACACACACACACACACACACACACACACACCGCGCGATGGTCAGGTTGATAACGTGCTCGTCTTCCACTCAGTGGGTAGGCGGTTCGAATCCTCGCGCTCCCGGGGATTTTTCACTGATAAATTAGGGCGGTTACTTTAACCTTGAGCAAGGGGATGGGAGTGTGTGGTGTGTGAGGTCCCAGCATTGCCCAAAGATCGGTAATAATGAGCTCCAAGCTCGCACTGAGAGGGTGAAACTGGCGATCGCGAGCCAGCTCGCGTGGACAAAGACCATGGGTGAATGACACACACACACACACACACACACAAACACACACACACACACATACATACATCAATAGTCCCTTTAAGTTTGTAGAGTCAAGACATAACACCAACTGAATAAAATAGAAATGGCAAATAGATAACATAAAATAAAAATAAGATAGATAGACAAGTAACAATAAATTATTTTTCAACCTCGCCTCATCCTCGTTTCCCTTCAGTTTGTCTTCCTTAAATCTCATCTGTTTACTGTTTCATTATTTCACTTTTTCCATAACCCATCTTCATCTCTGGAAGTGAAGAGGGAATCTCGCTTACAACAGAAGATATTGTAAAAAAAAAACATGGAAAATGAAGAATAAAAGGATGAAACGGACTTCAGAAAGCATCCTCATGACATCTGTCCCTGGGAACTTTGGTATCAAAGAGAGTAACCAAGAGATATCAGAGGTGAGAGAGAGAGAGTAAGAGAACGACTGTGATGAGTAAATTGAGAGTCAGCCAAAACATAAGAGCATAGGGAAGCTTCAAGAGGCTGGTAGACCTACACGTGGTAGTTCCTGTACCATACATACATTACCTATATCAACCTTGCATCCCTATCCATAAGACTGCTTAGTCTTCTTTTAAAACTCCCTATTGTCTCTGCACTAACTATACTCGCTGAACGTTAAGTTGGCGAAAATGGGGCCCCTTCCCTCCTCCCTTCCGAACGCACGGGCTTGGCTGAGGTGTTGGGTGTTAGGTGAGAATGCCTTACTCCAAGCTCCGCCCTAAAGCCCCAACACCCAACACCTCAGCCAATCCCGTGCGTTCGGAAGGGGAGAGTGAAGGGGGCCCATTTTCGCCCACTTAACGTGTGGAGAGTATATCTGAAAGACATAACTGAAGATGTATTTATTTGTATCAACCAAAAATCTATCTTACCTTCGACAGGTGCGGCGAAACCAGGGGAGGATCTTCGAGCACACTTGATCAAGGAGACAGATGCATTAGTGATCGATATTGATGTTTACGAGATTCCAACCATAATGGGGAGACTAATTAGATGAGAACCACAATCATCTCACACCGACTCGGTTAAACAACAGCCACTAATTACCCTGATATCTAATTAGCTGGCAGTGGTAATCATCTCACCGTGAATGCCTGACACCACAATCAGCAGCCGCGCGACACGTCTGGAACGCGTTGTCATTATTGGTGTGGTTTTTAATGAGGCACAGCGGCGCTTAGAGTGAGCTCAATGAGGGATCAGTGAGGTATTATTGATCTTTTCAGCGATGTTTCTTATTTATCGTGTGCTATTAACTGGTAGACTGAATAATGGGATTGTGATATCAGTCTGTACATAAATACTATAGCGAATGTATTCCTTCAATTTATTACATGTGTTACTATATATTGACTAAGTGACTGGCTTCAATATTTCCCATCAACAGTCCTCTAAGTCCTGTCCTTGTAATACTTGTGCCCAGTTATGAGGAAGGAGGCGACCTTGCATACTTATAATGTGTTACGGTACATTCAGTTATATACCCTGCAATGAGAGCCGCTACCTTCTTCCCCTTTAACTATTCTTTCCCCTCTTTTCTTCCCCTTTTCACTAATCTTTCCCCTCCTTTCTTCCCCTTTTCACTATTCTTTCCCCTCCTTTCTTCCCCTTTTCACTATTCTTTACCCTCCTTTCTTCCCCTTTTCACTATTCTTTCCCCTCCTTTCTTCCCCTTTTCACTATTCTTTCCCCTCGTTTCTTCCCCTTTTCACCATTCTTCGCTACTTTATGCTCGGGTGTTTCCTTAATACCGTGTGTTGAGGAGGCCGCAACACAGTCTTTACGAGGAGATGCAGGCGTAGTGTTCCTAAACAAATAAACACACTGCTAGAAACACACATTAAGGGTCGCACGAGAGCACGCACGCACGCACGCACGCACGCACGCACGCACGCACGCACGCACGCACACACACACACACACACACACACACACACACACACACACACACACACACACACACACACACACACACACACACACACACACACACACACACACACCACACACACACACACACACACACACACATACACACACACACACACACACACACACACAGGCCTGTTACCCCGTCCCTCCTTCCTCCCTAATCCCACGCTGCTCATTTTTCCTTCTCACCGGATCAGTTAATTAACTCTCAACGCTCATTAAGGGATCTCTCTCTCTCTCTCTCTCTCTCTCTCTCTCTCTCTCTCTCTCTCTCTCTCTCTCTCTCTCTCTCTTCTCTCTCTCTCTCTCTCTTTTATATAGCAGAGATAATCCCGCACGTGGCGCCTGAACGCTGGTAGATACAATTGTACCGTGGACGGAGTTAGTATTTAGTCCAATGAACTCAGTGTTTATAAAAGAGGCGAATGGTAACGAGACGGCTTCGAAAATCCTCACACGAACTGTTGCGTCGAAAATCCTCACGCGTCGACTGTGTGTAGGGGGGAGGATGGGAGGGATTTGTTTGCTGTTTCAACCACTCAATCCATAACACACAATGACGTAAGTGCTAATTGACTTACACACCTATGCATGCAGGATTAGTCCAGCACTTTATGGCAGGTACGTACAGCACTAAATGAAATCCATTATAGCTCATAATTACTTGCAGAAATGACTAAATAATTTTGGTCTGTCTGTCTGTCTGTCTGTCTGTCTCTCTACTTGCAGAAATTATTAAATTAGGTCTCTCTCTCTCTCTTTCTACTTGCAGAAATGAGTAAATAAGGTCTCTCTCTCTATCTCTCTCTCTCTCACACACACACACACACACACACACACACACACACACACACACACACACACACACACACACACACACACACACACACACACACACACACACACACACACACACACACACACACACACACACACACACACACACACACACACACACACACACACACACACACACACACACACATACACATCCACAAAAGGCACCTGATATCACAGCTCAGTTCAGGCAAACTCGCCTGAAAAGTCTTCCTCTCCAGGGGACGGGGAGCCACGCGCCGAGCCGCCGCCGCCGTGGTGCTCCAGCGACCCGCCACGCTCGGGGACACGCGGCGACACCTTCATAACAGTGTGACTTTTGTGGTCTGGCCTCACACTCGATGCCTTCACCAGACCAGGGAATAGATAATTTTTGCGGGAACATCATTGCAACACCAAATGGCTTGCTTGTCTACTCCACATGCTCTTGTTTCTTCAGCAAAAGTGTCTCTTCTTTCCTAAATTTCATGATGATTTTTCGATTCATGAATGTCTACATCAATACTCTGATATTGTTTTGTTTTTCTACATCTCATTCATGATAGTTTGCATCTGTAACCTGTCCTATCGCTCCGGTGCCGCCTCGGGACCCACCTAAGCGGAGGTGCTTCTGGCATTTCAACTCAGCTAAGTGGGAAGACCTAAGGCAGTACTACTCTGATTTTCCATGGAATGATTACTGCTTCCATGTCAGAGATCCATCTCTTTGTGCAGAGCGCATAACTGAGGTCATAGTCTCTGGCATGGAGGCGTACATTCCACACACTTTCTCTAATCCTAAAGCCCGTCAACCTTGGTTTAACTTTGCTTGTTCTCATGCTGTCCGAGATAGAGAGGCGGCTCACAGACGGTACCGTAAGCATCCATCTCCTGAAACTCATGCCCATTATATTTATGTCCGTAATTATGCCAAATCTATACTTCAACTTACCAAAAACTCTTTCATTCATAGAAAATGTCAAAATCTTTCTGAATCAAATTCCTCTCGTGACTTCTGGCATCTAGCTAATAACATCTCTAACAATTTTTCTTCTTCATCTTTCCCTCCTATGCTTCACCCAGATGTCTCCACAGCTGTCTCAGCTATTTCTAAAGCTGAACTCTTCGCTCAAACCTTTGCTGAAAATTCCACTCTGGTTGATGAAGGGCTTGTTCCTCCTTCTCCTCCACACTCTGACTATATTATGCCTGTTATTAAAGTCCTTCGTAATGATGTTTTCTTTGCCCTTTCTGGCCTAGATCCTCAGAAAGCTTACGGTCCTGACGGAGTCCCTCCTATTGTTCTCAAAAACTGTGTTTCTGTGCTTGCACCCTGCCTGGTCAAACTTTTCCGTCTTTGTCTATCTATTTCCACCTTTCCTTCTTGCTGGAAGTTTGCTCACATCCAACCTGTTCCTAAGAAGGGTGACCGTTCTAATCCTTCAAACTACCGTTCTATAGCTTTGACTTCCTGCCTTTCTAAAGTTTTTGAATCTATACTTAATAAGAAGATTCTTAAGCATCTATCTGCTCACAATCTTCTATCTGATCGTCAGTACGGTTTACGTAAAGGGCGATCTACTGGCGATCTTCTAGCTTTCCTAACTGAATCTTGCTCATCCTCCTTTATGGGTTTCGGTGAAACTTTTGCTGTTGCCCTTGACATATCAAAAGCTTTTGATAGAGTCTGGCACAAATCTTTAATTTCCAAACTACCCTCATTCGGTTTCTATCCTTCTCTCTATACCTTCATTTTAAGTTTCCTTTCAAACCGTTCTATTGCAGCTACTGTAGACGGACATTGTTCTTCTTCTAAATCTATCAATAGTGGTGTTCCCCAGGGTTCTGTCCTATCACCCACTCTCTTTCTATTATTCATTAATGATCTTCTAAGTCTAACTCAAAGCCCTATCCACTCCTACGCTGATGATCCTACCCTGCATTTTTCAACGTCTTTTATTAGACGTCCAACTCAACAGGAACTAAGTGATTCACGGAGAGATGCCACCGAGCGACTAACTTCTGATTTTTCTAAAATTTTTGATTGGGGCAAAGCTAACCTTGTTTTGTTCAATGCCTCAAAAACCCAATTTCTTCACCTATCTACTCGACAAAATCTACCAGATAACTATCCCCTCTTCTTCAATGACACTCAACTATCTCCTACAATGAACATTCTAGGACTATTTAGGCTTTACTAAAAATCTGAACTGGAAATTTCACATCTCATCTCTTGCTAAAACAGCTTCTAAGAAGTTCGGTGTCCTGTGGCGTCTGCGTCCTTTTTTTCTCCCTCCCAGTTGCTTGCTCTGTACATGGGCCTTATCCGCCCATGTATGGAGTATGTCTCACATGTTTAGGGAGGATCCACTCATACAGCTCTCCTACACAGGGTTGAGTCAAAAGCTTTTCGCCTCATCAACTCCCCTCCTCTAACTGATTGTCTTCAATCTTTAAATCAGCGCCGGAATGTTGCTTCTCTTGCTCTCTTCTACCGTTATTTTCATGCTCACTGCTCTTCTGAACTTGCTAACTGCATGCCTCCCCCCTTGCCGCGGCTTCGCTGCACAAGACTTTCTACTCATTCTCATCCCTATTTTGTCCATCTTCCTAATGCAAGAGTTAATCAGTATCTTTACTCTTTCATCCCTTTCACTGGTAAACTCTGGAACTCTCTTCCTGTTTCTATTTTTCCACTTTCCTACGACTTAAATAATTTCAATAGAAAAGTAACAAGGCACCTCCCGAACTAAATTGACCCACCCCTCTTTTTATTATTATCTTACTGTCTTTTTTATAGGGACTGACAACTAAGTGGGCTTTGTGTTACCTATTTGTGTTGTGCCCTTGGCCAGTCCTTTGTGATGTAAAAAAAAAAAAAAAAATATATATCAAGTATAGACGTCCAGCCTCTGGCCCCTTTGCTTTTGGCTCAGTTCTTGCGGCTGGAACGTGACAGCGAGCCACGTTCCAGCCAATAAACTCATTACGTTAATTACTCATTAAGGGCTTGTTTTATGCAATAAGTTTGCTTCTACAGACCCCCGTTGATTTTGACAGCACTACTTGCATGTTGAATTTCAGCTCAATCCGACAATAATTAGGAGTAGTTTACGCTTATTACTCATTAAGGGCTTGTTTTACGCAAAAAGTTTCTTCCGACGACCCCCATTGATTTTGACAGCACTACTTGCATGTCAAATTTCAGCTCAATCCGATAATATTTAGGAGAAGTTATACACTTTTAGGCGGAAACTTGGTTCCACGGGTCTTATGGTAAGCGACAGCGAGCGAAGCTCGCTGTCAATAATTCAGGCCCTGTTTACACTGTACTTAATCTTGTTCATTGAAGACAAGAAACAGTCCCTACTCTTTTTGATATATGACTGATTTCGATTATTGTTAGTGGTATGAAAATATCACAACATTGTTAAAGTGGATCTCGGTGTCCTTTCCTCGACAGTCTCGCCATTACACGGCAGCCTAGTCAGTCCCCTTGCTAGGGTAAGATAGATCAATTGATTTATCTTTTATCAATTTTGTTATATATTCCTTGTCTTATTTTCAACGTGTCTCTACTGTGATGTTTTGGCTTTATCTTCCACGGCATCACGTTTACCACATTATTTCTTAACAGCAAGAATCTTTATTTCAGAAAACAAATGTGGCCACACCAGCACTTTTAAAGATAATTTCGGTTTATTTGAAAGCTCAGGCTGTGAACAATCAATCAAAGGAGCACACCACGGAACACAATTTCCTCTCAAAAGCTATCACGAGTTTCTTAGCAAAAATTGGTGCATAAGTCAACAAGGCGCTGCTCGGGTCACTATTATCCCGGCAGACAGAGCAGCGCGGGGCTTTGATCAGCGCGGGAGTACAGAGCATGGCAGCCTGGATCACTGGGTCCCTGACTCGTGCCAATAGGACCTTGAAACACAGGGAAACAAAACGTTCAGGTTGACGTTACAACAACAAGGTATTGGGGATGGGGATGTTTCGTATGATGATGATGATGATGATGATGATGATGATGATGATGATGATGATGATGATGATGATGATGATGAGGGCGTTTTAATGAAGCTCAAATATTTCCAGCACTGTTGATGCACAAGTGGCCGGCAGCATCACTGTTGATATCCATGGGTGTTGATATTCAAGCAAGACACCGATGGTAAAGTACTACGTTGCAGTATTGTTTGTAGCACTACAACAACAACAGCAACAACAACAACAACAACTACTACTACTACTACTGCTACTGCTACTGCTACTTACCTCTATCCCACGCAGTGTTGGGCATGCAGGACTATGGGACAGTATGGGTCCGTCCTGGGTATGTTCTCTCATTCTCAAAGGGCCATCGATCAGCGAAGACGTACCTAATGGGAAGTGAAGAGAATCATCCTTTAGTCTGAGGTAAAGAAACACAGGCAGGTGATCTTCTTAATGCTAATACGAAGACAATAGCGGCAGTCAGGAAGTTTTAACCACAAGACTTCAACAGTGTGCGGCAAGGGGCAAAGAAGGGCGAGAGGTGAATGGTTGGCCAGAGCCTCGGCAGGCCCACCCCCGCCACTCTTACCGCCGCCACCGCCGCATCCCCGCCCTCATCACCGCCACGCCGCTGGGAGCCCGGCGTCGCTTAGTATTCTGCTCGCGTGAAAATTGTCTAATTTCGGGGCAAGTCGAGAGATTGCGCCAAGGTGAAGCTCGTTACACAGAACGCAAACTCCCCGATATTTTGTGAATGGGATATTTTCTCGGCGTCTGGATGCAAAACGTATCTGCATGCGTGTGCTTCCCGGCAAATAGGATGGTGGGCGGTCTGCTGCGGTGCAATCTGTGGAGGCTGCAGGATTATACAGGCAACATTTATTCCTCATATTACGTATCAAAGTGGCGCTTATTTTCACGTCTTTGTTATAACAGCATCTTGTGTTGCGTTTGTGATTCCCGATTAGCGAGAAAAACGGTATTGTGAATAAGGATGTGATGCCTTGGACACCACCGACACCACCATCACCATCTCCTCATCCTCCCTGACCTCTTCAGCAGAGCCAAGATCCCCCCCCCCCCGTCTAGCGACCCTCCTCCACACCTCCCTCGTTGCCTCGCCCTCGCAGCCTCCATGGGCACAGAGGAGGAGGGTGCACGACGCACTACTTACTATCACACGTGTCCACCATAACGCCACTCAGTCCTTCCCTTTTATGTTGAAATTTGTTTGCCAGAGGCTCCTTCACGGCATTTGGGGAACCTTTTACCCGTTCTTTGCCGGGCGCGCTGCGGGTCAAAGCCCTCAGGCTAACTCCCAAACGCTTTTTGTCTTTACTTTATATTTCAGGCTATACTAAGAAGATAACTTTCTTTTTCTTTATCTTTTAGGAATGCAAGCTAGTAGAGTAGTCTCGTGTATCAAACCTTGCCGAAACGTTCTGTAGTGGGAAATGAGTCTCGCTGGTGTACATTGGGTGGAAAAAATGCTCCTCAACCTGAATACTTGGCGTAAAATTCTTGAAAATCCCGCCAACATACTTTATCATAAGCAGCACGACAAAACTATTACTACTTATGATTTTAATATTTCTTCCGAAATGTACTCTTGTTTATGTTTTCAATAAATTCTTATAAGACATATTTGTTGAAGCTTTTAGTATTTCTTTGAAATATGATATTGCTAATATTTCTTTAAGAATAAAAAAAAAAAATCATTATTCAAATTTTGTTGAAATGTTTCTCAAATATATTTTAGTTTGTACTTCTTAATAATTTTAAAGATAAATAGCTTTTCATAACGTTTGATATATATGAATAAAAATAGTAAGTGCCAAGTCACAGAATCCCACACACCAGCTCCTCCTTGAAGGTGTCGCCTCCCTACCTCGCCTCAGCCTTGACCTGTGAGGCCCGTGAGGGCCACCTGCACGGCACCACCTCAGGGTCGCCTCATCACTGCCTATCAGGACCTCGCGGGGCCATTAAGCTCCATGACGCACTAACTCCGCAAGACAGGGAGCGTTGGCAGTGTCCGGGCGGTGCTGAGACCACTGCCGTGCTTCAAGGGGCGTCGTGTGTACAGTGTTAGATAAGGCTGCGTGAAGGCCGCGTCGGAGGCTCGTGTGTGGCGGTCATCGGTGGCATTGTGTGGTCTGTGATCGACTCTACAGCTGCAGGGAGAAACATATACAAGGGGGCGGTGTGTATGTGTGGGAAGGGGGGGTGATGGCTAACGATTATGAGTCCAGCGCTTGATCAAGACAGTGGTTGAACAACACACACACGCACAGTCACACACACATGCACATACATACATGGCTGGATCAACGGTGCTTCAAGAGGGGCACGGAGGCATAGGCAGGGAACCGAAGGAGTGTAACGAGCGGCTCGGCTCTCTCTGTCTCTGTCTCTGTCTCTGTCTCTCTCTCTCTCTCTCTCTCTCTCTCTCTCTCTCTCTCTCCTCTCTCTCTCTCTCTCTCTCTCTCTCTCTCTCTCTCTCTCTCTCTCTCTCTCTCTCTCTCTCTCTCTCTCTCTCATATCAACAGGGAGGCCACAATAAGAAGGACATGATTGCGGTCTTTATGCTGCCGTCACTCAGGCCTGGACACCCGCCACTAATAGCCACACGGCAGCCGCCTCGTCCTGTGCCTCGGGCTGTCACGCCGCCGCCTCCCTCTGTCTGGCCGCCGCCGTGCACGTGCGGGCTCCTGACGGTGTACAGGCAGGTGTAGGAGTGGCTCAAGGTGCTTTTTTATTTCATCTCTATTTTTGGCCCACACCATAACCCCGTTGTAATGGAGGTATAGAATGCATGCCTGTGTGTGTGTGTGTATATGTGTGTGTGTGTGTGTGTGTGTGTGTGTGTGTGTGTGTGTGTGTGTGTGTGTGTGTGTGTGTGTGTGTGTGTGTGTGTGTGTTATTCACCCATGGTCTTTGTCCACGCGAGCTGGCTCGCGATCGCCAGTTTCACCCTCTCAGTGCGAGCTTGGAGCTCATTATTACCGATCTTTGGGCAATGCTGGGACCTCACACACCACACACCCCCATTGTGTGTGTGTGTGTGTGTGTGTGTGTGTGTGTGTGTGTGTGTGTGTGTGTGTGTGTGTGTGTGTGTGTGTGTGTGTTATTCACCCATGGTCTTTGTCCACGCGAGCTGGCTCGCGATCGCCAGTTTCACCCTCTCAGTGCGAGCTTGGAGCTCATTATTACCGATCTTTGGGCAATGCTGGGACCTCACACACCACACCCCCCCATTGTGTGTGTGTGTGTGTGTGTGTGTGTGTGTGTGTGTGTGTGTGTGTGTGTGTGTGTGTGTTTGTAGTATACGAGGAAATTCCGTGGTGCAACAGCCAGGTCCTTAATAACCTGCAAAATGGTCGTAATATCTCACGCGCTGACACTAACGACAGACCGCGGTCATCAAGTGTGGAGGGCGCGGCGGCGGGGCTCCCTCCGCCGGCGGGTCACGGATCGCCCCCCCCCCCCCCCCTCCTCTCTCTCTCTCTCTCTTTCTTTCTCTCTGGCTATACGCGGGGGCGGCAGAGCGACACACCCTAACGCCAAGCACCTCATTCTCGGGTCTTCGGCGTGATTGGGCGGGAAAGAGACGACTATCGCTAGTCTCCTATTGCACCGCCTGCTTGTCTCCGTCACGCCGCCCCGCCCCCGTCCTAGCCGCCCCCGCACAGCCCCCGCCCTAGCCGCCCCCGCCCTAGCCGCCCCCGCACAGCCCTAGGGAAAGGAAGCACACGGGGCGAAGGAGAGGCACAGATTACCGCAAAATGAAGTGTTATGCAAATTTGATCTTAGCCAATATCGGAGCGCGACACCGGGTAAGGTAAGGTCTTGGGCTCCGTGTCGCTATTCCAGGAAGTATCAGGCCTTGGGTAATGTTGGCTTGACTGTGTGTGGCGAGGAGCGGGAGGAGGGAAGCCAGCAGCCCGCCAACCCACCGCCAATGGCTTACTGATAACATAACTCCTTTAGGGACGGGACGATGTTCTCTGTTAAAGTAATGAAAACTCGGTAACCTCCTACTTTCTCGGTAATGGAGCCAGTTTTCCTAACAAATGCCAAATAATCGCGCGGGCGGATAACACGCGCCTCTCTAGATTAGCGGAAATCTTGGCGAGTCTCGTGGAATGGAGGAAAGCAACAAAGGAAATTAACTGAAAGGCAGTCTATAAACCACGATACCTTGGTGGCCTCGGAGAATCGCTGCGCGGCTTCCGGGATACATATTTAAGGATGCAAGGGGTGGAAGATGCTTCAGTTCCTCAATCCTGCGGTAGTGCATGGAGAGGGTGAGAGGGAGGAAGGAGTCTGGAGATGTGTGGCCCTGGAAGACACAAGGAGAGGAGCGAGAGGTAGAGAGAGGTCCTCGTAAACTCTGGCTCTCCGGTCTCAGAGCATGTACACAAAGCAGCACACGAACCCAGTCCTCGAGTCGCGGCGCCGTAAAGAGAAGCACCGCGTCGCTCCCAAGGAAAAGTACGGGACCTACGTACTAACTCTCCCCCATCCCTCCCTCGCTTCTATTCATATTTTCACGCCGCCTTTCCTTGCACTCTAAGAAAAAACTCACTCTAAAGTAATGGCTCTCGGTCTGAACCACTACAACAAAACATAGACATATATAACATCAGAGAAAAATATATATATCACTCACGTCTCCCAAACCTACAAGACATGGCTGCTAGAAATAAAAGGGGAGCGAATAAACATGTTTCTTTTAGCCTGTACAGACATTGCACGCCTGGAATGGCTTCGGGGAGGCTGTGATGGGGCGTATGTCAGGCGCGTAATTGAATAAGAGTCTTGGGTAAGGACGTGTAACTTCGCACAAGCCAGATAAAAGTTGGACCATTAAGCCAGCGACCTTAAGACTACATGGCAGGACAGGTGACTCGCGGCCGGAGCACCTGTCGAGCCCTGATGGACGGAGAGGAGTGCTGCGTGAATAGCCGGGCAGTGGAGTGAGCTGGGTCGTGTGTGTGGGCTTAGTGCCGCGCCCTTTTAGCGTGGCGTTGTCTGCAGCGGCTCAACGGCGTCACGGGCTTAAGCAGGAAGGTCCAAGTGGTGTCAACGAAGATCGGGTTTGTTTTCATGGATTACCTGACGCTGTTCCTTGCTTGCATGCTGAACCTACACCTTATATTTGGGTTTAGTCTCTCTCTCTCTCTCTCTCTCTCTCTCTCTCTCTCTCTCTCTCTCTCTCTCTCTCTCTCTCTCTCTCTCTCTCTCTCTCTCTCTCTCTCTCTCTCTCTCTCTCTCTCTCTCTTTCTCTCTCTTTCTCAGTGAATTTCGAATGATAAAAGAAAATGACTACAAAAAACATTCTTTGAGTTCTAACTTTATCATCATTACAACAGATATTTCCGAGACCTCATCCAAATAGTGAGTTCTGCCACACTATCCACACCAACCACATCTCTTGAAGGATAACAATGACACAGAATACCGTCGTTGAGACTTTCTGGAACACTCTCTAAATCTGCACCCTCAGGACCAGCAAAACCTTTCTCTCGGTTCGCTGCCGCGGGAGTTTGCAGTCGAGAATAATTCCAAGTTGAAGCGAAAGGAATGTAAGTCTTCAGGATCCACATTTAAACTTGAAGATCAGTAAAGAAAAGTTCTCAACTCCACATCCTCTTCCTGAGACTCTCTGCTTCTTGTCGCGGGAATGTTCTCTGCGTTTGACTGCCAAGCTATTTTTAGTCTTTGGCTGGAAATATATAAGTAAGGGTAGAAAATAACCCTCCTTGTCTAACTTACGAAAAAATAAATCGCATTCATTAGTAATACGTATTTGAAGTGAGTTATTTTTAAATGAGTGAAGTGAGTTGAAGTGAGTGAGTTTTTGGCTGCAAATATATAAGTAAGGGAAGAAATGACACTTCCTGTCTAACTTGTAAAAAATAAACTCGCATTCTTTAGTAATAAGTATCTGAAGTGAGTTATTTATAGAGTCTTGGCCGGAAATATATAAGCAAGGGAAGAAATAACCCTCCTTGTTTATCCTGTATAAAATAAAGTCGCATTCTTTAGTAAAAAGTATATGTAATGACCCTGCCTGTCTATCTTGTAAAAAAAAACCTCGCATTCTTTAGTAATAAGTGTCTATAATGATTGAATATTTTGGCGAGTTTTTCTTATTTTAAGTTTCATGTGATTAATAATATCCCGGTGACTAATAACGTGCCGGTGATTAATGTTGCACAGGTGACTGATTGCCTCCAGGTGACACATCATGGACACTGATGCACACCTGACTGTGTGTTACGGGAAGGGCGGCGTGATGGGAAGGAGGTAGAGAGAGCAAAGGTAAGAAACAAGGAAAGAAAGGAAAGGTAAAAGAAAAAGAAAGGGAAGAAAAGCGAGAGGAACGGTAGGGAAGCAAGGGAGATACTAATGAAAACACAAGAGAAGAGAGATACAAAATGTAACAGGAATGTGATAAGAACTCAATTTATGAAGCTATATATAAAGA
>JACEEZ010018782.1:504543-507043 GCA_016584305.1 Chionoecetes opilio
CTCATCAGAGGGGTGCGTAGGGATGTATATATATAATTAAATTGGTAATTGGTAATAATTAAGGTAATTTGAGTAAGTGATAAGTGCTGGGATAGAATAATTGAACATTCCCAGTAATATTAAGCATTTGCACCTTATAATTAGCACCTTAGTTGAAGCGGCCCCATTGGCTGCCGCCCATTAGATACTAGCCACTGAGATTTATGTACGTGGCGATCGCTGCCGCCCGCCCACCGGAGAAATTAGTACACTCCGAGCCCTCGAGAGAACAACATCTCATATTAAATATATACGTACTTGTATATATAAGTATATTTCCAGCCCTCACGGGATTAACATCTCTTCTCTGATTATAATGAAGAGATTTGTACATACGTTCATTTTGTACATATAAGTGTTAAATCAAAGGACGTGTCAAATACGACACTGATAATATCTCGCCGCGTCGTGGATAACTTGGTGTGAAAACCCGCCTGACGCCCATATCAAAGAACACCGCTTCCGCCCTCCGCTTCTGTCCTTCATGGGAGGCCTCGATCACAGCTGACCACTTCGGATCACAAGATAGGCAGTATTGATTAAAAGCCTACAGCGATTTCAACCCACTATCCACCGATAAGTATCCTAGTTAGTTGACTAGTTGGGGTATTGTGTCGGGATGAGATAGACGATGGGTTTTGATTAGGTAAGACCTCAAATTAAATATATGTATGTGACATAAATTCCCATCAACATTTATTTTATCATTCATCCTTAGTGCTTTAGTGTTGGCCAAAGCCACCACCCCGGGAGGGGGGTCACAAACCCCCGGCTAACTCCCGGTACCCATTCACTGCTGGGTGGACAGGGGCTCGGGTTTTAAGAAGACCGCCCGTCTGTCTTCGCTCCGCCCGGGGATCGAACCAGGGACTTCTCGGTTGTGAGCCGAGCGTGCTAACTCTTACACTACGGAGTTCCCACTACGGGTGTGTGTGTGTCTGTGTGTGTGTGTGTGTGTGTGTGTGTGTGTGTGTGTGTGTGTGTGTGTGTGGTTGGGTGGATGGGTAGGTGTGTGTGTGTGTGCGTGTGTGTGTGTGTGTGTGTGTGTGTGTGTGTGTGTGTGTGTGTGTGTGTGTGTGTGTGTGTGTGTGTGTGTGTGTGTGGTGGTGGGTGGGTGGGTGGGGAGAGAGAGAGAGAGAGAGAGAGAGAGAGAGAGAGAGGAGAGAGGAGAGAGAGAGAGAGAGAGAGAGAGAGAGAGAGAGAGAGAGAGAGAGAGAGAGAGAGAGAGAGAGAGAGAGAGAGAGAGAGAGAGAGAGAGAGAGAGAGAGAGAGAGAGAGAGAGAGAGAGAGAGAGAGAGAGAGAGAGAGAGAGAGAGAGAGAGAGAGAGAGAGAGAGAGAGAGAGATATGGGGAGGGGGGGGGGAGAGAGAGAGAGAGAGAGAGAGAGAGAGAGAGAGAGAGAGAGAGAGAGAGAGAGAGAGAGAGAGAGAGAGAGAGAGAGTGTGTGTGTGTCCTGACGGGGCAGTATATATGCAAGGCGAGGAGGAATACTGGCATGCAGATTTACACACATATTCATTTCGCATTTACACATTCAAATGCATACACTGGCACGCATGTTTACATTTACACACGTTTACACATTCACACACTTGCACGATTTACAAGTATGTGCATATTTACACATTGACACATCTATAGAAAAATTATTCCCAAATCTAAACACATTCAGACATTACATTTGCGCATCAAAAGTAAGAACATTCACACACATGTATACATTTACACACATTTACACATTCTTACACGTATACACTAATTGTACACATTTGCACGCATGTAAATATTCATGTAGATATGTGAGGCGCCCATTAGCATAATTTGCCGAGCCCCACCTCAGTTAATTTCAAGTTTATTACAACAGAATGAAACCCAACCCATCTGTTCTCTCGGGGTGAAATACTTGATCCAAAATGCAAACGGTAATGAGGTAGGAATAATACATTCCTTTATCAGGCACACACACCGCGAGTCCTGCCACAGCACAGCCTGAGGTCCGCACGTGGGAACAGAACTTACTGAGAGCTAATCAACGCTGACCAATGACATGCCTCCGTGCACCTCACGTTGGCTTCTCTAAACTAATCAGAACAGGTGTACGATTTCCCGGCAGCATATTACCGCTCTCTGGAATAGTATGTGTCTGGGGGATGTCGATAACGATGGTGGTTTGATAACTGGTCTGTATTCTGGGACTGAGAGTGCTGTGAAGTGTGGGGCAGGTGTATCCAGCTTCTTTCCTGTGAATACAGGAGTGAGGCAAGGGTGCGTCCTTGCCCCATCACTTTTCAACGCTTGTATGGACTGGGTATTGGACAAGGTTGTAGATCAAAGTGATTGTGGAGCATCCGTCGGCAACACCAAGATCACTGATCTTGTTTTTGCCGATGATGCAGTAATCTTTGCTGAGTCGCTGGAGGTCCTGGTGATGGCTCTCGAGGCGCTGCACGAGGAGGCAAAG
>JACEEZ010018782.1:512043-513763 GCA_016584305.1 Chionoecetes opilio
AAATGGTGGGGCATCTGATTGGTTAGATGTCACTAGTGGGGTGCCTCAGGCTCGGTCTTGGGTCCTACTCTTTTTCTGATATATATCAACGATCGGGAAACTGGACTTGTATCTAAAATATCAAAATTTGCAGATGACACCAAATTAGGCCGGTAAAGCATATACTAGAGAAAACTGCGACTCATACAAAGTGATCTCGACAAACTATCAATAGGAGTGATAAATGGCTATTAAAATTCAATTCCCATAAATTTAAAGTAATGCATATAGGCAACGATAACCTAAATTAACTATCAAATACAAAATAAATCGTTAACTGAAGTACAGCAGGGAAAAAGGGTCTAGGTGTCATCATCAGTAATGATCTGAAAACCAGTTCGCATGGCCTAGCTGCCAAGTAAACAGGCAAATATGATGTTTGGCTTTATTAAACGTACCCTTTTAACATAAAACCCGAAAATAATAACACAATTATACACGTCCTTTTGGTTAGGCCGCACTTGGGAAAATGCCGTTCAATTCTGGTCGCCCTGTTCGTAAAAGATCAAGCCAAATTGGAATCAGTGCAAAGAAGAGCAACCAAACAAATTCCATCTCTGCGAAATTCTCTTATGAAGAGAACTGCGGAACCCTTTAAAATGTTTTCCTTAAAGGATCGTAGAATCCGAGGACTTGATAGAAACCCTTTTAAAACCTAAAAGGTTTTGATGTCATTAATCAAGAGAACCTATTCGAGCTTTCAAAATCAAGTGACAACAAAAAATAAAGGTTTAAAACTAAACGGTCCAACGTTGCATCACCGACTCCGTAAAAAAGATTTCAATGTTAGAGTCGTTGAATCGATGGGAAAAAGTTACCAGCAAATGTTGTCGGAAACCAACACAATACTACATTCAAAACAGACTTGACGCGCACTGTAAAGTAAATGGGTATTGATAGTGCGAATTTGTATCTAGTCCCCCGTATCGATTAGTTTGTAGTGTTTGTGGTAGTTGTAGTTAGTATTTTTCATATTCTATCATTCTGCCACTATGAAACTTCCATGTTCCTATCCTCTTTAGGGCATGGTATAATTTTCCAACTGTTTTCTTACAAATAGTTTTATAGTTAGTAGTATGTAGTTCAGCAGATACCCTCGCTATGGACCAATAGGTCTCCTGGTGTCTGTTACTCCTATGTAATCCTATGTAATCCTCCTCCTCCTCTTCAGTGTAGTAACAGTGTAGTTAAACAGCCTTGTAAGGACCAATTGGTCTGTTGCGGTTTGTGTTTCCTTTGTAATCCTTTGTAATCCTCCTCCTCCTCCTCTTCCTCCTCCTCCTCCCCCTCCTCCTCCTCCTCCGTCACCAACACCGCCACCTTCTCCTCGCCTGATAAATATAAAAACAGTCCTTCTCAAGAAGCACAGTGTTTCAAGCCAAGTGTGTGTTATCATGAAGGGGGAGCCGCTCGCCTTACTTGACTTTTTTCTTCTTGCTATCAACACTCGCCCCTGTCATGTCTCTCTCTCTGTTGTTGTTGGTTTGTTTGTCCATTTTGTCTGTCTTGTGTCTGTCTGTGTGTTTGTCTGTTTGTCTGTCTGTCTGTCTGTCTGTCTATCTGTATGTATGTATGTATGTCTATATGTCTGTCTATCACATCTCGCCCACACATCATTGCCTCTTTCTCTGTTGTTGTTGGTTTGTTTGTGTATTTTTCTGTCTGTCTGTCTTCTGTCTGT
>JACEEZ010018782.1:525031-527531 GCA_016584305.1 Chionoecetes opilio
TTTAGCCTGATGATGCCAAGTGCCATTGGCGAAACGTTGCACGCGCATAAGCAACCCCAAGAAGGACGAGTGTCTTTGTCACCCTGAAATGTCAACATGTATCGACCTAAGAATACTAACTATATATATATATATATATTTTTTTTTTCTCTCTCTCTCTCTCTCTCTCTCTCTCTCTCTCTCTCTCTCTCTCTCTCTCTCTCTCTCTCTCTCTCTCTTCTCTCTC
Organism: Chionoecetes opilio; assembly: GCA_016584305.1. NCBI lineage: Eukaryota > Metazoa > Arthropoda > Malacostraca > Decapoda > Majidae > Chionoecetes > Chionoecetes opilio. Next base: position 525,258 of record JACEEZ010018782.1, read on the forward strand.
TCCTCTCTCTCTCTCTCTCTCTCTCTCTCTCTCTCTCTCTCTCTCTCTCTCTCTCTCTCTCTCTCTCCTTAAAAAAAAGATATCTCGAAAGAAAAGAATAAAGTAAAAAGTCGTGTGTGCAGCTGACATGCACTTTAGTGACGGTGAGTTTTGTGAGGCAAAGTTAAGAACGCGTCCTGCTCCCTTCTTGACTTGGGGAGTTTGATCAGTTTCTACCTATTCTCCACTGCTTCATTTTTACGATTCAGAATATCCTCCATCTCCTTATCTCTTTTCCATTCTCTCCCTCGTCTCTCTCTCTCTCATTATCTCTCCTTCATTCTCTCCTTCGTCTCTTCCTCTCCCCTTATCTCTCCTTCATTCTCTCCTTCGTTTCTTCCTCTCCCCTTATCTCTCCTTCATTCTCTCCTTCGTCTCTTCCTCTCCCCTTATCTCTCCTTCATTCTCTCCTTCGTCTATCCCTCTCCCCTTATCTCTCCTTCATTCTCTCCTTCGTCTCTCTCTCTCCCCTTATCGACAATTCATCGAAGCAAAGAGCTACGTGTGATTCTTTTTTACCTTACGACGGAGATCTGATTTGGCTGCATTAACGGGATTAAATGTTGCCCTTGTACCCAGAGGGGCTTTCAATAGTATCATCAGAGCTCCTCGGCGGCACCAGCGCCAGTAATGAATCCGTGCCGGTGTCGTAATCACGTGGCGTGTGTCCAATGAATTGAACATGATTGAGTCCTGAGATCTTTTTCCTTCCTTATATTGACAGAGGATGACGGACCGTGTTTGGCATCAGGGAACATTAATAACAACAATATAGTCTTTGTGTAAGCTTGTGTTTGAGGTGCCAGAGAAGAATAACAAGGGGTGTGTAGATGGTTATTCTAATGGATTAATTAATGCATATGGGGATGCAATGATTAATGGAATGGGGAGCGCTATAACTTTGGATACTGCAAAGAATGGCAGCTTGTTCTAGTCTACGCTGATCTTTCAGGTGTCAGGAGAGAGACCATGATAAATATGAGGATCCAGATGTAAGCTGTAAGTGCTTAAGGACCATAGACTCTCATCTCTTATTACAATGATGAATTACTGATTATGTGGTGAAAGAAATGCGTGGATCAAGGAATGAGGGAAGAATGAGATCATTCTCTTCCCCAACAGCCAGGGAGATGTTCATGCAAGTGCAAATCTACTTGAAAAATATAACTGAAGGAGAGTCAAGAAAAAAAAAAACACGGTTGGTATCTAAGAACATTTTTCTGCGATCTCTATAGGTCAGTGTTAACAACCAGAATCATACATCTACATCTTTATCTTATGTGCATCTTATGCATTACATGTTGTAACGAAGGGCAGGAGTGACTATCCACGGTTAATAAAGTAATGACATATGTAAGCGGCTACTCAGTCTGGTGCATTGCAGGCACACTATCCATCAGGGCCGCGGGTCGCCTGGCCTGCATTGTGCCGGGCAGGCCGTGCAGGAAACCTTCCATGAATACAGAGCAACTGCTGCATTTTGTAGGTCCTTGGGCGGAGGTTTTCCCCGCCTGACGCATGACTCGCGGCAAAAATAAACAATGGCTTCAGAATCCCCACCGCGAGGCACAAAATGGCCTCCCTTCCTGGTCCACGGGCAGCAAAAGTCTCGGACAAGACTGCACACTCGCCATTCATAAACACGTATATATTCCTTCTGAAGCACAAACCCATCCTGATGAGTGTGTGAACAATTGCAACCTTCAAAGCAAAATAGGATAATGCGCAAAGGTTTTAGGAAAATAATACATGTGTGACCATTTCAGCGTGTAATTAGTGAGCCCCGGAGGCTGCGGGGCGCCGCCGGGTAATTGGCCTGAGGCCTCGCCGCGCCTCAACTATCTTAACATTTTCTGTGCAGCCGCCGCTGAAAAACCGTCTAATCATAGTTGCCCCCAAGAGCAGGTTTGCCAGGACGGGGAAGCCCCCATGGCATGCCTGCGACGCCTTCATGTATTTCGCTCCCAGCGTGTGCGGCGAGACAATCTAAGCAAAGCTTCTCACAAGCGGTGGAAAGTTTTCACTCCTTCTTGCTGTCATTCTGCGTTACCTTGCTGAAGGGGTTCTTGGCTTGGAAGGGCCAATTTGACCTCCTTCCATGATCAAAGGGTGGAATCCTTACATGATGTCTTACAATACAAATCCTTCTGACGGCGAGACATGAGGATCTTTAAAAAGACCAAGAGTCTCGATGTTCATTATATGTTTGTCTTTTTTTTCAAAATAACTACATAT
>JACEEZ010018782.1:532531-545031 GCA_016584305.1 Chionoecetes opilio
CCTACTTTCTAATTGAACTGCAACATCTTTCTGCACATAACGATACTCAGTCACTATTCACCTCTTATATACTTCGCATTTTTTCCTTTTAACCTTCAACCACTCGTGTAGGTAAACAATGATGTAAGAAACCATAACTCAGGCGGCAGGGGGAGGGTCTCGGTACGTCTTGGTCGAGGCGGCAGGGTAGCGCGCCCTGCAGTATAGGATGGCGTGTAAGTGGCGAGGCGGATGTCATTACCAGCACCGGTGACTGGCAGGGGAGGGCAGATAATGCAAAGGAATACAAAGGAATACAAAGGAAAAACAGACAGCAACAGCCCTACTGGGGAATGCGGGGAAGCTGAGTACTGGTGGAGAGGCTACAGCAGGAAGACCATGGGATACAAAGGAAGAACAAACAGCAGCGTACTGGTGGAGAGGGTAAAGCAAGAAGACCAAGGGATACAAAGGAAGAACAAACAGCAGTGTACTGGCCCAAACGCTAATGCCTGTGACTACTTTCTATCACTGTAGTTTTGACGTGTTATAGAGGCAAAAAGTTGAAGGCTCCTCCCCACCTCTACCGCTTTTCAATTAGTTACATATACGTGAGTAAGTGTTAAGTGCGTACGATATATTAAGGAAAAATAACTGTGGATAAGTAAATACCTTCATTTCAAGTTTCTTATTTATCGGCCTCCCATTTTAATTAGACAAAAAAATAAATTATATAAGAGTTTTATTATTAGTTTCGAAAGGGAACAATAGTGTGTAAGGCCACGTGCCACCCTTACCTGTTAATTAATCTATTCTTATGGCCACAGGTAGGTGAAGAAATGCTAAATATAGAAATAAATGAATGCACTGAGAAATATAATCAAGCCAAATGCCAGTCTAGGTATAGAGATATTGAATACGACTGAAGCACAAAGTTACAGATATTGAGCTTCGTCACCGCCCACACATACATAGATAGCACCACACGTCACCCAAACTTCGACACCCGCTGCCACCCCCCTCCCCCCCCCTGAGTCATTCCAAGGAGGCTGCCTACCCGCCCACCATCTGGCAAAGTTAACCTTGCCGGCCACCCGCCATAACTATCGCTAACTACCAACTAACTACCGCCAATGCAAAGTATCTCTCACCGACGGTACCAAGTTGTATATATGAAAAGTTTGGTGCGTCGAGTGTGAGTTACAATGAGTCAGTCCATGGACGAGACACTTGCCCTCACACAACACTCATTATTATCGCTTCTACTCCCTCTCACACAACACTCATTATTATCGCTTCTACTCCCTCCCACACAACACTCATTACTGTCACTTCTTCTTCTACTCCCTCTCACACAACACTCATTACTGTCACTTCTTCTTCTACTCCCTCACACAACACTCATTACTGTCACTTCTTCTTCTATTCCCTCTCACACAACACTCATTATTATCGCTTCTTCTCCCTCTCACACACCACTCATTGCTGTCACTTCTACTCCCTCTCACACACCACTCATTACTGTCACTTCTTCTACTCCCTCTCACACAACACTCAGTACTGTCACTCTTCTTGTACAACTTGGTGATTTATTAAGACGGACAATCACCTCAAACTGAATCTTTGTTTAATGACAGGGAAAACGAAAAAAATAAAATAATAATCCTTCACAGACAAATATGATAAAAAACCGTTTTATGTGCATCTATTTTTTCTTCTCTCGTTTTATGCTCCTATTGCTTCTCTCTCTCTCTCTCTCTCTCTCTCTCTCTCTCTCTCTCTCTCTCTCTCTCCTCCTCTCTCCTCTCTCTCTCTCTCTCTCTCTCTCTCTCTCTCTCTCTCTCTCTCTCTCTCTCTCTCTCTCTCTCATGGTGACCTTGCATAATTTTAAAGCTTGTTTTGTAACCCAACTTTATGAAGAAGAAAAAACCGAGTCAGTTAACTTATAGAATATTCACGAACAGCGCCACTCACTAAGTCTTTAGAATATTTGAATACAGTGTGAAATTCGCCTCCATAAAGATTTGAAGAGGAATATTCTTTAAAATTTCACCCCCCCAACCAGTTACATTTCCCCTCCCTCACTCCACTCCTTCTCTTAAGCCTCGTCCCACGCACTCCTCCACTCCACCCTTTCATCACACACCGCATTCACCACTCCCTCTCAAGCCATTCCTTGCCTCTACCTTTCCTCCATCACAACTCTCCATCACAACTCTATTCAAATCGATCAACACCAACCTACTCTGTTCCTGTTAACTACTACTACTGCTGCTAATACTACTACTTATACTACTACTACTACTGCTACACTACTACTACTACTACTACTACTACTACTACTACTACTACTACTACTACTACTACTACTACTATTACAACTACTACTACTGCTTACTACTACTACTACTATACTACTACTACGGAGTGGCGCCACCATCAAAACAGACGGCTCCCACTGAGAAAGCTCTGCAATTATTCACAATTTCTGAAGTTCCCTGGGGATCTACTGTGAGAATCATGATCAGAAGAGATCAATGAAGTGTTCCTGCATCATCATCTTCAGTGTGGATGTGAACCTGTGAACATCTGAGCTGCCTTGAAGGTTTATAGAGGATGACTGCTTGTGTTACGGCCGGCCAAGGAATCGTCATGGTGGCTTGACAGTTCTGGAACCCTCTACAATTGTGTCTCCCTGACAGTGAGTTGCACTACATTGATAAATGTTAATGGGGACGTCTTCTTTTTATATCTGAGTGATATACTAACAAACTTGAGTGATCATTGTTGAAGAAACGCAATTGAAACTACCTCCCATTTTCTATGCGTTGCCATGACAACCAGTTGGCCCGTGAAGTTGCCAGTGACTAAGTAACAGTCAGTATGGGTGAACAAGAGTATATCGTTAATAGCCTTCTGTGCTTCTTGAATTCAGCTAAGAAAGATTATCCTCCTGATACCTTGATAGATGTCCTTCTATCTTTTTACTCCCATGAAGAAATAAAGAAGGGAAAGGAGCTACTCTGCAATCTTTTAAAAAAAAACGTACCATGGAGGAGGGACCATGATAAAAAACGCAAGGATCTTCTAGACATCATTGACCTGCATGAAGGACTGAATGTGAGTGATTATCACTTCGTTACTAACACTTATAAGCGGTTACCTCCAATGGGGTTGGAAATTTTTGGACCCATGTTGGCTAATCTCTCAGAAGAGGTCACAAAAATTAATGAACTGCTTCCTAAAATCCTGGACATGAAAACGGAGGTGTTAAACACTGCAGACTCAATGAGACAAGTGAGAGGAGATGTTTGTGAGCTAAAAAGTAAGTTTTGCAAAGCTATTGAAGGAATAGAGGAAGCTACCAAGGATGTAGTTAACGACATAACAAGAGAAGATATAAGACTTGATGCTGACCTTGAGGAGTTAACCTGAGACCTGAGAATTGCTGCAACTGGCTTACATAAGACTACACCTTCAAGAAAGGATGCCAAGCGAGACTATGCCGAAGCGTTGGGAATGCCTGCGTCTAGTACGGGAAAGAAGGCTATGAGGAGTCATCATGAAGAGGAAGGGCGTGGTGCCAGCCAGGAGGAGGATAACCAGCGCATGAGAGGTACTGCGGGTGTGCCTGAACGATCCAGAGGAGCTGAGACAAGGATGAGGAATGAAGGCGTGAGGGGCAGCACTTCTGCTGCCCATTTTAATAACCCCTTAACAGGTGCTATTCCTAAGAGTGTAATGGAATATACTAACAAGTCATCTGCTGCGGAATCTCGTAACCAGAGTGATTTACAACGAAGTGTAGAGCCAGCTGTGGGCACAAACTGGCAGGTGGCACAGTCACGGCGGAGTAAAAGGACTGGTGTAAGAGGACAGCGGAAAGTGTGAGGATTTACCCTTTAGAGCTGCTACCAGATTTGTTGATATCTTCATAGGAGGAGTAGACAAGCAAGTTGAAGGATGATATACAAGGTTATATTAGAAAAGTGAGTGGAGTGGAAATTAATTCAATATCTGAGCTTGAAATCAGATCTCAAGATGTTAGGGCATTCAAGGTAAATGTTAGCATTAATGACAGGGATACTCTTTTCAATCCTGATTTATGGCCTGAAAACATTGTGGTTGATAAATTCTATGACAGATCTGGTAGAAGAAACCAAGGTATCAACAGGGAATAAGGAATTTGGTTTAGTATTTTACTTAATTTCTGTTTTTTTATCCTTTAATCTTAATATTTTTATCAAGATGGATTCTAAATATCTTAGTTTGTGTACTTTTAATTGTTGTTCATTGATGAAAAATATTAATCTGATCAGGGACTTAACTGGCCTAGGATATGATTTTATATTTTTACAGGAAACTTTTTTAATACAAGAAAAACTGGGGATGCTAGATTTTATTGATGAAAACTATGATTGTGTTGGAGTGGGTGCCACCTTCTCAGAGAAGGCGCTTGAAAATCCATGGCTGGCAGACAGGAAGGTGGGATGGCTATTTTATGGAGGAAAAATCTTAACCTGAAAATTAATAAGATAATTTTGGAAAATAATGTTATGGTATTGAATGTTAATATCTTTGGAAGAAATATTATTTTTATAAATGTGTACCTGAACAGTGATGTTTGGGAGATCTCAACACTGAATCAATACCTGAAATCATTGTCTTTGTTAGAAAACTTTTATGCATGATCTTAATTTTGATTCAATCTATTTTATTGGTGATTTTAATGCTGATCCTTTTCTCGGTAGGGCTTGGAAAAATCTGTTCAATTTTATGTCAAGAAATTCACTGGTTTGCTATGACTTAGAAACTGCTTGGGAGAGATGCCATAACCTTCACAGGGTATGGGAACAGCACAAACAGGTGGCTGGACCATATAGTTGGTAGGCCTTGTGATCACATTGATGTCAAGTGAAGCCAAGGTTTTATATGATATGAACGGTTCTGATCACCTGCCATTATTTATAAAGATGGAATTTAAGGGAGTCCATATATCTCACACTACCTCTCCAAGCAATAACACAGACTCTGCACAAAATTTCCTTAAATTGGCATAAATTAGATGCAGATGATTTAAGGAACATCAACAGACGTGTTGACAATAAACTAAAGCTTTTGCAGCATGACTTTAGCTCAAAATTGTCATAAAACAGGTTGCCACAACCCTGTGCATCTAAAGGAAATAGATAAAGTTTATGATGAAAATGGTAACAAGCATTCAGGAAGCGAGTGAAAAATATAAGAGAAAATTTGTTAAATGCAATAAATTCAAGGTTATTCCTGGATGGAATAGGAGGTGAAGGAGCTTCATAGTAGAGCAAGAGATGGCTACCTGGATTGGGTGGAGCAAGGTAGACAGCTACACACCACACACCATGAGGTCATGCTAAACACCAGAAAAGCTTTTAAAGCAGCATTAAGACAGTGTAAGAATAATGAACAACAAGAAATAAGTAACAGTATCATATTCAAATTTAGAGATAAAAACAAAACACAATTTTGGAAGGAGGTTAAGAGAAAGAGAGGAAGGGAAAATCTAGTGGCATAATTGATGGGATTTTCAGATGATGCACAGATTGCTCAGCTATTTGTAGGTCACTTTCTCAAGAGTCAAACTGGACTTAATACAAAGAATGACACTGATTTCCTGAAAGAATTAAAAAAAAATGTGGCCTGTAAAAAGAAAAGTAAACTTAAGAATTTCTAGTGCTACTATCAAACATATTTTATCTTCTGTGAATGATGGAGTTGGCCATGATGGAATTCATCTGCTGTTCCTTAAGAATGCTTCACATGACTTTTTAGAATATTTGTCCATGTTTTATAATATGTGTTATTCGCATTGTTATCTTCCCGGTGATCTGCTAAGGGGCACTATTACTCCTTTACCTAAAGATAAGAAAAATACAAATGCTTCCCTCAACTATAGACCTGTGATGCAATCCTCATGTCTGCTGAAAATCTTTGAATTACATGTTTTAAATTTCTTACTGAAAAACTCCCTTTGAATTTTAGGCAGTTAGGTTTTAGGAAGGCATCATCCACTACTGATGCTTCTTTTTTGGTAAAAGAGGTTATGAGAAGCTACAGTAGCTCAAGGTCATCTCCCATTGCCACTTTTGTTGATTTAAGTAAAGCCTTCGATAGAATAGATCATTTTCTGCTTGGTAAGAAACTGTTATCCTCAAGTATACCTGTTGATCTGACCCTCACATTAATGCACTACTTTAGAAACCAACAAGCACAAGTCAGATGGCATCAGTCCAAGAGTGAATTTTATTTCATTGAACAGGGAGTAAGGGCAGGGAGTGTGTTTTATCCCCATTTTTATTTAATTTTTATATAATGACATTATTGAAAAAGTTTCCAGCTTGGACATAGGATGTAGGCTTGGTGTCCACAGACTTAATGTTGTAGGTTACGCTGATGATCTGGTTCTCCTGGCTGCGTCAAGAGACCACATGGAGGTATTATACAATTGTTTATGTAATGAAATTGTAAATCACAAACTTGTGATAAACAAAAAAAAAACCAGATGTATGAGATTTAATTTAAGAAAAAAATTTGTATTGGGTAATATAAAACTTAATGGCGATGAACTAAAAGTTGTGAGCTGCTACAAATACTTAGGACACAATATTTCCTTCAATTTTAAAGATAGTGATGACATCGATTTTCGGTTAAACTCATTTTACTCATCTTTTAATAGTGTTTATAGAGATTTTAAGTTTTAGATTTTAATGTTCTTTTGTTTTTATTTAACTCTTACTGCTGTCCAGAATATGGCTTGGCCCTATGGAATGATACCTCAGTTTTTAGATCTTGTTTTTTTAAAGCGTTTAATGTAGCATATAATAATGGTTTAAAACTCATGTCGGGAGTACCTACATATGCCAGCAGCCACATCACTGCTGAAAACTGCAATCAATTATTATTAAGGCATCTCACAGCCCTTATACAAGTTAGATTCTTTAAAAGACTGATTAGGTCAAACAATCCTATCATTAAATATAATATATATTTTTATACAAAAGGTCTTTTTATGACTTATGTGAGACATTTATTTGATCAGTATTACAATATCAATATATTTGAAGAGGCTCTGGATGTTATTAAGGCCAGGATAGTCTGGGTACAGCGACATGAGGAGAGGCGAGGCCCCTGTTTATTTTATGGATATTAATCCCTTCATAGATTAGGGGTTAACTTTTTTATATTTCCTATGTTTACAAATGTATTACATATTTTAGTTTTGTATATATATATATTTTATAGATCATTTTAATTTATATCAATTGATTTTAATGGTTAGCCTATTCATACATTTTGTTTTATTTGTACATGTATGAGATTTTTAATTTGATATCTTAAGGTGAAACACATAAAAATACATACCTGAAAAATGTATCATATAAGTATGTGCAAAGTATGCTGTTTGTATATAACAATAACATTTATTTTTTCTTATTGTATATCTCGTGCGTCTACTCTACACAGCGCGCCAAAGCATTGTTCGCGACATCATAACACAGCGCTTCCATACGGGAATTCAGAAAATGTACTCTATGGCAGCCTACTGACTTCCGAGAGAGATATCTTACATATGGCAGCTTGTTTAAGGCACGGGCAGTCCATCAAGACCGTTGAGGAATGTTCAGATGCCACTTGTCAATTATAGACGAAGCATTTAAAAAAGTATCGCCTTCCTTCCCGCGAGTAATTTGAACAGACGCGCATTGGTATAAATATCATTATTTGCATAATGAGTGGCAAGAAAGACCTAACAAAGGAGCAAATTAAAGTTATTGTATCTCTACACAAGGCAGAAAGGCCAGTGGAAGAAATATCAAGGATTGTGGGTGTTACGAGGAGATGTGTGCATAAGTGGGTGGAAAGTTTCGGGGGGGTTGGCGGTGTCGCGGCAGCCGCGACACCAGAACATTATAAGTGGCCAGGGCGAGGATGTAAAAGTCATATCGCAATATTTTTCTTGCTCTTAATTGAGGATAGGCATCCACTTGACGTTTCATGACATTTAGGGTGCTTGCTGAGGTTTTACATCCTCGCCCTGGCCACTTATAATGTTCTGGTGTCGCGGCTGCCGCGACACCGCCAACCCACCCCGAAACTTTCCACCCACTTATGCACACATCTCCTCGTAACATCCACAATCCTTGATATTTCTTCCACTGGCCTCTCTGCCTTGTGTAGAGATACAATAACTTTAATTTGCTCCTTTGTTAGGTCTTTCTTGCCACTCATTATGCAAATAATGATATTTATACCAATGCGCGTCTGTTCAAATTACTCGCGGGAAGGAAGGCGATACTTTTTTAAATGCTTCGTCTATAATTGACAAGTGGCATCTGAACATTCCTCAACGGTCTTGATGGACTGCCCGTGCCTTAAACAAGCTGCCATATGTAAGATATCTCTCTCGGAAGTCAGTAGGCTGCCATAGAGTACATTTTCTGAATTCCCGTATGGAAGCGCTGTGTTATGATGTCGCGAACAATGCTTTGGCGCGCTGTGTACGTACTATGTAAGTTTCTTACGAAAATAAAATGTACTGAACTGAACTGAACTACTACTACAACTTCTGCTACTACTACTACTACTACTACAACTTCTGCTACTACTACTACTACTACTACTACTACTACTACTACTACTACTACTACTACTACCGATACCTCCACCCCATGTTTATTTATGAAATATACGAGGGTTCCACGAATTGGATGTCAGTAGCCCCAAATTCGGTCGCTACTGACTGTGGCATCCAACCATACTACTACTACTTATCTACTATTTACTTAATTACAATCCTTATTTACCTCTCTATACTATCTACACTAATATGCCGCTCTCCACTACAGTGGCCTGGTAGTCCAGGCCAGCTATATCGATGGTTGTGGGGGCGGAATATCTAGTACCCCTGAGACATAGGAGGGCAGACCTGAGCAGGGAGAAAAGAAGGAGAGACGGCACCTCATCCAGGCGACAACGTGGCTCCTTGGCTGGTGCTTCTTTTCTGCCATTACATCTGCTAGTCTTGAATAGAAGCACTTGGCCTTGGGGCCCATCCCGCCGGACGTAGTGAAGAGCAAGGGTGTGAAGCTGCCCTGATCAACATGTTGAATCCTTTCCCCATACGCCCTGATTTTCTCCTGCTCATTCCTTTGGTGGGCGGCTTCCAGGGAGATCTCCCGGTGGCAGGTGGCCATCGGATCGAAGATTCTGATTTCCATGAAGGCTCTCCGTCTCTGGTCCAGAATCCACGAGCACTTACGTCCACCCGGGCCTCGTTGGCGGTGTTGGCCGTCCTGTACCGCATGTGTTCGCCATCCAGGGGGAGAAGAGTTGGTTCAGTGGAGACGTCGCGACACACCTCCCTGAGCATATTGGCCGTCACATCCCTCACCTCGTCGTGTCTAATGCACACGAATCCCCCCCTTTTACACGTCATGGTGTGGTTGACGTCGTTTGGGGATCCACATGCACCGGTGTTGGGAATTCCCTCCACTGGCCAGCCATACCTCAAAGCAACGGCGTCTACAAATTCTTGTTTGTTAAAGCTGAAACCTTTTGCTCTGATAGGCAGGCATGTTAGCCAGTTGGACGCTCCCGTTTCCTGTGCATTGTGAATTTTCCTCACGGTATCAGCTGGCAGGACGCCTGTTAGGCGTACCAAGCTTTCCACTTGTGCACTTTGCCTGTTTCTAGAAATGGTTTTCTTTAGCTCCAAGATCGCATACTACTACTACTACTACTACTACTTCTACTACTACTACTACTACTACTACTACTATTACTACTACTACTACTATTACAACTACTACTACTACTACTACTACTACTACTACTACAACTTCTACTCCTACTACTACTTCTACAACTTCTGCTACTACTACTACTACTACTACAACTTCTGCTACTACTGCTACTACTACTACTACTACTACTACTACTACTACTACTACTACTACTACTACTACTACTATTACGACTACTACTACTACTACTACGAAGACCACTACTACTACTACTACTACTACTACTACTACTACTACTACTACTAGTACTACTACTATTGCAACTACTACTACTACTACTACTACTACTACTACTACTACTACTACTACTACTACTACTACTACACAACTTCTGCTACTACTACTACTACTACTACAACTTCTGCTACTACTACTACTACTACTACTACTACTACTACTACTACTACTACTACTACTACTACTACTGCTACTACTACTACTACTATTTATTCATATATTAGGAAGAAATAGTAATGATATATATTTCAACAGTATAGAGATTTTATATGACTTGGATCAGATCATTTACCTATTTCAGGGAGTATTCACATTTAAAGGAATCTGTCTATGTATAACATAAAAGAAAGTGTTCAGCAGAATCATGTTGAGTATATACCTTGGAGGAGTCTCACTTCTCAAGAATATGAATGTATGAATAAGAATATTGATGATGAACTTCAAACATTTCATATGAAGCCACTATGTGTCGTAGTGTTGGATGCCAGCATGAGGGCTACCTGTTGCAGCTCGATGATTTGTATGAGAAATTGATCAATGCTGTTTTTAATTCCTCCATGAATTTTTTTTAAACGATTGTCAAGAAAAGCAAGTTTAAAGTAGTACCAGGATGGAACATAAATGTTAAGGATTTGTATACTAACGTTAAGGATGATTGTAAAGTATGGTTATTAAATGGAAAGTAAAGAAATACTGCTGAATTCACAAACATGAAAACAAGTAGAAAATTGTTCAAAGAAGCACTTTCTAATTGTAGAAAAACTGAAATCCTTGAGAGATCGAAATCTATACAACAGAAATATGAATCAAATGATATGATAGCGTTCTGGAAAGAAATTAAAAAGAAAAATAATAAACAAAAGTCCTCAAATATAATCGATGGAGAATATGACTAAAAAGATTATTAATTATTTCCATAACAAATTTTTTAATAAAGAGAACGTTTCTTACACAAATGAAGAGCAATTTTTACTTGATAAACTGAAAGATACTTGGAATAGGAGGAATATATTTCATGTCGTTATTTCTGCTGAAAGATTACATTACTACATAAAGAGACTAAATAAAGAGGTGGGTCAGGATGGCATCCATTCTCTACTCTTACAGAATGCCTCCAAACAATTACTTGCAAATATTTGTGTGCTTATGAATGCATGTTATAGCCACTGTTATATCCCTTCACATTTGCTTAGGGGTGATATAAATCCTATAATAAAAGATACTAAGGGAAATATCGGTGATTCAAACAATTATCGAACAGTAATGCAGTCATCATGTTTATTAAAATTATTTGAAATGCACATATTGGACATTTTAGAGGAAAAACTTGATTTTAGCCATAAACAGTTGGGTTTTTGTGCAAACATGTCAACCAATGATGCTTGTTTCCTTCTAAAAGAAACTGTTCATTCTTATACAAAAAATAATGGTAAAGCATTTGTAGCATTTATGGATTTGTCCAAAGCTTTTGATAAGGTAAATCATTTTATTTTAGGTAATATGTTATTAGATAGGAACATTTCTCCTGACAGTTTTATTTTTAATGAATTATTTGAGAAATCAGAGTGCTAAAATTATATGAAATGGTCTTCAAGGATCTTATACAGAAATCGATACTGGTGTAAGACAAGGAGGAATTTTGTCGCCATTACTATTTAAATTATATATTGATGATCTTCTCGGGGACATATCCAACCTTGACGTAGGATGTAAATATGGATCATTTAGAATGAATATTATAGCGAATGCTGATGACATAGTTTTACTTGCTGACTCTCATAATAACTTAGAAATATTATTAGATGTATTTGAAAGCAAATTTAAAAGTTTGAAACTAAAGGTAAATCATTAAAAATCTAAATGTATGGTCTTTCATGATGTAAATAAGAAGAAATGTAAGGTGAAGGGATATAAAAATCATTATAAAATCGTGGAAAATTACAAGTATTTAGGACATTATTTGTCATTCAATTTTTGTGATAAAATACATGTAGAGGAAAGGTTTCAAAGTTTTTACAGTAAATTTAACATTGTCTTGCGTAAGTTTAAAGGAATCAATTTAAAAGCATTACTTTTTCTATTCATGTCATACTGTATTCCTATCTATGGTCTTCAAATGTGGAATTTATGTAGGATTAACTCGATATATATTTAAAACATGTGAGATAGCTTATACAAATGCACTTAAGAAAATGTTAGGATGTCCTTTGTTAACCAGTAATTACAGTATTGTCAAAGAGTGTAACATGCTTTTATTAAAAAAATCATGTAACAACAGTTCAAGCTAGGTATTTTAGATCTTTAAGCAAGACAAATGATTCTGTTTATATTTTGAACAAACCTTTGTTTTTTGAGGGTATGTCTTTTAAATTTTTTTAAAGTTTTTTATTCAGAATTTATAAAATAACTTTTTTAGATAATAGCATGGATGTAATTTTAGAAAGA
>JACEEZ010018782.1:547531-552531 GCA_016584305.1 Chionoecetes opilio
CGGGAGACACACGTGACACGCACGACAAACACCACACGATCGTGACGTCAAACCCAGAGAGCAAGAAAAACCCGCATCAAATTCCCTGCGAGAAGTCTGCCTCCGGGGGGAATTTAGTACCGTCCTCGCTTTCCCTTATTTCATTCTGGCTCTAAAGGATTTGTTTTTCCTCCTTATATTTCTTGTAATGCTACTCTACTTCTTCCCCTTGAGCATTAAACACGGCCAGATTTTGCTTTCAGTTCGTAAAAAATGAGGAACAGAATATGATATCTGCGTATACAAGACAGAAAACAGACAGATACACCAACAGAATAATAAGTTGGAGTCCTTCAGAGATGAGTATCGGTGAAGGGAAGAGTTACAGATTTGGTGTTAGCTTGTAAAAAATGAGGAACAGAATCTGGTATCTTCGAATACAAGACAGAAAACAGACAGATACACCGACAAAATAATAAGTTGTGGTCCTTCAGCTATGAGTGTCGGTGAAGGCAAGAGTCACGCTCCACAACGCGCTGCCGGGGGACTGTGCAGCGCGGCGGGTCAGAGCTGGAGTAAACACACCTTGAAACGCGTCCACCCACACGTGTCATGCCAGTCCTGGAAGTGGAAGGTCTGTGACGAGGCTTGAAAGGCTGTACACTCGTCTTTCTTATACATGTGACGTGTTTATATTGACGAAGAACAAGGCTGATATAGATAATAACAAAAGTAGAAATATAGTTAATAAGTTCAAAATAGTAGAAAATAAGTAGAAAAGTAAGTAGAAATATAGTTAATATAAATAACAAGGAAAGTAGATATAACAAAAAAATTGTAATGTAGCCTTGAAGAATGAATGTTTCACTTTTGTTCACGAGGTAAGACAAATATGTTTTAGAATCTGTTTGAAGTATATGACCATTGAAAGTAACTGAGAATGAGACAAAAAATGCTATACGATAAAAGATAAATTTGAAAAGAGCATATAGCAAAGAAAAGAAAAGAAAGTGAAACACGACTTCATAATAAACAAGAAATACCCCGTTATGTCTCGTGGCCTCTTGTAGCTTCCATATTTTCTTATGTTCTTATGATTAGTAGGAGACGAGAGTAGCAATTGACACGTAAAGAATTTAATATACAAACAAATCTTGCCCTACACTCGTATTAGGTATGAGCTGCGCGTGAGCCTGATATGAGCTGCAAGGAGCCCATTGCCGCTGTATTGGGGCCGCGGGGGGAGTGACGCATACTGATAGAACCAATATTTCCCGCCTCGTGTGCTCTGCTTTGCCGGTAATATCTCCCACGCGCGTCAGACCAGAGTTGTGATAAACTATTTCTATAATCTCCTTACCCCCCTCCTCCTTATCCTCCCCCTCTTCCTCCTTCTCCTCCACCTACCCCACCTATTCATCATTCTCCTCATCCTCCCCCACCTCTGCAGCCTCCACCTTCTCCTCCACCTCCCCCACTTCCCCAGCCTCCATCTTCCCCTCCTCCTCCCACACATCCTCCTCCTCCTTCCCTCATATTTCACGCCATAAAATTCTTCATAGCAACAACTAACAAGATGATGCACAATCTAGTGTACGGGACAAAAAGAGAGAAGAGCGCGAGGAGGACGAGGAAGAAGAGGACGAGAAGGAAGAAGAGGAGGAAGAGGAGGAGGAAGAGGAAGAGGAAGAGGAAGAGGAGGAGGAAGAAGAGGAGTAGGAAAAGAATGAAGGAACCCAGCATTGGATCATAACAAGTGTCGGCATTGCAAAAGTAGTCAACAATAAAGCTTCATTTCACCCACACGACGCCAGTCATAAAAGTGAGCGCGGCTGAACAACCAGAACCATTTTATACACAGCAAAATAAAGTTAAAGGTTTATGGAATCCGTGTGGGGCGAGCGGCCGCGAGAAGGTTGATTCAATAACCAGGGATACAAATGCAGTCCAAAAAATATGACATGTTTTGCCTCTCCCTGCAGCTGGATTATTATTTATCCCCAAGTAACTATGTCCTGAGTTATTGTTTCATTAGGTATTATAGTATATTTGTCTTTCCATTTCCAGGGCCTTGTTTAGTGCAGGGATGGAGGGAAGTTCTTACCTGGTTCTTAACACAGGTAAGGGAGGATTGTCGTTGGTTTGTAAAGATCCTTATACACACCTGAGCGCCTGATGAACGGTGAGGCCTTTCTTCTATTTTTTACGTTGGAGCCTATAGTGCCTGTAGGCTATCGTATCTTGCTTCTTTAGTTTCCTATACTTTGAATGACGCAATCTACTCCTGCCTATGCCACAAACCATGTAATATCTTCCCTCTATTGAAGAGTGGGTCGTATGGTCGAAATCCTGGCGTCTGGAGGAGTATTTCTTCACCCTAGACGACAATACACGCACCAAGAACATGACATCCAAACAAGATGTGATTTTTTGGGGTTTTAGTAGGATAAAAAAACCACACACTGGACAGCGATAAATCATTGCAAAACATGACACGGAAAAAAAAGAGTAGAGTCACGTAAAATAACTCAATGTTTCATGCAAGCGAGTGGCGGTACAGGCCGCCTGGGTGCACAGGCCATATTCAAGTAAACAAGCAAACAAACATGACAAAAAAAAGAAAAAAACCATACATGACAAAAATAAAAGCAAAAAAACGTATGAAAAATATGAAAAAAGACAAAAAACACGCATGACAAAAATAAAAGAAAAAAAAGTGTGCAAAAACATGCGCGAATTCTTCAGGAATATAAAGTGGCAAGTATTATTTTCTGTACTTTATTTCTTTATTTTTCCTGAGCCACGGAGGATGTAAAAGGTAATGAAGAGAACGCAACATTAAGGGGAAAAAAAGCTCTGACGCGATGAGAAAGGATAAAAAACAGAGAAAAGTTGTTTGCTTCTGTTTCTTGTAATTAAAAGCTTCCGGGGTTGTGTGTGTGTGTGTGTGTGTGTGTGTGTGTGTGTGTGTGTGTGTGTGTGTGCGTGTGTGTGCGTGTGTGTGTGTGTGTGTGTGTGACTGTGTGTGTGTGTGTGTGTGTGTGTGTGTGTGTGTGTGTGTGTGTGTGTGTGTGTGTGTGTGTGTGTGTGTGTGTGTGTGTGTGTGTGTGTGTGTAAAGTAGAGTAAGAGAGAGAGAGAGAGAGAGAGAGAGAGAGAGAGAGAGAGAGAGAGAGAGAGAGAGAAGAGAGAGAGAGAGAGAGAAGAGAGAGAGAGAGAGAGAGAGAGAGAGAGAGAGAGAGAGAGAGAGAGAGAGAGAGAGAGAGAGAGAGAGAGAGAGAGAGAGAGAGAGAGAGAGAGAGAGAGAGAGAGAGAGAGAGAGAGAGAGAGAGAGAGAGAGAGAGAGAGAGAGAGAGAGAGAGAGAGAGAGAGAGAGAGAGAGAGAGAGAGAGAGAGAGAGAGAAGAGAAGCAGAGCGATGAGAGAGAAGAAGAGATGGTAATGAGATGGAGGAGTTGAAGGCAGCAAAGGAGAGCAGGAACTTCCTTACAATGGAGGAAACTGGGCCATATTTTTCTCCCTGTCGCCGCGCTGGATGTGTCCCAAGACCGCCCTTGCTTGATACAATTGGCTGAGGATTTGTAACGATGAGTGTGAGGAGGAGGTTAGAGCAGGAGGAGGAGAAGGAATACATAGGAATACATAGGAGTAACAGACACCAGGAGACCTATTGGTCCATAACTAGGGTATCTGTTGTACTACATACTACTAACTATCAACTACATGTAGAGGAACAGTCTGAAAATGATACCATGTCCCTAAAGAAGATAGGAACATGGAAATTTCGTAGTGAAGAATGATAGGATATGAAATATACTAACTACAACTATCACTATCACTAATCGATCCGGGGGACTATAATATGAATTTGCAGGGCACTATCAATACCCATTTACTTTACAGTGTGCGTCAAGTCTGTTTTTAAATGTAGTTATTGTGCTGGCTTCGACAACATTTGCTGGTAACCTGCTCCATCGATCAACAACTCTAACATTGAAATAATATTTACGGAGATCTGTGATGCAACGTTGACCGTTTAGTTTTAAACCGTTAATTCTTGTTGTCACTTGAGGAGAAAGCTCGAATAGGTTCTCTTGATTAATGACATCAAATCCTTTTAGGATCTTAAAGGTTTCTATCAAGTCCCCACGGATTCTACGATCCTTTAAGGAAAACATATTAAGTTTCCGCAGTCTCTCTTCATAAGATGATGATGATGAGGAGGAGGAAAAGGAGGAGGAGGAGGAGGAGGAGGAGGAGGAGGAGGAGGAGGAGGAGGAGGAGGAGGAGAGGAGGAGGGAGGAGGAGGAGGAGGAGGAGGAGGAGGAGGAGTTTCATTGAGTTTCATTCATTAAGTTTCATTGAGTTTATTGCCACATATTATATATATATATATGTACAATAATCTAACATACATAGGTTCAGCGTGGCATGATCTACTGAGCCGAGGCTCCATAGCAGAAGTAGTACATTCACACGGCTGATTAACTCAGCACAGACAACACACAAAAAACATTATTTTTGGCAATAATATTTACAATTTATACGATAAGAACAAATTATGTTACATTAATGGAAGTATTAGTGGAATTAATAGTAAGAGGAGCTAGTTGAAGCAGTAGCAGTAGTAATGGAAGTAGTAGTAGGAGAGGGTGGTAGTAGTAGTAGTCGTAGTAGTAATAGGACGTAGTAGTGTTAGTAGTAATAGAAGTAGAGAAAGTAGTAGTAGTAGTTGGAAAGTAGTATAAGTAGTAATGGAAATAGCACGATCAGTAATAGCGGAAGGGGGCGGTAGCGGTAGTAGTATTAGTAGTACTAGTAATAGTAGTAGCAGTAGTAGTAATTGGAGCGAGTAGTTGTGGTAGTAGGAACGAAAAGAAGTAGTTGCATGAGTAAAAGTGGATATAATGGTTTTTTTTTGCATATGCAAGAAATATTTTTTTATTTTATCTTAACAGGTTACCATACACTGTGTATTGGACTGAAGTCTTAAATAATTTGGGATGGAATTCCACAACTTAGGG
>JACEEZ010018782.1:557531-594613 GCA_016584305.1 Chionoecetes opilio
TTTTTTCACAATTCTCGCTAATAGGCTGCTAAAAAAAAGAGAAAAAAAGTGATCGGATCATCTCATAACTGGGCTTAAAACCTTCCCCTGCTCGAGCCGGTTCCAAAACTGTGCCATATGGTCCAGGTGCCGCCCTCCAGGTGCCGCTCCAGGTCCCGCCCCTGTGGCGGAACCCTCATATGGACAGTTTGGAACGGCTCAGAGGGGGAAAGGTTTAACCCCAGTTATGAGAAGATCCGATCACTTTTTTTTGACAGAAAACACACACGGTGAGTATGAAAGGTTGAAGTGGCGGCGAGGGATTAATCTTACTGTTTTACCAGCTTACCTGTACCCAAAGCCTTAGAGTAATCCATTTTATTATTCGTGTTTTATTATTTTCTTCATCATCATCACCACTTTCATCACATTCATCACATTCAGTTACCATACAATATTGATGCAGAGAGAGAGAGAGAGAGAGAGAGAGAGAGAGAGAGAGAGAGAGAGAGAGAGAGAGAGGAGGAGAGGAGAAGAGAGAGAGAGAGAGAGAGAGAGAGAGAGGAAGAGAGGAGAGAGGATGAGAGAGAGAGAGAGAGAGAGGAGAGAAGAGAGAGAGAGAGAGAGAGAGAGGGAGAGAGAGAGAGAGAGAGAATGAGAGAGAGAGAGAGAGAGAGAGAGAATGAGAGAGAGGTACGTACATAGAGAGAGAGAGAGAGAGAATGAGAGAGAGGTACATATATATATATATATAGAGAGAGAGAAAGAAAGCATACACGTCCTTATCCTTGCCTCCAAAATGATGTCAGGCCAATTTCAATGGTTTAGGAGGAAAAGAACATCCGACCTGGAACGACTGAAAAGCCCACTGTTTTTAGGACTCCCCTCCCAGCCTTTGTGTGGCGCGGCGGGCGAGGGGAGGGAGGTAGAGGGGTGAGTGAGGAGAAAGGGGAGGGAGGGGGAGGGGTGAAGGGAAGGGGGAGGGAGGGGGAGGGGGGAGGGGAAGGGGGAGAGAAGGCAAGGGGTAGGTGGGAGGGAAGATTAATGGAACCTGAACAAAAGATGTCGGTCATAGGGGTGACAGAGCTGGTGTGCCTTGATTGAGGACATGATCAAAGCCTACCACAGAGGGAGCTTGAAGCAGAGTTCCGTGGAAGATTGAAAAAAGTGTATTACCTGTATGTTAATTAGCTCATAGGATTACCGCGGCCCAACACTGACTCATTAGCGGCATCAATAATTGCCACCAGCTACCCGGAATTATTTATTTTTATTCTTTATTCTTAGTAGCTACCTTGACTCAGTGGTCAGTCCGTGTGATGAAAAAGCATTCTTAATGAAATTACTCGTTTTGAATGTTTTTTGTTTTTGTGTAGGTACTACAGTCCATGTTGATCTGGCAGAGAGCCTTTGAGTACAACCCTGCGGCTGGCGGCCTCGCTCCCCACCGGCCTCACCGCCACACACACACACACACACACACACACACACACACACACACACACACACACACACGCACACAACACACACACACACACACACACACCATCACCCTACGCACTGTACTGAGCGCTGCCTCATCCCTGGGGCCGCCTCGCCCGACAGGCTGATGGATGAGTCGCAAAGGAGCAATACCTATAACAATTTATACGCAATCCTTCCTCGGCAGCGCACCTAATATTTTCCTCGGTGATGTATTTTCCCTCCGCAGCGGCGCGGCAGGCAAGGCAAGGGGCCCGCAGCCCCCGGGGGCACGCCGCTAATTGAGGAAGTAACAAAAAACTTTGAAGTGCACCGTTATATACTTTATTTATATGTTCAATAATTCCTGCCAACTAAACTCTACACTACAACTAATTTAAAGGCAATCAGGAGTGACTCATGTACACTCAGACAAAACCATGGCAAGGAAAAGGAAAAACAAAGTTGGATTAAAGTGAAAAAAGGGAAAAAAATTCTCCAGATAAAATCAAGTCATTCCCTGAGCCGCGGCGTGACTTCACTGAGGCGTTCAGAGCCACGGGCGGCTGGCGGGGCAGGTCCTGACGAGGCCGTGGGCGACGGTCGCCTCGCCTGTCACGGAGGCCACAATGCTGACGCGGCGGCAGGCTCCGAGGCGGTGCACGAGTGGTCGCTGCACCGCATGACCGAGTCTGCCGCCAACGCCTTTCTTCACGAACAATCCAAGTTGTCCTGACTTTCCGGGACAGCATCACCGCCGGCCTGGGTGCGGCAGCCGCCCACCGCCACGCCCACAGCTGAAGAATGTCCTCTTTGAGGCGCAGCAGCTGCCGCTGCACACGTGGCTCACAGCTTCCACGCTAAGCCACTCAGCTTCCGCTTGCCAGGCTGCACCAGCACCAGCAGGCTGCTCACGCGGCCACCCGGGCATGAAGCGTTGTTGTTGTTGTTGTTGTAGTTTTTGTTGGTATTGTTGTTGCTGTTGTTTTTGTTGTTATTGTTGTTGTTAGTGTAATATAAACGTTGGAAAAACAAAAGAAGAAACTGCAACGATGAATAAGGCAGACGTATAGTTTTTCGTGGGCAATATTTTCTGCGAGGCATTTTTGCGCCGTGGGTGGCTGGGGCCAAGGCGAGATCCGGGCGGCGGATGGTAAGATTGAAGAGGAAGTACAGGCCAGGCAGGACGGCGGGCAGGCTGCGAGGTGATGGCGGGTCGATGCTTTTTATGCAGCTGAAACTTTCCCAAGGCTTTCCCAACCCTCGCCTGGCCTGTCTTGCAGTTTACCCTCGTGTTCTCGATGTCTTTCCAGTAAAGTTTGTCTTCCTTCAAATGAACATCACATAGCTAACAGAGGTACACGAAATATTAGCAACGATAGGAAATATATATAATAAAGAACAAAAGACTGCGTCTAGTAAATGAACCTGAGTATCTCTCCCCACAAAGAGACTTAAACAACATGCGGCAGTGAGGATCCCCGTCTTGGAGGCTGTGCAGGTGTTTGGCGGTACAGGTGTGCGGCGTCAGGTGTGTGGCGCCGCAGGTGTGGCGTCCGTGCACCTGGTGTGTGTGTGCTTTGATCTCCCCCGTGAAGACGATGCCGGGGCGGCCTTGAAGAGCGGGAGCAGCGATGGTGGCCCCGTATTAGCCCCGCACTGTCTTGACGCCCCGTGTTAGTCCCGCACTGTCTTGACGCCCCTGTGTTAAACCCCGCCGTCTTTACCCCCGTTTGCCCCCCCACTGTCTTATGCCCCGTGTTGGGCCCCCCAAGTTTGAGCCCCCGGTTTTGGCCCGCACGTCTTGATGCCCGTGTTTTGGCCCCCCCATGTCTTGATCCCCGGTTTTGGCCCGCATGTCTGATGCCCGTGTTTGGCCCCGCCTGTCTTTTATCCCCGGTTGGCCCCCCACTGTCTTGAGCCCGTGACTCAGCCCTTTCGAGGCCCCAAAGGTGTCGGATAGCAAGGTGAATGCACGCAGAGTTACCGAAAAAGATAGAGTAGGTGGGGGTGGTACCCCCCTCTCTCTCTCTTCCCCTCTCTTTCTCTCTCTCTCTCTCCTTCTTCTCTCCCCCTTCCTCCCCCCTCTCTCTCTCTCTTCCCCTCTTCTCTCTTCCCCTCTCTCTTCTCTCTTTTTTGCATCAAAATTTATGGGAAAATGAAGGAGAATTGAGAAAGTGGGGATGAGATGAAGAAAAAAAATAAAACACGAAAAATAAAATGGGAATTACTCCAGGCTTTTGGGTTTCAGGTAAGCTGGTAAACAGTAAGATTAATCAACCTCGCCCCCCACTTAACCCCTTTCAAATACCGGGTGTTTGGGGTGTGTGTGGTGTGTGTTGTGTGTGTGTTTTGTGTGGTGTGTGTGGTGTGTGTTGTGTGTTGTGTGGGGGTGTGTTGTGTGGTGTGTAAGTAAGTAAATAATAATAAGTAAATTTTTTTCCATAGCAATTTTAAAATATTCATAACAAATTTTAAATAATTTTGGAATGAATCTGTCGAGCAAGGCTCCTTGACAGATTTTATTTCTATTAAAAAAAAAAAAAAATACAATTTAGCTGAGGAGCATCAAATATACATTATAGTATACATCAGTATACAAGAGAGAAAAAACAAATTCATGAACTTTGACACTATCTACATTATTTATGGAGTGGTATTTCTACAAATTTTGTTGCGTGAATAGATATTTTTTTATTTTATATTTAAATTGAGGAATACTACCCGAATTACACAGAGTTTTCAAGTCAGTTGGTAAAGTATTCCATAATTGAGGACCAAAATAAAAGATGCTGTTCCTGAAGAGAGTTGTTCGATATGGCGGACAAACTAAATTAACATTATTATTTCTAGTGCTGTGAATGGTTTCTTGTAAGTTAAAAATGGTAGTTCCCTTTCTGTTTGTAATACTTTTAAAAATGTATAGTAGAAGAAAGCATTTATGGATAGAGTAAAAATTTAGAAGCTTGTGTTCTGAAAATATATTGGCTGTAGAATCAAATTTACCTAAATGAAATATACATCTCAAAATTTTGTTTTGTGCTATTTTTAATTTGGTAATGAAGGAGGGCCAAGTACATGCCCATACTGACACACAATATATAAGGTGAGGGTAACACAACGTGTAGTATATACTGATCATAGCTTCGATTGTGAGGTGATTACGTACCTTATATAATATGCCACACATTCGGGATAGTTTGGAATATACATCATTTATCTGCAAGCTCCAATTCAAATTTTCATCTATATGGACCCCAAGGAATTTTGTATGAGTTACACTTTTAATAATTTCACCCTCTAAGAACAGTGGAGGGAGATGATTGTTTAAGGAACGATTTTGAAAGAGGATATAGTTAGTTTTGGAAGTATTAAGTTTTAATTTGTTAGTTTTTATCCATTGATTAATTAATTCTAGTTCTATAGTTAAACTTCTGTGTAAATTTAGTATATCGTGTGTGTGTGTGTGTGTGTGTGTGTGTGTGTGTGTGTGTGTGTGTGTGTGTGTGTGTGTGTGTGTGTGTGTGTGTCTGTGTGTGTGTGTGTGTGTGTGTGTGTGTGTGTGTGGTGTGTGTGTGTGGTGTGTGTGTGTGTGTGTGTGTGTGTGTGTGTGTGTGTGTGTGGTGTGTGTGTGTGTGTGTGTGTGTGTGTGGTGTGTGTGTGTGTGTGTGTGTGTGTGTGTGTGTTGTTCCTTCACCTAATTACTAACTGGGTGTCATGACTACTACTACTTCTATTACTACAGGTTGACCATCACTAATCCGGCAATCAATATTCCGGTTCCATCAGTTTTCCGGCATGAATTTCGGAGCGCAGTTTTAAATTTCCAGGTTTGGCGCGCCACTGTTTTCGGGAGGCTTCTTCTTCTTCTTCTTCTTATGACCTTTTCTGCTTAGTATCGCTTTGTAGGTCGTCTGTCAAGCTCGTGCTCGAGCTTGACACATATCTTCCTTCTTTGTCACTCTGTAGCCCTTTCTTTCCCTGCCAATGGAAGGCGCCTGTTCCCTGGCGCCGTTGGTTTTGATGGCACTGTACCCAGAATCAGCTGTATGCTCACCTTCCGACAGGAAATCAACGTTGCAGTGGTACAGGTGGAACCAGAAACCAGAGGGGGTGACCTGGCATGTAGGAGACTTGGGGGAGTAAATTACTCTATAAAGCAAGAACAGGAACCTTGGAAGTGAACGGAAGGAACAGGGAACTGGAGAACCAGAATTGTAGCTGCAGGGTAGGAGAGAAAGAAACCGTAGAACATGTCATTGTGGATTTGCAACAAGTATAGGAGTCAGAGGGAAAGGCTTATAGCGTCAATAGTAACAGTCCTAGGCAGAGAGGAGTGGGACAGGAGACTAGAGCAGAAAGACGGGGCCCTGTGTACGGGGCCCTATATACAGCATATATAGTCAGGGGACAATACATCAATAATCCGGAAATGTCGAAAATCCGGCAGTCCTAAGGTCCCGTGGTTGCCGGATTAGTGATGGGCGACCTGTACTACTACTACTACTACTACTACTACTACTACTACTTCTACTACTACTACTACTACTACTACTACCACAACCACTAGTACCACAACCACTACCACCACTATCTCAACCACCACCACCACCATCGCCACATCCTGAATTGCCTTGGGTCAAACAGACTCGGAAGTTACCTTAATGGGTTCCCTTCCTCCTTAGTCCCCCATACACTCCCCTTTGTCGCACCGCCACCGCACGGGACAATACTTAATGCACCATTCCATTAATTAACTAAAGGAACTCAGCTGTAGTGGGCCGGTTCTTTAATGGAGGAAGCGGAAGCGACGGGAGGCGAGGAGACACAAGGTAGGGGAAGAAAGAATGGAAGGAAAGAGGAGGGAAAGGGGAGAAGGGAGGTAGGGAGGGATAGTTAGAGGGAGGAAAGAATGGAGGGAAAGAAGGAGGGAGGGAAAGGGGAGAAGGGAGGTAAGGAGGGATAGTTAGAGAGAGGAAAGAATGGAGGGAATAAGATAAGATACTTTGATCCTATCTACTATCCATTTAAAACCCCATGAGGCATCGTCTTTCGCAAATATCTTCTAAACAAACAGTCGGATTAAAATGACAGTTTGGCACAGCTTGTCTCAGACCGTCCCCTAATTTATGGCAGTAGAGTGCATTGCCAAGTGTGTTTAATGAGGGAGTTTACTCTTGGCTTTGACGGCGAAGCTGGCAAGAGCCGACTAGACATTCGGACAGGAGAAGGTTTGAGGTGACGTACTTGTGACGTGTATCAAGCCACGCCCTCATCCTCCCCTCCCGGCTTCCCCTCCCTCCCTCCTTGCCTTCCCCCCCCCCCCGTACCCCTACCTTCCCTCTCACTCTCCCATTTACCTATCTCTCTCTCTTTTCTCTCTCTCTCTCTCTCTCTCTCTCTCTCTCTCTCTCTCTCTCTCTCTCTCTCTCTCTCTCTCTCTCTCTCTCTCTCTCTCTCTCTCTCTCTCTCTCGACCACTTGCGTTGTACATGAGATATGTCGCCATGCACATGTTAGTTGTCTATAATGGCAGATAACCCGAAAGTATATGCTAAGTATGGTAGGTAGTTTATGCACACGACAGTGATATCTGTTCCAGCGTAATTGGCTGTTGCTTAAGTGCTGTATAAGGTTTGTTGGGAAATTATACAACCATTGAAAGTTGTATGTGACCCTCTTTCCCAGAGGCCATGTTGTGCGTATGATGGGATGAGGTAGCTGTGGCTTGATCATTTATAGGACATCGGGTTGGAGTCGGAAAGGAATAACCCTTTATCGGGCACTCATAGAAATACTCCGAAATTCAAAATTTCAATACCTGATATCTTTTATTGCAGATATTACAAGACTTTTTTACTCATGTGATTTTTTCATAAGGTTGCAATTTTATGCTGCATATCTTGGTCAATGAAATTACCATATACAGTTCCTTGCCGGTCTATGGTAAAAAAAAATCCAACAGGTGTACATATAAATTTTTTTATTAAGGAAAAATATATACATATATTGTTAAAGGAACATTTACTGATATAAAAGAAAGTATGAAAATACAAATAAACAAAAATGCTGATTTTATAGAAATATTTTTCTTGGGGTACTTATACTGGCACTTGGTCACAAATATCACACACTTATCAAACTCTAGTCCAGTACAGTCCACTCTAGACACTTAGGCAACTATCTCATGGTACTGTATGAAGTAGTTGCGCTCAGCATTGAGGCACAGGTTGACCTTGCAGACCCTGCAGAGCACGTTTGACCTCAAGATGTGCCCCTTCCTGCTGCAGAACTTGCATGTTTGGCGGGTGGTGTAGACAGGGGCATGGAACAAGGTTACGTAAAACCTCACAGAGTTCTCTGGCACATGACTACAGTGTCCCCTGACAGGCGTGGGGACTAGGGTACGCCGTATAACAAAAATTCTTTTTCTCAACTTTGGCATGTCAATTTCCTATGTAAAATAGAATTCTAAGACGATTTTATCTGCTTCCATTTTTGCATTTGAGCAATTCTTACTATGCAAAATCGCACTTTTATATTGCACCCTTATCGAATAATGCTTAAATGAGTACGCAGTGTCCGGTTGGTCCTGTTTATTGCATCATGCACCAATATGAGTTCCAAATGACTAGCGTGGTAAGCTCTTTCTGATCAGTTGGTTCATCAGGCACTACATCACAGTGTCACAGCCTCTACGTTTGCCTAGAACGTGTCCATCATGTCCTTCTTAGACCTGAAGCAGGGCATAGTCTCCCGGTGGTGGGCCCGAGCCCGGATGAACCCGTCTCTGGTCTGCTGCCCCACCACTGCTGCCGCAGCCTCCGTCCCCTGCTTCACGACTCTTTCGGTGCTCTGAGTGTGGATAGAGAACTCCGGAACCTCGTACGGCTTGACCAGGATCTCCTGGATCTGATCCCCGGACAGTGAACAGGTGAATGCCGGCTCGTGCACCTGGCCAGGCTTCCAGCTGATCTGTGTCTGCAAGCTGGTGGCTGACAAGTTCAGCTTGGGTGTGATGCGAGGTCTTACACTGGTGTCCCCATACTCCTCGCCAGCCCTCAGCTTCAAAATCTGGGTCACGGCGAACCTGCGGTCGTCCTCACTCTGACTCGCCATCAGCGAGAGGAGGACACATTCTGAGTATGCGAACCATGCTCCTGTCCGCACGTAGAAGGTCACAGCTGTTTGGACCTTCTTGGGCTGCGACCTCATCACTCTGAGCTGCGTGAGGATGTGCTTGGGGCCGTCCTCTAGTATGTGGTGAACCTTGATGTCGTAGTAGAGTTTGAAGTACACCTGCAGGCAGTACTTGACTAGGATTTCCAGGGTGTTCAGTTCTTTGCCAGTCAGTCCATGCTTTCTGGTCCACATGTACACGAGCGACTGGGCTGTGGTGAGCCCTCTGGAGTGGGACACCTTGCCACACTTGATCTCCTGCAGCTCGGACGGGAGAACGCCCCGCTTCACAGCCTGAACCAGCTGGTAGGAGACCTGCTGGTCAGTGGACATGTTGACAAGGATATACTCCGGTATCTCCGTGAGATCTTCACCGCCTGGCACTCCTCTGAACTCTGCGCTGTACTGCATCTCATTTACGCTGGACAGCAGACTGCACACTGGACCCGTGAAGCCAGTGTCAGATGAGGTAGGCCCGTCGATGCTGGTGATAAGGTGGCGCAGGGGCAACTCGTTTGTGTGCAACACGCATATACTCCAGAAGAGCTTGCGTCCCAGCATCTTCTCCAAATGGGCGTGAGTACCACCCTTCCACCCCGTGTTGGCCCTAGTTGAGTCACCTTGCAGTACGATCAGTGAGTCGGTGGAGTCGTATGTCACCAGCAGATCATAGAGAGCCTGAGCCACCTTGAACGCAGGCTTCTCAGGTGGCACCGGGTCCTCTGGTACAAAGTGCCAAAGGTACCTTCCAGATGGCTCCTCTGTCACTGACACATGCTCCTCCCTGATCAACCTTGGGTGCAGTTTCCCATAGCTGTCGGGCACCATCGCCCTGGTCTTGTCCTTCCTCCCATCGTAACCCAATCCAACTATTTTGGTACCCTGGTGCTTCCCCTGGTCAAGGTCCCTGGCCGATGCCATGGCATCCTGCCTGGCCCTCCTCAGCTTGTTAGGATCGCAGACCAGGTACGACATGTCTGGAGAGAGGTGGCCGTCAGCGATAAGGTCCTGGAGGAATCCAGAAGCCAAGGCAGCAGCAGCAGTGGGCGGAACGTCGAACCAGATGCTTGCCAGCGCCAGGTTCCGGACTGGCATTGTGTTTCTTCTTGCAGCTGGCCTGTCCAAGTACTGCATCACAAGGGGTGCCAGGGACCCCAGCCTCTCCCTGAGCAGTCGGTCTACCAGTATGGCAGCCTCCTGTTGCTCCTGCCTCTTTCCTCTGAGTGGCAGGGTGAACGACTCCTCCGTCCCATCCTCAGAATTCTGGTGATCTTCAGCCTGGCCCAGGAACATCTGCTCCTGCAGCTCAAGACGTCTGACCTTTTCATCTTTCTGCTTCTGCTTCTTCAGCTTAGCCTCCTCTTCCAACTGCTTTCTCTTTGCTGCTTTCACTTGTCTATGCGTCTCATTATTGTCTACCCCTGTCATCATCATTGCGCTCTCTCTCCTCCCCAACTTTGATCCTCTGGTAGTACAGTCACTCCAGGTCTAAAGTAGGGACTTTGCTGGCCAGGGGCCAGTCACACTGCACGTGTGCTCTCGCATGGCACAGCTGGGGGTTGGAGCAGTGGGATTCCTGGTCCTTGCAGAGGAAGATCGTGTGAGGGCAGGCCGTTATGTCAAACAGCCTGTCCATATTCTTCTCCACGAATTCCTTTGCTGCTTTAGTTGCTCTGTCTCTCAACACTTCACTAACCTTCTTCCAAAAATTATCTTTCCTTCTGGTCACGGACCGGTCAATAACAACCACTGGAGGTGCAAACTGGGCGTTTGATTTCTTCCACTGGGCAAGCACCATGGGGGTCAGATCCTTCGCAATGTCTCTCACTGGGTACCCCCGCTTGTCAACACCCTCCCGGATGCCGCTGAGTTCTTGGAGAAGGATTCCCCTCTTCATCACGCCGCGATACGTAGGCACCTCACTCTCAACAAACTCTCGTCCACCGCCAACAAAGGCGGCCAACTTGGATCCAGAGCTCTGTATAGTTGCGGGCTTCGACCCACTTGGTTTACCATGAGAAGCCATCCTGAAAAAGACGATCAAGAATTGATAATAACTGCAAATGAAGCCGTTACTTTAGCGGGGCTAAGCTATGTTTTGCATATAAATATAAAAGTCCATTTTTGCATAGCAAGAAGTGCTCAAACCAAAACGTTGAAGAGGACAAACTACCCTTAAAATTCAATTTTACATATGAAAACACCCTGCCAAATTCGAAATAATCTATATTTCACTTTTCATTGGACCTACGGCGTACCCTAGTGGGGACATCAACAGTGGTGTTGAGGCTGGCTGGAGTTGCCAAGCTTCTTCGGGGGCGTGATGTGCTTGGCCTTTGGCCGCTGGCACTCTTGAACACCTGGATCCTGAAGTTCTTCAGTGTCAGTCCAGTCTCAGCAAGAGCTTTGCAGTCCCACCTGTAGATGATCCAGGCATTGGTGATGCTGAGATCTATGACATATGCGAACATTCGCATGTACCACCTCTTGGCCATCATGGGGGTGCGTTTGAAGTGGACCAGCATGTCGCTGTTGTCAATGTCCCCCATGTTGGCATTGTAGCTCTTGATGACAGCAAGCCCGTCAGGGTGGCAAGGTTGGTAGAGACGTGAGCCCGCAATGTGTAGCGTCCCTGTGCATTCGGTCAGCGGTTCGAGTCCGCCTAGTTCGTGCTGACGTGGTGGCGCTTTGTATAGTCAATAACCTTGTAGTTGGTACTTGCAAAGTGTCTAGATAGGATGAAAATCTTATCTTATCTTGATGACAGCAAGGCAGCTCACATCCTCCTTCTTCTTGGTGTCACTGTAGTACCGGGAGACAGAGGATATGGGCTCCACCCCCATGTCTGTTGACAGCAGAGTGACAATCCTATTGTCCTTCCACCTGCATGAGGGCCAGGATGCCATCGTCACTATAATCTATTCACTTAAGCTGGATTCTTGGGAGCTGCTCGCTGCCTACCCGAGTTTGTAAGGACGTCGCTGATTGGCTGATAGACTCAGGCTGGGTGGCGATGGTGGTGGTACTTGCTTCGCCGCAACCCAAAACCCTTGCGTTGCCTCAGAAAAGTATTCATATTTATTTGCTTTACTCATCTCTTACACAAGATAGGCCTATTTTGTTTGTATCAGTGAATCAGGCAGTAATTGTTCAACAACAACACGCCATTCATAACTCAATAGGGTAAAAAATAAAGTCATGACTAAGTATCACAAGAGTAGGCGGACTTTTAGGTTTTCAGTGCATTGAAATGTTGTACTCCTACCCGATATTACCAAGCTACCAGATGATATTTATGAAAGCTGAGCCTACCATCGTGTTCATAATACATTGCTGCATATCATGAGCATACAAAAATTACAGTAAGACTACACTAATATTAAGATAATTGAAGGAAAGTAAAATAGTGTAAAAACATTTTTTCTTGCTTATTTTGCTTCAACTCGCTGTAACTCCATCAGTTTTAGTCGCATTAAATTTTCAAGCACTGTTTCAAAATTCTTATACTTTTCCGCTTCCTGTGGTATGTAGCACGTACCAATAAAGAAAAGAGTAGGTGGTCAAAATGGCTAAGAAAGTTAAACTACTACTGCAAACTGGCACAGTGACGGGTGAGCATTGCTCCCTATACAGGAGAGATGAGTTCTCGGGAGAGCTATCAGAGGCTCCACCCGTCACGGCACCAGTTTGAAACAGTTTAAATTTCTTAGCCATTTTGACCACCTACTCTTTTCCTTATTGGTACGTGCTACATACCACAGGAAGTGGAAAAGTATAAAGATTTTGAAACAGTGCTTGAAAATTGAATGCGACCAAAACTGATGGAGTTACAGCGATTTGAAGCAAAATAAGCAAGAAAAAATGTTTATACACTATTTTACTTTCCTTCAATTATCTTAATATTAGTGTAGTCTTACTGTAATTTTTTTATGCTCATGATATGCAGCAATGTATTATGAACACGATGGTAGGCTCGAAGACTACGAAGGTGTGTATTTCATGAACTTACCATTATTTGTTACAATGTTAGGGCTGTGGGCGTGGGACTGAGTAGAGGTGCAGACCCACACTTCACGAGCTCTGAAGGAAGACTGAAGTTTGAGACGCTCTGGGCCGTAGCTGAGTGGGCAGACACCATGACGTCACTTGCTGTGACGTAGCCTGATCTTTGCTGATTGGCTGGGAAAAATCACCACTTTTCTACTGCTTCACAGAGAGGCGAAGGGGGGACATTTTGGACGCCCACTTTAGTTACCAAATATGGTTCTTTGCCCGATAAAGGGATAAGGTTGGAAATGGAGCGGGGATTCAAGATTGATTGATTGATTGATTGATTGTTTATTAGGCTTAACATAACATACATAAAGTTGATTATACATTAATAATTATGTACAAGCCGCGTTCCATTGAGCCGAGACTCTTTATGGACCTGATGCCTTAGATTTTTTTAAATTACAACAGTCGTGGGAACAATGTATCAAATATGTTATAAAAAAATAAAAATAAAATATATATATATATATGGGTTCATTTAAATTGTTTTAATAAAAACAAATCAAAAGTAATAATAATATTAATAATAATAATAATAATAATAATAATAGTAATAAATTCTAATAATATAAAAAATAATATAAATGATAATGATAGCTATATCTGAATAGATGGAGTCATGATTAGAGGTATTAACTATTTAGCTATCTTGCTGGTAATTTTCGAATATCTTGAGCTTAGTTTTGTATTGAATGAATTGAGGGTTGGGATGTTTTCATGTCATCTGGGAGTTGGTTCCATAGTTTTGCTGCTCTAAAAAGGACGTTTTGTTGTATATGTGTTGTCCTGCATAATGGGAGTCTGAGATCTTTGGGCCTTCGTGTATCAGTATTGTGGGAGAGGTATTTAAAATCATTATTTACTGGATGCCTATGGAGAGCTTTATGTACAAACAAATATGTCTGAAGAGATATAATGTCCTGAAATTTAAGTAGTTTGTATTTAACAAATAGGGGATTAGTGTGGGCATATCTAAGTTGATGAAACATGATCCGGATTAGCTTTTTCTGAGCTATAAAAATATCATCTATGTATGTTTTGTAAGCGCCTCCCCAAATTGCTGAACAGTAAATCATATGTGGATATGCAATGGATAGATAAATTTGTCTTAAGCAGTCTGAATTAATAAGATTTCTTACCATGTATAATACACCAGATATTTTAGAGATTTAGTTTTTATCGCATTGAATTGTGGTTGCCAGTTTAATTTATTATCTAAGATAATTCCTAAAAATTTAGTTTCCTTTACCTCTTTTAATATATTATTGTTAATTCTTATCTCCATATCATAGGGTTGATTTAAAGTGTGTGATGCCATAAAGTGAGTTTTTGAAGTGTTTAACGTAAGTTTATTACTTTTTATCCAATTTGATACTTGCTCTAATTCTTCATTTAAAGTATTTTTAAGTTCATTGAGATCTCTTTCCTTGTATAAAGATGTTTGTATCGTCTGCAAAAAAGAACAAAATTAAGTTTTATTGCTACTACGTGTGATATCATTAATATAAATTAAAAACAAGATTGGTCCTAGGATGGAGCCTTGAGGCACACCACAAATTAATGGGTCTAAGACTTGATGTTTCCTATCATACACTGGTATTGTTTTCTTGGTTAAGATAACAATGGAACCATTTATAAGCCGGACCACGAATCCGTATACCAGTAGTTTCTCTAATAGAATGGAGTGTGGGATAGTGTCAAATGCTTTACTTAAGTCACAAAATACAGTTAGTTGGTATAACTTACTATCTAAGGCGTTGTAAATACTTGAGTGATTTGGTGTATTGCTGTTCAACTGAATGGTTGTGGGCGAAATCCATGTTGGCACTCTGTTAATAAGGCATGTTGGGAAAGATAGTTGATTAGCCTTGCTGCTACTAGTTTTTCGAAAATTTTACTAAAGCTTGGTAGAATTGATATCGGCCTATAATTGGTGTGTAAGGATGTATCGCCTTTTTTTATATATGGGTATTACTTTTGCAATCTTTAACGCATGGGAAAGGAACCTTCTTTAAAAGACTTATTTATAATATGTGCAAGAAATGGAGAGACCTCTTCACAACATTCTTTTAAAATTTTAGCATTAATGTCGTCGTGACCTGGTGACGATATCTTGAGACCGTGAATTATGGATTCGACTTCTGTGACTGTTGTTGGATTAAGATAGAGAGATATATCAACAGGTTCTGGAAGGAAATTACTGAATGGAACGAGAGTTGGTATGTCTTGAGCTAAGGTGTTTGCCATGTTACAAAAGTATTTGTTGAATTCCTCCGCTATGTCCTCACTATTTGTCAAAGTACAGTCTTGAAACGTGATGGAAGGTGGTGGTTCTGAGCTTTTATTTCTTCCCGTGAGAGTTTTTATGATATCCCAGGTTTTCTTGGTATTTCCTGCATTTCTTTGAGTTTGTCTTTGAAGTGTTTTCTTTAGCTGATCTTATTATTGCTGAAAGCTGATTTCTATACCTCTTGAAAGTAGTTTCATAAGTAAGGGCCATTGGCATAGAGTTTTTGCAACCTATTGCGTTGTTTGATTGACGTTTTAATACCTGAAGTTATGTATGGTTTGCATAGTGTTTTCTTTATTGTGATTTGCTTGACAGGAAACTTAGTATTATATAGATTTGTAAAAAAACTGATGTAAGTTTCAAATGCATCATTTACGCTTTTTCCATCTATTTCCGTTAGCCAACTATATTGTGATAGTTCTGTTTTGAATGAGTTGACAGATTCATAGTAAATATTCTTTTTGTATTTGATGTGTGAGCAATTAATCATTTGTTGAGGAATGGAAAAAGAACTGAAGACTGGGAAGTGGTCGTATTGAAGTGTACATGATGCCACTAGACTGATAATTTTGCATGTTATTGGTCCAAATGTGATCAATTAACGTCGCTGAGGTCACAGCATTGCCCGGCGTATCTTGCTTGTCTTTGATGACTAGTTTGGTGTATCTGAAGTACGCAAGTTTACCATTGGCCCTTGCTTGTTTGAGAAGTGGTAGTTGATTCTTGCGTTTTTGTTGCGAAGCAGGGCACAAATCTTCGTTTATGAAGATTCGAGTCCCTCGAAGCTTCGGCAGCATTCCTCAACACAGCATCTCGATCACAATATCGCTGAAACGAGCAATAATTGGGCGATGACGGCTGGTGTGAATTGTCCTGTACGATGGGGCTCGTTCAAGGGTGAATGTCTGGAAATGGAAGTTTTGTCTTGGAGTAGCTTCGATACTTGTTTGGCAGTTTGTTCCCAGGTTTCGCCACCGTGAAGCTCTTGAGTCCTTTATTTGCAGGTTGTTCTTCTGTTGTAATCTTCCTGGTAGTTACAACGGTCTTCAAGATCTTTGTTTGATTTTGTCGTTACTGAATATCACCTGTTAGAGTCTTGATGATGCTTTATGTCTCCTTTTCATGCTCGAGCCGCTTCACTTCAGTCTTGAGATCTTCTACTTCCTTCTGAGTGAATTCGAGAATTTGTAGTTAGATCATAACTGTTGACTGCAGTGCTTGAAGCTTTCCATTTATCGTGTCATGAACACCTCCAATGCATTTTTATAAGCTTTGTCTTGGGTGTCAAGCAAAGTTTTGAGAAGTGATTGATCCATTTCAGCGAACAGGGAGTGTTATGCAGGAGCAGGTTGTAAGACGTCCGTTCACCACGACAGTTGAACCAGAACGAGGAGCAGACTAAGAACGTAATACAAATGTCAATTAAGAAATATATTAATTCTGACGGTAGGAGGAAAGTGTCATACAAATAGCGTTCATGTAGACATGTGTTAAAAATTCATTGCAGACAAAGATAGACAGCGGGTATATGTTGGGTGGATTAATAATGCATATAACTGACCAAATATTGTATTCTAATCATTATCACTACCGAGAAGCACCTCATCCCCGTCATCGCTGTCGACGCTCCTAACGTCATAATTAATGTATTTATGTATTACATAATTGAATTTTGTTTTACGTTCTTATTCTGCTCTTGAATCCCCGCTCCATTTCCACCCTTATTCCTTTCCGACTCCAACCCGATGTCCTATAAATGATCAAGCCACAGCTACCTCATCCCATCATACGCACATCGTGCCCTTCTGGGAAAGAGGTTCACATACAACTTTCAATGGTTGTATAATTACCCAACATACCCCATACAGCACTTAAGCAACAACCAATTACGCTGGAACAGGTATCACTGTCGTGTGCATAAACTACCTACCATACTTAGCATGTACTTTCGGGTTATCTGCCATTATAGACAACTAACATGTGCATGGCGACATATCTCATGTACAACGCAAGTGGCCGAGAGAGAGAGAGAGAGAGAGAGAGAGAGAGAGAGAGAGAGAGAGAGAGAGAGAGAGAGAGAGAGAGAGAGAGAGAGAGAGAGAGAGAGAGAGGAGAGAGAGAGAGAGAGAGAGAGAAGAGAGAGAGAGAGAGAGAGAGAGAGAGAGAGAGAGAGAGAGGAGAGAGAGAGAGAGAGAGAGAGGAGAGAGAGAGAGAGAGAGGGGGGGGGGAAGGTGGGGGCGAAGTAGTGGCGAAGAGAAAAATCAA
This sequence comes from Chionoecetes opilio, assembly GCA_016584305.1. Taxonomy (NCBI): domain Eukaryota; kingdom Metazoa; phylum Arthropoda; class Malacostraca; order Decapoda; family Majidae; genus Chionoecetes; species Chionoecetes opilio. The sequence continues at coordinate 574,758 of JACEEZ010018782.1, forward strand.
CGAAAACAAGTCCAGGTGATGAAAGTTACGACAGAAAAGTGTGAGTCTTGCGTCTTGTTTTCTGGGCGTATCAGTAACTGTTCTCCAGCCTGCCAGGGAACAGTGACAGCAGCAGCAGCAGCAGCAGCACAGCAAAAACAAGATGAAGAACTAGAACAAGGAGAACAAGAAAGAAAAAAACCCGCCAGTAATAAGAACATGAACAATGAGAATAACAATACTAAAGACAAAAATAACAAGAGCACTAACAACTGACATCAGCCAATAGTATTTTCAACATCACAACCTTTTAACCATGATCATAACATCACTGTCTCTACCGCAACATTCTTAACCGCATTATCATCACTACTACTACTACTACTACTAATACTACTACTACTACTATTACACATTCTTCGTCTCAGTCCACCCACACCACACACCACCCTACAACCAGTCCTTACACCCCCTAAGTACCATCGTTCTGACAATCGAGTTCATACGACGCCGCTTACCCTCCTTCGCTCCCTCCTCCCCCCGCAGCAGTTCAAGGCCCGTGGAATCATCTGGGCTTGATCTGTCGCGTCAAGCGGTCTCAGCGAGGGTTCCGGCCCAGCTCTGTAAGATTCCGAAGAGGCGACGAAGGGAGGGGAGGAGGAGGAGGGAGGGGAGGAGGAGGAGGAGGAGGAGGAGGAGGAGGAGGAGGGGAAGGGACAAAGATAAATTAGTGAGAGGCAGAATAGGGAGGAGGAGAATTTCGGAAGAGACCAGAAGACCAGAAGAGGAGTGAGATCAAGGTGGGCTAGAGAAGAGTCTCAGTATTATATGGAAGGTAAGGCACGTTAAGGAAAGGTTTCAGAAGAGTTTGGTTTCCTAAACGACGAGCTTCTTAATATGGAGATTCCAAAACTGGAAATAATGTCATGCTTTATTCTTACGTTGCCGATTCATCGTCTTGAATAGAGTTAAAAAGATAGCCATAACAATCCATTATTAGTATGCTTGCCGTTTTCGAGGCAAATTGGACCCATGTTCGCTGTCATTATTTTCTTCTTATGCACGTAACTGAAAAAATCTTTGAGTTAGATTAGACTTACTAATATTTGCTATATATAATTCACGAAGTTTCTTACTTTTCTTTATCAACTCTTCCGTATCGCGCCGCAGTCTTTCGAACTCTATTCCACCATTTTCGTTTTGAAAGGACGAGTATTTACGGTAGGATCGTTTTTTCTGTAAAGTTCCAGATTCAATTTGGGTGTTTCATCACTTGGGTTTTTTGGGATTAAAATTACAGAACGTCTTTTACCGAGGGTAAGACAAGACTTTTCAGGATTATTGAAGACATTAGTAAATATCCCTCATGTTCGTCTGTATTCGTTATTTGATAATGCGATCCAGTCTGTTCTGATAAATAAGGGGAGGAGAGGGTGAGGAGGTAGAAGTGCAGGTGGAGGAGGAGGAGGAGGAGGAGGAGGAGGAGGAGGATGAGAAGGAGGAGGAGGACGAGGAGGGTGAGGAGGTGGAAGTGGAGGAGGAGGAAGAAGAGAAGGAGGTGGAAGTGGAGTTGGAGGAGGAGGAGGGGGAAGGGAGGAGGGAGGAGGAGGAGGAGAGGGGAGGAGGGAGGAGGAGGAGGAGGTGGAGGTTGAAGAGGAGGAGAGGTAGTAAGATGATGAGAGGAGAGGCAGTTCAGATGTTGGATGGATGAGGAAATGTGAGGATACATTGGGTGCAAGTCGGGTGTAGGACGAGAAACCTATTGAGAGGAGAAAGAGAGAGAAGAAAAGGAGAGAGGAGGAGAGAGATAGAGAGAGAGAGAAAAGAGAGAGAGAGAGAAGGAGGAGAGAGAGAGAGAGAGAGAGAGAGGGAGAGTAGAGAAAAGAGAGAGAGAGAGGAGAGAGAGGAGAGAGAGAGAGAGAGAGAGAAGAGAGAGAGAGGGGAAAAAAGAGAGAGGAGAGAGAGAGAGGAGAGAGAGGGGAGAGAGATATAATAAAAAATACAAAAGTTTTTTGTTATATTATTTGTTGCGGGGCCATAACACTTCCCCCCCTCTCTTCCCTCTCCCTCCCCCTCTCTTCTCTCTCTCTCCTCTCTCTCTCTCCTCTCTCTTCTCTCTCTCCCGAGAGAGAGAGAGAGAGTTATGGATGCAACAAATAATATAACAAACTTTATGTATTTCTTCACCGTCCTTGTATTTCAGTGTTTTCCCCAAATCCTGCGATCATTGAGGCCCTAGAAGTGTTTTCGTGGTCGGCGGAAGAGGCGGGCCCGGGAGGAAGGGGTGAAGGGTGATGTTAAGGCTCACTCGATGTCTAAATGGGTGAGAGGTCAAGAGTAAGGGGTGAAGAGGGAGGAGAAGGCATCATTTAGGTGTGGAAGAGGTCATGGGGTAAGAGAAGGAACGGTCAGCCACCTTAAAGACATGGAGAAGTTTGGACGAAAAAATATCCTTAATTTAGACATACTTTCTTTTGTTTTACGAGAGAAAAGTTGTTTTAGATCCTTTTCAATCTTCATATGGTATAAAATAACTTTTGAGATTACCTACCGTCTCTGTTGGTGGAGAAAAATAGAACCTAACTACTCGTACAGACTCATTAAGTACGAGTCTGGAACAAGTCACGTCACCTCATCGAACACACACATGGAGACTATTCATAATTATTCATCATAATGTTGAAAAATATCACTGTAGTACATTGTGAACATGTTCAAAACAGGTACCGTCACATTGCAAAGTTATGTTTTCCCTCACGAACCTGAAAACCGTAAGGTCATGTAGTATATACATTAAAAACAGACGGGTAAGTTTTAATGCCATGGAGTTAGCATGACGTTACCCGCGATACAGGGATTGGGAGGCACTTGGAGGGTCAGCGGCGATGTTGGTGGACTGAGAAGCACTGCATGTCGCCGCCAATCATATCTAAGAGCTATGAAAAAACGGTCGCCGCTTCGCTTTCCCTCCGACGGTTTACCTGAGTAGTACCTTCACCGCCACTTTGGGTTCGTTGGTCCATAACACTCGTAGGCTCACGTCCTGATAGCGAGGCGCGATGGACCAGCAAAGCACCTCCCGGATACCCTACTAAGAGCTCAAGGGTAATGCCAGCGGAGACAAGCACGCGAGTTCGGACGTTCATGGTGTATGTTCCTATGTATGTTTCCGTATCCTGATAAACCAAAGTTATCACAAATATAACAATTCTGCGTCATTCATCTAAAGTACTGTGTCACGTCTCCCTAATAAAGCGACATCCTGCCCTTCAATAGATAAGATGAGAAGCTTTGATTTTTCGCCCAAAATGAAAAGTCCGCCACCCAGGACCCACAGCGCCGCCGCCCCACGCCCACGCCGCCGCCCCACGCCCACGCCGCGACGCCCTCTGGAAATAAATAAACCAGCCAATAGATTTCTCTCCAGGAAAGTGTTTTGTTATTTCTGCTTCCTATTTTTTCCCCAAGCCCGTTACGAGGAGAATGTTATCAGCCGCCGCACTGAAGGACCGGCGCGGGGAAGGTATTGTGAGAGCGACTCTAGACTGTGGCAGCAGCGGCGAGCAAACTGGTCTCCGGGAAATGGAACTCGAACGGTACCTCGGACAGTGACATACACATCCATATGCATCTTTCTATACCTATATATACGGTATACAATAGACCACTATATCTCTGGACTCTTCACGCGACAATGTTTTGAAATTGCCAGGCTGCACAGCGGCCTGCGGCCCGCCCGACAAAGAGATATAGTGGTCTATGGACTATCATATAGACTGGTTTATCAGTATATATGATATACTATAATCTTCGTAAATGTTTGTTCTATAATATTATCAAATAAAAAACAGTAAAACACGCTAAAGAAATGCCATTACGAGACTGAAGAAATATGCAATTCACTTCAACTTTTCGCCATTTAAAACTTTGCCAGTCAACTTTTATCATGAAGGGTATCAATAGAAGCGCAATTTTATTAGCTTTCCATTGATATCTTTCGTTTTCTGATAAATGAATTAGAACCATGCATAAATTAGCGTTAAATAAATAAATAAAATCATCAATCGGGTAATTTTCCCGATTGATGATGTTATTTATTTACTTATATATTTAGTTTTCTGATAAATGAATTAGCACTATGTATCAATTAGCGTTAACTAAATAAATAACCTCATCAATCGGGAAAATTACCCGATTGATGATTTTATATACATAGTTAACGCTATTTATGCATAGTGGTAATTCACTTATCAGAAAACAAAATACATCAATCGAAAGCTAATAAAAGTGCGCTTCTATTGATACCCTTCATGATAAAAGTTGACTCGCAAAATTTTAAATGGCGAAGAGTTGAAGTAAATATTAAGTTCATGCATATTTCTTCAGAGTCTCGTAATGGCATTTCTTTAGCGTGTTTTACTGTTTTTTATTTGATAATATCATAGAACAAACATTTACGAAGATTACAGTATATCATGTATACTGATAAACCAGTATATATGATCCGTATATATATATGAATCCGAGCGGCCCTCCGACTTAAGGGCCAACAGCAGGCCGATCTGCAACAGGCCGATATTCCGTGCGCAGTCCAGATTTACAGTGGTCTATGGGTATACCTATCCATACATATTGATTTCTTTGCATAGTTTAATATCAGTAATTAATATGTATAATTTTGCCTGTAAGTACCTGGGAAAGAAACATACACATCTATATACATCTTTCTATACCTACATATACCTATTCATACATATCGCTTTCCTTACATAATTAATATCAGTGCTTAACATGTATCATTTTGCCTGTAATATTCACGTGCAATGTAAATCCCTTTCTCTGCTACTACAGCAACTTTTTTCTGCAACTACACACACATTTACAATTTTTTCCGCAACTGCACACACATTTACAATTTTTTCCGCAACTGCACACACATTTACACTTTTTTCCGCAATTGCACACACATTTACACTTTTTTCCGCAACTGCACACACATTTACGCTTTTTTCCGCAACTGCACACACATTTACGCTTTTTTTCGCAACTGCACACACATTTACACTTTTTTCCGCAACTGCACACACATTTACACTTTTTTCCGCAACTGCACACACATCTACGCTTTTTTCCGCAACTGCACACACATTTACGCTTTTTTCCGCAACTGCACACACATTTACACTTTTTTCCGCAACTACACACACATTTACACTTTTTTCCGCAACTGCACACACATTTACACTTTTTTCCGCAACTACACACACATTTACACTTTTTTCCGCAACTGCACACACATTTACACTTTTTTCCGCAACTACACACACATTTACACTTTTTTCCGCAACTGCACACACATACACAAATATACTGTTATACACGTACCTATACTTATGAATTTCGTATCGATTCGCACTCATATCTACATCGCGCATCGGCAGTGTTGTGCAGGTCAGGTATTGAGTTCCGGTGTGCGGCAATGGCAATGGATTCCCAGGTGATGCGTGAACCTGTTTTCTGCCGCATCACCACCGTTCAGGCGGAGGATAAGCGGGAGAGCTTGGGGAATTTCTTGACATGAATAAAAACAAAGTATTTCTCTTCTCACCAGTCGCATGTTTTCTCTAATTTTCTAGTTGCTTGATCTTTTTCTTTTTCTTTATATGACAAAGGACTGGCCAAGGGCAAAAAAAAGAAGCAACAAAAAGCCCGCCTAGTTGCCAGTCCCTAAAAAGAAAACAGTAAGAGAAAAATTAAAAAGGGGGTGGGCCATTTTAGCTCGGGAGGTGTCTTGTCACTACTCTGTTGAAAATTATTAATTCGTATGAAGGTGAAAAATTAGAAACAGAAAGAAAGTTCCAAAGTTTACCTAAACCTGAAGTCTCTCCGTTGCAAGCACTGTTGAAGCTCCGAGTCCGTACTATGAAGCAACAGAAGCTTACTCAAAGATAGTGAAGCAGCTACACATGAGAAGTCCCGAAACAGACATTTAAACCATCATTGAGAGGATATTGGCCCTTGCCATTAGATGCCCCAGTCAAGGCAGTGGCCGGAGCTTCCAACAGTTTAGTGGCGCTGAACGAGAGCCGCTTCCAACGAGAGAACTACTGGGATTTAGAACAGGTTTTCCTCTCATTCCTATACCTTAAAAATACACTCACACAAACAGACAATCTCTCTCTCTCTCTCTTCCCCCTCTCTTTCTCTCTCTTTTCTCTCTTCTCCTCTCTCCTCTTCTCTCTCCCCTCTCTCCCCCTCTCTTCCTCCCCCTTTTCCTCTCTTCTTTTCTCTCTCTCTCTCTCTCTCTCTCTCTCTCCTCTCTCATCTCTCTCTCTCTGTCTCTCCTTTTCTCTCTCTCTCTCTCTCTTCTCTATCTCTCCTCTCTCTCTCTTCTCTCTCTCTCTCTCCTCTCTCTTTTCTCTCTCTCCCCTCTCTCTCTCTCTCTCCTCTCCTCTTCTCTCAACTCTCCCCCTCTCTCTCTTCCTCTCTTTTCTCTTCCTCTCATCTCTTTTCCTCTCTCTCTTCTCTCTCTCCTCTCTCCTCCTTCTCTCTTTTCTCGCTCTCTCCTCGCCTCTCTCTCTCTCTCTTCCCCTCCCCTCTCTCTGATATCCACTAGGAGTGTGAACTAATATTACAGTGTGAATTCTATTATTCCTTGTACTATTATGTACCAATTTTTTTTCTTTAGGCTGTCAATAATTGTATATCACTTTACCTTCCTTTCTCCTCCTATGAGGTTCTGAACAAAGGCGCAACACTATTCTTTATTCATTCCTAGTTACGCATCAACCTGCCGCTGGTTTAATTTTACCGCTATTGTAACCGCCATCCGCATAATGTAATTTGGCGGTTGTTCTGATTGAATGGCTCGGCAGCGGAAGCAGATCGATCCCCTGCCTTGGTGACGATGCCAATTTTACAGCTCACGACCTCGAAGCAGCAGCGCGGACGGCGTCACTGTGCCGGTTCTGGGTGACAGTACTCTCGGGCTAGCTCAAGCATAGGAATAGAACACCCGTGAGTACTGGATACGACGTCGTCCATGTGACGTCCTGCTTTTCAATTATTTTATAATTTATACAACTTATTATCATTACTATTTATTAGTGTGCGGTATGTAGATGTTAGGGAAAGGGCTCCCGAGGATTTGTGCTAAATTGATTTTTTTGGCAGTTCTCGCTTCTATATGTATGCAGATTAACAGAAAAGATGGGGTACCAATTTTCAGACCCCTTACCCCCCTTTTGGGGCACTTCCCTTTTGGGCCCCCCGGCACTGACCCATGGGGCACCTATCTCCGCCAATAATTGACGCGATTTTTCATAATTGTGAAGTATCCTTTTGTAGGTTTCAGGGTATGCCGAGTCGATTATAGCACTCAAAAGCAACAGGAAGTGTCCTTATATCAGCTTCCGGTTCGATTTTACACTTCCGGTTTTCAGAGTATAGGTCTAACTCCATTTTTTCTTTTTCAGGCATGTTGAAGAAGCGAGTTTTGAGTGCTCAGTCAGATATACCTGTGAACTGAGATCGTGGTGTATCTGCCAATATGTCGAGGAAGGGAACGGAGTTTGCGTGCTCTTTAAAGAAGGTGCCACATCAAAGAAAGCGATGTGACCAATCCTGGTCATGACAGATTGAAATTTTACAACATGTCAAGAAGAGTGTCTCTTGATGAGACTAGAAAGAGGACCTCATGAGACTACTTAAATTACTTTTGTCAGATTTAAATGAAGGAGAACTCAAGTACGTTCTGTATCATGAGTGAATGTCGGAAACCTATCGTCAAACCAGAACAAGATTGAACAGTCTTAGGAAGATCCCAACCGATTCACCTGTCTGCGCTCCCACGAGACCGTGGGTGCGACCTTCAAGTGCTGTGGTATCTGTTCGGCCAAAGCGGTCAAAAGACTATTCCAAAGGAACAAGTGTGTCCTATTTTCCAAGGTGACCTTCTGTCCAAGAATGACGTCAGACCACTGCACCGTGTTCTTACTGACTCAATGGGTAAACACCCTAAGATCAGGCATAAACACCCCATGATTGACAATGTTAAGTTTCAGTACGGACCTTGAAGAACGCCGGACGCCTCAGCTCTTGACATAAGCACTATCATATAACGGACATGATTTTGCGCTCTGCTACAGCGAATATCACCGAGGGACAGATGCACAGTAATGTGCCACTTCATATCGTCAGTATATGATGGCACATTGCCTCGCTATTCAAACCCCTTGCAGTGACGAGGAATGTTTACACTGAGCATGGCTGAGGTAAATTATGCCCTACTTTTTCACTTTTGAAACAGATCTGTGTGGATTTAAATGAGAGTGAGAACTATCGGAAATAACCCAAAGATCTCCATCAGCGAGCGCCTTCACAGAAATGAAGCTTGTCACACACTAAGAAGGAATTAGCCTGACCGTCTTGGTGCCTCCACTGCAGTTCACGATTGCCTGGATTACAGGTCCTCAATGATGATGATGATGAGATAGTTGGTCGAACCTGAAGAATGTCGCCAACCTTCTGCGAGAAGAGATGCTGCAACAACGTCAGTTGGTCGTTTAGCAGGCAGCTTCAGTATTTTGAAATCCGTCCTTTACTCCTATTTCTTCATGAGGGTCCCTCCTCTTTGTAGCCATGTTTGTCAACGTGTCCTGAATACGGAGACCATGAGGTGGACAAAACTGTCGACGTTTCAACATGGTCCATTTCCTTGTCAAATACTCGGACTGATCGCAGGGTGAAACATCAGACAAGAGAATCAGTGCCTTCCACAACAGTCAGACCCCTCTGTCAATCGGTCTTCCCCCTTGCTGTTCCCTTGCTCTCATCACGCACTCATTCTAGATTGCGCGACAATACTCTTGTTGAAAACCTCTCAGCTGTGTATATTGGAAGTGACTACCTTCACATCATTGACTTAGAGAAACGAGTTGAGCAGAGTGTTCGCCGCGCTGTGTCATTGAGGAAGGCTGGTGATTTTGTCTCCAAACTTTGTCTAATAAAGGCCTGAACACATGGTTTGCGATCGAAATATTGACCTCTGAAGACCCACCGACGGGTCACGAACCTTCCATGGCACAGTGGTGTCATGTTTTCCCGCAAGATAAAGATGGGAGAGTTCTGAACCGCCACTTGAAATACCAGAAAAGCTTCTCCTCTCTCCTCACAAAAAGCCTCTGGCCTTTGACGTGAACATGGTGCAGAACCAGTCATCAAAACCCTCCATTGAGATTATCGGGTCTATGAAATGGTAAGAGCAGAATATTCCTGAGCAAGACTTTTACTCACACCTGGGCACTAGTTGCAAACTACCTTGACTGATTATGGCACGGAATATGATTTGTGGATTCACTGAAACTGGGAGTCAGGCGAAGGAACAAAACACAGACATGACATGCAAAGGAATCAGGAAGAGTGCCCCCATGAGAGCACTCCATCGACGACTATACTATCAGTCAAGGACAAGCAAACCAACCAGGGAAATTGTCAGAAAGATGTGATGCCACCTTGGGCTGCTACCAAATCTCTGCTGTTATCCAGTCAGCCGAACAGCCCACACGCACACATAGTAGAGGTGATCGCTCAATTATTCAATACCACACCCACTGTACTATGGGACTCTTTACAGCTGTTCTTCGGTTACGCCCAGAAATCTCCTGCCACTGTCATTGGTCCACAAGAGAAAAACTTTGATAATGTAGCGAGTAAAGTAGTCACGGCCCTTTCAGTCTCCATGTTTCCGTTCTCTGTCCAGTGCGGTCTATCAGAGAAGCTAGCGTAGCACGGGACATTCTATTTTGTAGTCTTCAATAATTTGTTATTGTAATTATCATGTGTTTGCACTGTTATCAGCTTATCACTATAAATCAATTATTCTCGACTTGATCAGCTGCGCTGCAATATATACTGGAAGTATCGCTTGGTTGGAAGACTCGCATGTCTTGGCGAGTTTTACATACCACCTTGAAATCCACCATTATGTAACTCTGAAATTTTGTATATTATACGTCCAGATTTTATGCAATAAAATTAACCTAACTGGCCAAATTGAGTATCCTTCATCCAGTTAAAACAAAGCTATAACACTCCACCTAGTTTCCTACTGGTGCCCGGAGTGTAAGCTAATGGTTTCTAGGTTGGCTTAACTGGTGCTGTCGCATCTCGGCATAGAATGCAATTTCTATGTTTTGCTGACACAAGAGCAGCAACCTCTCCTAGTCGTGGGACCCTGCGTCTTCGGAGCATTTCGTTCCCCATTGCCTGCCCTGCTTGTATATTCCTAGCCTCCAGCTTCACACTGGTGATCGCTAGTTGAAAGCGGGATAGAGAGAAGTAAAACGTATACGTGTATCCGCCACCTAGTCAGTTCCCCCCACACCCCGGCACCTTCTGTGCCTTCCTCAGAGCATTTTTTTCCGCTCGACGCCTCACTGCGTCCTCAGCGGCCGATGCGCATTCAGCGCGGGCCACTACCCAGCCCCCGCCAGGAGGCGCCTCACTCGCGGTCCTCCAGCGGCCTTATGGCGCATTTAGCGCGGTGCCCTGCTTCTCCGAGGCATCACTGCGGCCCTATGCGCATTTAGCGCGGCCGCTGCCCTCCTCCAGAACGGCTTCACCGCGGTCCTCGCGGCCTTATGCGTGTTTAGCGCGGGCCCTGCTTCCTCAAACGCCTCAGTGGCCTATGTGGCACTCCGCGCAGCCACTTCACCCTCGTGACGCCTCCTTACGCCCGCAAACACAAGCCGGCGTCAACCACTGCCATGGCCGCAACACTGGGCCAAAAAAAAAAAATTTTAAAAATTTTGGGGAAACCCAACAAGGGGAAGTTTTAACAAACCCCCCCGGGGGGGGGGAAAAAAACCCCCCCCTTTCCCTTCCTCCCAAAAAAAAAATTTAAAAATTTCCCAGGGGGAAATTTTTTAATTTTCCCCTTTTTTGGGGGGGTACGGGGGGGGAACTTTGAAACCCTAAAAAAAAAACCCTCCCCGGATCCCCCCCCAAACTAATTTTTCGGGGTGTTCAATGAAAAAAAAAAAAGGGGCCAAGGAGGACATGGTCGGGAAACAAAAGAGCCAAAACATCAAACAGCCTTTTAAAAACCCTAAACTTCAACAGGGGGAAAAAGAACGGGGGGAAAATCAAAAATCAAAATAATGTCTGGAAATGGGATAAACTGCTAAATGATTTAACCCAACCTAGTTTAAACCTAGACAACAAAATACTTAAATCTGTTTTGTAACTAAAATCCCCCAAAAGCAGATAGGCAAACGTAGGATGTACACCTTTCCCCAAGAGGCCAAAAAATACTGATGAGAAAAAAGGGCATCCCTGAAAAAAGGCATTGCTTAAAGTCAGTACCCCGGAAAAATGACAGTTAAATCTAGCTTTTGCTGATATTGAAGTGAAATTATGTAATCTCACAAGCAACAAAGATACGAGAAGAAAAACAAAGCCATTGAAACCATCAGACAATCCAAAAAAACTTCTTCAACATGCCAAAGTTCTCTAAACAAAATGCAAAAAAATTGGACCTCGGGTAACATCGAGGGGCAAATGGAGGGGGGATCCAAAACATCGTGAAATTTTATTGGGGCAATACGCACTTTTTTTCAGCACCCCTGCCAAAAAAAAAGGTTTAACCACCCAACAGTCTTCTTCGCTCAACCAGAACACTCAAGACACCTTTACCTAAAAGAAATAATGTTTCAGAAGAGGAATAATGGGCATTAAAGAAATTAAGCCAAATTCAGCGGAGGTCCTGAGGGCCATACCAGCAAAAGTACTGGAACTGAAATAACCCTTAGCTCGCCCCTACCCTGGTGTGGGTGAGCCCCTTAAACACAGGTGTGTACCCCCAGACCAAGACGCCGTCTAACCCCATCCACAAAGGGGGAAGTAGGGGCCCCTGTGCCCAAACTCCCGACCATGGCTCTCACTTTCAGAAACAAGCGGGTTTGAGAAGTCATGCGTAACCACGTCTAGCATTTTTTGGAAGAGATAAAACCTCCTCAACGCTAGTCAGCAGGCTTTCGGAAAGGTAATCCTGTTGTCTCAGCTTTCTTATATGGACAGGTCCTCAAACCAAATGCTTCTGGCAAAATTGTGGAACTGTCTTTTTAGACTTTGAAAAACCCTTTTACAAGGTTGATCAGGGCACTCTTCCCCGCCAAGCTTTGGGTAAACTGGGCATCGGGCAAAATTGGTGTGTGGCTCCACACTTCCTAATCCCAAACGCAAGTAGTAAAAGCGAAAGGGCCATGCTGCAGACCCCAAGTGTAAAGGGGTCCCCCCAAGGCCTCATCCCCCTTGGGGCCCCCTACTGTTCATCATTCATTGGGGATATTTACGAGGATTCAAAATCAAAAAAGTAACACCCTTTTCAGAGAACAATATCAGTGAACAGAGAAGTACAAAAAGTGTTAACCCAAATACAGCAGGATCTTAAAAAAAATTTTTGATTGGGCAAACAGTAATAAAATGAAGCTCAACGATAATAAATTTCAGTCACTCAGAGTTGGGCAAAACAAAATACCAAAACCCCACACCTCTTTACAGGTGAAGGCCGAGAAATTACATCAACACCAATGTGAAGTGCCTGGGGGTCCACCTCACGACGATGCCACTTTGGGGCCCTATAGAAAAACGGTGAAAAAGGCCGAAAAAAAAGGGTTGGACCTACGAACTTTCTATTCCCGAGAAGAGGGCTGCATTTAACTTGTGGAAGGGACTGGTAAAACCAGTGCTGGATTACTTAGCCGTTGTGGTCCCCTCACAAAGTAGCAAAAAATACAAGCCCTCGAAAACATTCAAAGGTCTTATACTAGGACAAGTGGAGGGAATAAAACCTCAATTTTTGGAAAAGACTACAAAAGTTGGGCCTTTTCACAACAGGGCGGAGGGAGAGATACCAGATATTATATAGGGGAAAATCCTGGAGAACCTTTTTTTCCAAAACCCCACTGCCCTCAGTGTCTGTAGCCCCGCACATCCCCAAGAACTGGTTTGCAAGGCAAGGGGAGAACACAACCCTCAGACGCACCAGCCCGGGGTCAAACCCCCCTATCAACCAGTTGCCCATATTGGCCAAAACTATTTAACAACCTGCCCCGGAAATTAAGGAACCTCACGGAATGCTCGTGGAAAAATTAAAATCATTTGGACAACAAATACAAACAATCCCGGGGTGAAAACCCCCCCGTTTTCCTGGATTCGTCATGAGCAGGCAGACACAACTCAAAATCGGACCCGGTGAACCTGCAAACAGGGGTGTGGGTTCGGGTGCAGGGTGGAGCACCACGACTGTGAGGGAGTACCCCTAGACGGAAAAAAATAAACAAATAAGTAAATCCGACAGCCCAACAGCACGGGTTTTAAGGGGATCGCTCCATTTTTCAAGACCACACCCCCTGACTATGGGACTCTTTACCGTTCTTCGGTTAGCCCAGGGAAACTCTGCCACGTCATGGTCCACCCGAGAAACTTTGGGTAACACTGGACCGGACCTATATTCACGTGCTTTGAAAATTTAGAGTCAGTTGGGGACACCAATTGGATCCAAGGGCAGGAGCTCTCCATATTGCTTTTCTGTTTACTGCTCTCGGGAAAAAGATAATGGCAGTGGCCCGGATATTGTGGGCCTTGAAAGTGGTGCATCACATCACATCACACCCTTCGTGGGGCCAGTGGGAAAGCATCAAAAAGGCATCGAATACCCCACACAATCAGTCTACAATTTTGATGATGCGGTTGATGTCATATTATCCACTCTTTTTAAAANTAAACTGGTGCACATCACCAGTGAAAAAAATGTCCCACTGGGTCAAATTTAACAATTCAAAGATGGGGGGCCGCCCGCATCACGATGCTTGTCGTCATATATCTCGGTTACTAATTCCGATTCACAAAGGAAACTGACAAGAAATGTTGTAAATTATCGCTATATTTTCAGTGTTTATACCTGTTACTTTAACCCTGTTCCCATGCATCTCCCTTAAAATTATTTGTTGATGCAGTTTGAGCATTCCTAGAGCATCTACTTCAAAATGTTGATGTCACCAGTGAAAAAAAATATCCCACGGGGGTCATACTTAGCAAGTTCCAAGATGGCGGCCGCCCGCATCCACCGATGCTTGTCGTCATATCTCGGCTATTAATCGACCGATTTCAATTATTTTGGTATCGTTATTGTAGTTTTTCGGGGTGCCGATGTCATTGCCGAGGATTATGAAACAATTTGAGGTCAAGATCAACCGATTCAAGGAAGTTTACAGACAATTTTGTAAGAAATCACTGTTTTCATTAGTCATACAATATTTATTTGTACAAATCGCCCTATATAACCACCTCCTGCGTCAGGGAGGCAGTAGGTGTATATAGGAGTGTTATATGAAAGTTTAGTGCATGAGGGCAAGGTGATGGTAATGTTTGAGCGAGAAAAGACAGAGAGAATGTGGCGGTGACAGGTCGCGCCAGGTCAACACGCACAACACAGCACACGGCAGCTCTCCCTACACATGTGAGTGGAGGCTATCACCAATATGAATGTGTCATAGGGGTGGTACGACCATCTAGAGTCTAGGGTACCTTGAATAACAAAGTACTGACAACTCGATTTATGGGCGCCATCTTAATGCCATAAGTATATCAGTATATCATGTTATACATGTATAAATGATATACTGTTATCTTCGGCAATGTTTGTTCTATAAGATTATCACATAAAACACAATAAAACACATTAAATAAATGTCATTATGAGACTGAAGCATGAACTTAAAATTCATTTAAACTCGTCGTCCTGTAAAACTTTGCGAGACACATTATATGATGGAGCATATCAATAGAAGCAGAATTGTATTAGCTTTCCATTGATATTTTCCGTTTTCTGATAAATGCAGTACCACCATGCATACATTAGCGTTAACTAAATAAATCGCCGCGCCGGCCGCTCTCTCTCTCTCTCTCTATCTCTGCATATATATATTATATATATATATATATATATATATATATATATAATATATAATATATATATATATATATATGAGAGAGAGATAAATGAGTGAAAGAGAGAGACAGAGAGAAAGAGAGAGACATGAGTGAAAGAGAGAGAGAATTGAGTGAAAGAGAGATAAGATAAGATACTTTTGATCCTATCTAGACACTTTGCAAGTACCAACTACAAGGTTTTGACTATACAAAGCGCCACCACGCCAGGACGAACTTGGAGGGCTCGAACCGCTGACCGAATGCAGGGACGCTAAACGCGAGCCCGCAGCTCTACCAACCGAGCCACCCTGACGGGTAGTGAAAGAGAGAGATATGATATTGATATTGATATATTTATTGGCCATGTAGTTTTGTACATATGAATATATTACATAGTGATAAAGCCAGGTCCAATGAGTCGAAGCTTTTATAGGACCTGAAAGCTATAATACATATATGCATAGCAAGGGACTGGTCAGGGCATTTTGAAAATATAACATTTATAGATGATAATATGGAAGTTAACAAATAGTAAAGTAATCATTACACTGGTCGACAAAAAAAAATCGAAGATATGGTTCTGGACTAAATGAAGTGATTATAGGTAAATCGACCCTGCTGAACTCGAATCTGATGTTCAATTAACTCTATCACGTCCAGTTTTTGAGAACAAGACGCAATTCATGAAAAAATATGGGTAAAATCAGCAGAAATAGGTTTCACCAATGTTTTCATTTTAAACTCTTAATCTTTTCTTTTCTTAAGCCTATTTAGAGCAGTGCAGTGTTTTTGAGTCAGTGTGGTTTTGTGCAGTGGCAGGAGGAGGGTGTGCGCGCTGCGTATTGGCGAGGAGTTAGCAGGCTGTGTAGTACATTTTACCTACTGATCGTACAGCTATTGACATATGTTTAAACGTTTTATTTTTCCTTTGCAGATATGATGTGTTTGATTTAGTGGAGTCTAATTTTAGTTGGTTTACCGTATATAGTACCTTGTACCGGGCTGTGATGGAGCGCCGTAACTGTGTGAATGCATCGAACAGTTTTTGTTACATATGTGGAATTTTTACCCCTGACAGTCTGAAGAAACCTCTTACAAAGAATGTTAAAGCAGCTTATCTGCATTACTTCAAGTGCCGTATAAGTGATCAAGATAAGAAGTGGGCCCCTCACGTAGCATGCAGCCCCTGTGTGAACCACTTGAATGAATGGATGCGTGGCAAACGACCATCAGGCATGGCATTCGGCATCCCAATGGTTTGGCGTGAACAAAAGGATCACAGTACTGACTGCTACTTCTGCCTCATTAACATCAAAGGATATTCAGTAAAAACGCGAGCTAAAATCAAGTATCCTGACGTACCTTCTGCCATCAGGCCTGTGCCACATGGTCCTGATCTCCCAGTTCCAAATGTTCCAATTGCAAGTGCTATAAGTGAATCAGATTCGAACGAGGAAGATAATCCCATGGATACAGACTTTCAAGAAATGGCAGACAACAGAGAGCCCAAATTCATCAGTCAGGAAATGCTACACGGCCTTGCTAGGGCCCTAGATCTCCCAAAGGAGAAAAGTAAAGTCCTTGGATTCGTCTAAAGGGAATGGAATTTGTACAAGAAGGAGTTTCATCACCACGTTTCGTCGTAGACATAAAGAATTTCAAGTTTCTTAAAGAGGGAAACAAGCTCTGTTTGCTTTGATGTTGACACACTCATGGAACAACTTTGTGGTCCCTCTTATGATAAGAGGAGTGGGGCTGTTCATAGTTTCAAAAAAAAAACACGCAAAAGGGCCCGTTCTTCTGCAAAAAAGGAAAAAAGTTTCCCGAGTGTTCCAATTGCGCATGGCCCAAAAATGAGTGAAACTTATGAAACTATGAAATAGCTGCGTTAAATATGAAAAAAATCAGGGAAAATCTGTGTAGGGACCTGAAGGAAATCTCCTTCTTCTAGGATCCATTTGGGTTTACACTAAGCACTGTTTTTTTCTTTGTTTGGGGACTCAGAACGGCAGAAAACATTCAAACAAAAGAAAGGGCCGCAGCCCAAAAAGACTCCCTGGCGGGTTTCAACTGTAGTAAAAAACCTCTTTTGACAGTGAAAATTTTACTTACCTCCACTGCATCTGAAATTTGGGGGTTAATGAAAAATTTTGTGAAGGCCCAAAATTTCAAAATGGTGCTGGTTTTTCAGTATTTGTTAGCAAATTTTTGAAGCACTTATCGAAGCCAAAGAAAAGGCGGGTTGTTTTCAATGGCCCTAAAATTCGTTAACTCTAAATGATGATGATTTGTAAAGAAGCTAATCCCGGAAAAAGGTTGGGAAGAGCTTTTTTGGTTGTTATAAAAATTCTAGGTAATTTTTCGAGCATCGAATTATGGGGAAAACTTGTAAAGACTTTTTAAGATTTACATGCGCTTGGGGCTCGGTTGTCACTAAAAATCCACTTTTTCCATTCAATCTTGATTTCTTCCCAACAATCTTGGCGCGGTCAGTGATGGGGAGGGGGAAAAGTTTCCACCAGGACATTGGGCCCCCATGGAAAAACCCCCAACCAAGGACGATTTTAGTCCCAACATGTAGGGGACTATTTTGGGCGTAAACGTAAAATAGCGCTTCAAAGAAAAACAAAAAAAAGAAAAAATTCGGTACTATGGGGCAGGGGGAGACTTTGGTGTTAGGTAATTTGAGATATGTATATTTAATACCAATTGGATCTTGATGTTTTCGGAAGAAAGTCTAGATCTGACTGTTTTTTGAACTAGCGATCTTTTCTCAAAAAAAAACTGAAGTTGGTTCCAAAAAAAAAAAAAAAAAAAAAATAATATTATATAATATATTTATATATATATATAAAATTTTATATAAATATAAAAATATATATATATATATATATATTATATATTATATAATATAAAAAAGTCAATTTTTTTGTGATTTTGGGATATTTTCGGATATTTCCAAAATGTGGCACATTTTTTGGATATATTTGGAAAAATAAAATTTGTTATTTTTTGCCGATATGTACATTAAGCCCCAATAAAGCCGCGGCACCACCAGAATTTAATTTCGAGGGAATATTAAATTTAAAGTAGGGGTTGTTTCGATTAAAATATAATTATAATACGTATATAGTTATAATAGCTTTTTCTTTAAAAAGCCGTATTTCAAAAAAATATACGTGTAGAGAAAAAGCAATGCCATTTTTGAAATCAGCAGCGAAAATGCTTTCCAACCCACACACATTGAACTCAGAAC
This sequence comes from Chionoecetes opilio, assembly GCA_016584305.1. Lineage (NCBI taxonomy): Eukaryota > Metazoa > Arthropoda > Malacostraca > Decapoda > Majidae > Chionoecetes > Chionoecetes opilio. Next base: position 592,987 of record JACEEZ010018782.1, read on the forward strand.
CATTTTTGGTGTCGACCAGTGAATTATCAATGCATAAAAATAAAAAAAACATTCTTTATAACCATAAAAAAAACATACGCAAAGAAAAAAAAAGAAAAAAAAAGAAAAACTATCCTATCACTTGGAATAATGTGCAATGGCCAATAATGTAAAAAATAAAGAAAATAAAAAACCATTGAAATTTCAAAATACACAACATGACATTTATGGTTGTAAAGAGTTTATAAATTTTCATTGTATTTATCAAACATGTTTTTTATCAATTTACGTTTGAAAGATTTTAAGTTTTCATCAGTAATAACATTTTCTGGTAAGTTGTTCCAGCTTTTAGTTCCTCTTGACAAGATACTCTGTTGTGCATGTGATGTCCTGCATAATCAATCAATCAATCATTCGGGGCATACGCCGGGGGGCGCGTCGCCTCGCCCACCCTACGACGCCACTCCCGAGGGTCACCACGCGCGAGCTCCCATGCAGGCTCCTTTCCCATACCAAGCAGCTCTCGACAAGAAACATCAACTTGCCCCGGCCACGAACCTTGTGGGCGCCCCCTTGGCCTCCTCCACGCCGGATTGTCTCTTACAGATACAACCCGATGGGAAGGATCGGTTTCAGGGTAGCGTGCCACATGCCCATATAGCCGAAGTTGGCGCTGACGGACTATGCAGGTAATAGGCCTCGATTCAGTCTCACGGTGCAATCGCTGATTTGACACGTAATCATCCCAGCGATACCCCATGATTCTGCGAAGACACTTATTACCAAAGGCATTGATTCGTCTCTTCAAGTCACTATTTAGTGTCCATGTCTCACAACCATAGAGTAAGACAGGGATCACAAGCGATTTGAAGATCCGGATCTTTGTCCTCCTGCACAGGTACCGACAACGCCAAATACTCCCGCTGAGCGAGTCCATGGCCCGTACCGAGAGTCATGACGGTATAGTGCGGTATGTAATGTTAGGAAAAGGGCTCCCGTAGGATTGTTGTGCTAAAATTGATTTTTTTGCAGTTCTGGCTTCTATAGGTATCAGATTAACAGAAAAAGATGGGGTCCCAATTTTCAGACCCCTTATCCCCCTTTTGGGGGTCAATTCCCTTTTGGGGCCCCCCGGCACTGACCATGCACCTATCTCCGCCAATAATTGACCGATTTTCATAATTTGAGTATCCTTTTGTAGGTTTTCAGGTATGCCGAGTCGATTTATAGCACTCAAAAAGCAACAGGAAGTGTCCTTATAGCACTTCCGGTTCAGATTTAGCACTTCCGGTTCAGAGTATAGGGTCTAACTCCATTTTTTCTTTTTCAGGCATGTTGAAGAAGCAGTTTTGAGCTCAGTCAGATATACCCTGTGAACTGAGATCGTGGTAGTATCGCCAATATGTCGGAGGAGGACGGAGTTTGCGTGATCTGAAAGAAGTTGCCACATCAAAGAAGCGATTGGTGAACAATCGTCATGACAGATGAAATTTTACCAACACTGTCAAGAGAGAGTGTCTCTGGTGATACTGAAAGTGACATCATAGACTACTAAATTACTTGACAGGTTTAATGAAGGAGAACTCAAGTACGTTCGGTATCATAGGAAGTCGGAACCATCGTAACAAGAACAAGAATTTGAACGTCC